>QEPC01010893.1:2120130-2179903 GCA_003113815.1 Sphenodon punctatus
CCCCCGATTAAGTTGGTTTTAAATGACATGGGGCAAAGGGATGGTACCCGTTGGAGTGCACCCTTGGCGCTGTGTAAAGTTTCTACCCATTGCTGCACCGATTCCTTCCGTTTGGATTGCCACCCCAGAACTAAAACACTGTTGGACAAAGTAACAGGACTTTAGCATTACGCAAAGTTCATTTGTTCAGTTTATCATAACTTTAATCCCAGATGAATGTTTCTTGAGGCCAGATCTAATAGCACTGGGATGAGGGAACCTTCTCCCTCCAAGGGGCTGCCTTGAAAGTTGGTTCAAGCTCCAGGGGCCACACAGAAATTTGGGGAGGGGGTGCTTGATGGAAAGGGTCCAGATTATAGAGCTGTCCCCTCTCCTTGCATGCTTGCCCTCTCTGCTCCCTTCCTCTTAGCTCAGTCTGTCAGGGCTTAGTGGGTAGGAACTGAAAAGGGATAAGAACTAGCCATTAGCCATATTTGGCCCCAGGCCTGAGGTTCCCCACCCCCTTACGATAGCGGATGCTTTGTGTAATCGATCTGTCAAACCAGATCAGGAAACACCTTCTTGGTTTCCCTAGTCCATTCCCCTGGAACAACAGAGACTGGAAGACCCCACGCTTCCCCACCCACTCCCAGAATTACCTTCTCCTCTCATCCTTGTGTGGTGGAGCAGTAATGATTGATAAGATGCCATCCCCAATGTATCCTGTCTGGAGTAAATACCTGCCTCTCCCAGGGGATTGGTGGGGAAGATAAGCTAAGGTCTGGCCCTCTGCTAAACTCAGACTAAGGAAGCAATAGGAACCTGGGAGCATGCGCTGCAGTTTCTGACTGGGAACGAAGAGAAGTGCTACAGGGGTCGGGGGAGAGAGCCCAGCTTTCCAGCAAGCACCTACTGATGGCAGGGAGACTGCGGGCCAGGCTGTTTCTCCAGCCAGCAGGTAGTGGGAATCCAGGTTAGTCCTACATCCGTCCTATGCTTACAAGCTGAATGGTGACTGTCTCGTCCCGCAGATGAATCTTTGGGTCTCTCCTTCTACAGGAAGCTTGCTGTTCCTGGCTAGGTCTTGAAGCTATAGTCTACAAACCAGTTACTCTAGAACAGTCCCATTGAAGCCCTTGGGAATAAAGTGGATTGGAGGAAGGGGTCTTTGATCCTAGGGGTCTGCCTCTTTACCTCATTGCCTTAATCTTTTGCGGCCCTGTGCATTCACCCAACAGATGATGGGGGGTGGGGGGAAGGATGTGACCTCCTGAAGTCAGGGCTTGTGGAGCTGTGACCTCCTGGCACTTTACAGAGCCCGCTGACTTATGGTGGGATCCCCAAACAATGGGTTGTTTGAGTGTAGATACCTATCAGCACAAGGCTCCAGAAGCTGGTCTCAAATACACCAGAGCCTAAACCGTTCAGGGCCCTAAAAACCAGCAGCGTCATCTTATACTGAATTCGTCACTCTACAGGCAGCCAATGCAGAGAACGTGGCGGGCATAATGTTCACAGCTACCCAAACCAGTCAGCTGCCGCATTCTGAACAAGCTGCAAATGATGGAGACGCACGAATTACAAAAATTGAAAATTATCTTGCTGCTACTTTCGTTGTTGTTCTTTTAACTTGCATGCAGTTCCTATTCAATCTGCTTTCTTTCCAGGCTATCCTGTTAGAAAAGAAGTTAACCAAGGCCTGTTCGATATGTCCTTTCTGAAAGTGGAAGATGAAGACCTGGAGGAATCTCCATGGGAAGCCACGCCCACCAAGCCCTCGAGGAAGATTCTTCCCGATAGGACGAGGGCTGCAAGGGACAAAGCCAATGAAAAGTTAGTGGAGTTCATCGTGAAGACCAAGGGGGCGGACAAGCATCTGTTGGCCATCTTGAAAAGCCATAAGCCATCCAGGTGGCTGAAGGAGTTTCTCACCTCCAACCAATGCGTGATCTGTACAGAGACCTACCTGGAGGATGAAAAGCAGCTGGACCTCGTGGTACAGTATTTGCAAGACATCTACAAGGAAATAGATGTCAAAACGCTGCCTCGAATAAACGGCGATCGGATAAAGTTCGTCTTGGATGTCCTCTTGCCTGAAGTAAGTGAAGGATGCCATCCCCCTCCAACCATGCAGCCTTGTTTCACGGAGTTTGCAGCATATTCTGCTTGAGTTTATTTCAGCAAAAAAATTAGTTAAAACTGTAGAATCCGATAATTAAGACAGGACCACAGAGGTCACCTCGTCCAACTCCTTCCTTTGATGCAGGACAGCTATGGCATCCCTGACCGGTGGCTGCCCAGCCTCTGTTTTGAAAATCTTTGTCAATGGAGAGCCTATGACCTCCATAAATAGCTTGTTCCATTGCCACAGAGCTCTTGTTCCTCTTGCTTTTGTTCTTTTTACACTTTTATCCCACCCTTTCCCTTGAGTTTTGGAGCAGGTTACAAACATATACAAAGTACACACAATAAACCCAAACATTAAAATATACAAATAAAAAGAGATAAATTCCCCTAACCCACAACAGTCCAACCCAATCCTATCCCTGCCAGCTAAACTCCTGACCAAACAGAAATGTCTTACATTGCCTCTGGAAGATGAGCAGGCTTGGACTTAGGGGAACCTCCAAAGGAAGGGAGTTCCACAACTGCAATCTTAAATGTTTTAAGGTGTCATTCTCTCCCCCCCCCCCCCAATCCCTCCTATTTATCCTTAAATTTCTCTTTGCTAGGCTAAACAGATGGTCTCTTTATATTGGACCTACTTCTGTTGGGTACAGGGTGCGAGCTTTTGAGCCACACAGGATCCTCCTTCAGGCAGGTAAAAAGTCAGAACTGCAGACTAAGCAGATGCAGGACAGGTAGATACAGGAAAGCCGTCTCTAGGGAGGAGGCTGTTTGGGGAAAAGTCATTAACATTTCAAATACTTAAATACAGTGAAAGCAACAGTCCAATGATAAGATAAAATGGGAGTTAGCTCCTTTTCCTGAGCTCCCCTTCCCAAGCGCTTTACTATTTATCTGTTTACCAGGCCGGCTTTTATTTTGTTCCAATATTACGTTGTTTGACCTGTATCTTCCCCCTCATTGTGTTTAAAAGTTTGAAATGCTAATAGCTCCACCACTACAACAGCTCCTTCCCAGTTTGTTGCTTTGGATCCTGCATTTGCACCGCCTAGCGTTCTGACTCTTGTATGCCCGAGGAAGAGCCTTGCATGGCATGAAAGCTTGCATACTCACCACCTGAACTTAGTCTAATAACTGATGGGGGGCCCACTGTCCGAAAAGAGCTTCATCCAAAATTGTTCGGTTGATGCTCTGCTTCAGATTAACCAATTCTCAACTACTTTGTTACCATCTCTTCTACATCGAAGACCAACATGGCAATCTCTCTCTCTCTCTCTCTGTGCAGGCTATCATTTATGCAATTTCTGCTGTGGACGATCTCAATTACAAAGAAGCAGAAGAAAAATATATTAAAGGGCCCTCTGTCAGCAGAAGGTAGGGAGATTTTAACGTTGTATATCTATAGTGGAACCTCCAGAACTAGGAGAAACTTGTGAACGGAGACTTGTTTACTTGACGCTGGTTTTGCTACATGCGTGTGCAGGGCGACTTTTATTTTTAAAACCCCACTTGCTTCTGTCAAGACAGCAAGCGAAGTTCTAAGAGCTGAGACGGAAAGTCCTGCAGACCCAACTGAGCCCGGTGAGAGCCAGCTGGTCCTGTCTGGCTACGTTGGGGAGACTCAGGCCAGACTTCCTCTGGGCGCACGGTCATGGTGGCCTGTTGGGGCAAGACTATGTCGGGGAAAGGGGCAGAGTTAAGGTGTTGCTGTCACTCCTTCCTTAACGTGGCCTTGCTTTCATGGAGCGCTGTGATATTATGGCATTCTGTGGGCGTGGGGCTGCCATGGGATCAGGGATCAGAAGAACTCTGGCTGTATCAGGGCTGGACTTGTTTTTCTGCATGAGCAAGAAAATTTACAATTGCCCATCTGCAGCCCCGAGTCTCAGCCGTAGATGTGGGGAGACGCTCCTACTCCCCTTGGGTGACAGGGTTCTGCTGTTCAGGGCCAAATCACTGGGGCTTGCTGCATGGCAAGCCCCAGTGCAGGCAGGGTGCGTCCCTCTTGCTGCAGGAGCAAAAGCATTTCATCCCCACCCACACTGCAAGCAGGGGGCTGGGGGGAATAGAACTTCAGCTGCCTGTTCTCTCCCCCCAACAATTGGGCTTTTATGCCCGGTTAACAGAGGGGGCATCTTTATTCTCAGCCCCATGTATATCGAGCCCCATCACCAGCCTAATTTTAATTGTCATTAAACATGGAGTTTAAATGTCCATGGAAAACCCACCTAGGTGAAAGTGCTGGGCTGGGGGTTCCCTCAATGGTCCGTTCATAACTCCAACGTTCATAACTTTGAGCTTCTCCTGTAGCGGCCAAAGAGATCTTTGCCGACCGCCACTGCAGAGAGATCTTTGCCTACCCCCGCTCCAGAGGTGTAGTGTAATCAATCTCCATACACAGTCCTGGCATAAAACCTTTCAGTACAAGCTGGCTGCATAAATGCAGCCAAATCGTTGTGGGAAAGTGTTTGCAAAGTGCCTTGGTCAGATGTCATCCATGGTTGGCGCTGCCATGCCAGGCACCAGTTTCTTTTAGAATGTATGAACTTCACCACCACGATCCTTAAACCATTGTTTTGAGAGTCCTGTGGGCTTCAGTGGGAAGACTCTGGAGTCAGAGGTGTGTGGAGTTAGCCATGAAGTGTATCAAGTCCCACTTTAGCCATTATTCCCAGAGGGAGTTAATGCCGCCAGGTGGACATCTCTTTGACTGTCTTAGATGGCCATGAGAGGGCCTCTGTTGCTCTCCCCTGATGGGATCTCTGTTTTGGGGCAATCGGTGTTTCACCCTTTCTCCCCTCAAAGAAGAATCCCAGGGTTCCCTTCAGATAGTGCCAAGTCAGGGTATCCGGCTGCTCAGAACCAGGATCCGCAGGGTATTTGCTCCAAAGCAGCTTTTTGAAAACTTGGCTGCAGTGTTCTAAACTAAGGTGCATCCCTAACTGTGATTTTACCTTTTCTGTTGTTCAGCTTCTGGATCAATTAATGGCTTGCCACGTTTCTGCTAACTCTTTTGATAGGCTTTTATTGGGATAAATAAGCTGGTCCTGGTGTATTTCTAAATACAGATATCTTAGTGTCGTGTTTGCCTCTTTCAGGGAAAGAGAAATATTTGATGAAGAAATCCTAGAGAAAAAGAAGCTCCAGCTACTAAAGGCAGAGAAGGACTCTGTGGACAGTGTATAAGAGCCGGGGTAGGCAGGGTGTCTGGCATTGGATGTATATAATGGGGGAAAGGAATCAATTTATTTTGAATAAGATATGAAATCAATTCTTATTTTTTTAACTATATGTCAATACACTTCCATGGCTGCTGTGCTGAGTCTTCAAAATGCCATGTTGCTTTTGGCTCCAGTCGTATTTTGACACGCACCTCCAGGTTCTCCTCGGTGGAGCTGCAAAGACATTTTTCTCCTGAGCGGTAGAATATGGATCTCTCAGTAAACCTTAAATGTGTCTGCATGGACGGCGAGCATTCCTCTCTGCACTCTGTTTGTTTGAAATAGGCTTGGCCTCCAGCAGTCTGCGGAGCCGTACCTTACCCCGGTAACGCTTCTTGACAAAACTTTGCAATGTTCGTTTTTGAAAAATGACATTTTTGTCTAACAATCTCTGCAAAGGGACAATCTTCCACCCAGACCGTGTTGTGCAATATCAGGTTGCAAAGCTGTGGATTAATACAGCCTGGGGAAGGAGCCTGGAAGGAGGAATTTCCTAGACAGAATGGTTTGCTTTCATCTTTCCTTTTAGAAACCCGGCATTGTAAACGGAGAGAGCTATATTTGGCCAGTTCTGGAGAACAAAACTAAAGATGCCCATTTTTGGTTGCCTCTTAATGCCAAAATTTTACTTTTACCAAAAAATAAAAAAAGAGCCTGCCTTCTTCCTGGTCATTGGATGCATTTTCCATCGTGGCATTACAAATCCAGAAGGGATGAGCAGAGAGTTTCCTGCTGTTGGGGCTTACAGTGTACCTGACATGAGTCCTGCACAGTGATTTCTCACAAGCAGGGAGTGACCCAATATCCTCTGAAAGAAGCAACCAAAAAGAAGATTTGGCTATTTATAGTCGTCATGGTCAAGAAAGTCTCCAGGTGAACTTTAGGGTGCGGTCAGGCTATAGTGTTTGCTGCACGTTGACGTGACAGTTTTGCTACATACACAGATTAAACTATTGTGGTGGGAATTTGATCCTTCAATTCCAATTCCTTTTGTGTGACAATGGTTTTGGTGTTGTACAGTTCCAATGCTGTGTCTGTGGCACTTGATTTATACCAAATGGCTTTTTTAAAACTTAGACACTAACGGTGCTACATCAAGAGTATCTAAAGAATCTTTGTATAGCTGCCAAAGCCGCCTTCCCCCATCCCACTTCTAAAAGCGTGCATTAAAAACAAGATTGTAACAAACGAGTAAATCATGCCAAAAGCTTCCTCTTTCCTACTCTGTGTAAGTTTGTCTTCAGGGGCAGTGCAATTCGTCTACACTATTAAGGTCTCAAATCGTTTGAAGTACAAGCTTATTGTGTGTAAATGCAAGTGAACAATTCAATCAAAAGCTTTTCAGCTGCTTTGGCCAGGTGTTATTGACAGTGGGAAACATAACGCGTGGTGGCATTTCTTTTAGACTGTATAAATTTCAGGGTTGCAGTCCCAACCGCTTCCTCAAGAGGAGTGTCGTAGAAGCCTTGCAGCACTACATTGAAGGAAGCAGCTTGTGGATTGCGAACATTATGCCTTACAACAGCTGTTGTTCCCCGAGGAAGTTAAAGCCAGATCTAGGACTCTTGAACGTTTAGCTTGCACACAAAGTGAGTTTCCATTTCTATTATTTCCGCCCTCTGGTCCCAAACTAAAACACAGCTGCACATGCAGAGAAAAGTTCTTCTTAACCATTTCTCCTCCTCCTCAGTGAAAGAATAAACCAAGCTACACCATGAATTGGAAAAGAAAAGGGTTAGAGACGTACTCTGTTTGCAGTATCTTCTCTGTGTATACTCCATTTGGCTTCCCTCTGTTCCTTTCTTCCTACTGCTTCTCGGGAAGAGGAGCTGGTAACATTTCACTTTTAAACTGCGAGGGATTAGTAATCTATCTAATCTGTGAGCATTTGGTGAGTTAAGAATGAACTGTATTAAAGGACATCCTGTGAAAGCTTGTCTCCCTGTTTTTTAATGTGCATCTAGTGCAATTTCCCCTTGGAAATTCATTAAAAGCAAACCCTTCCTGTTACTAATTCTCTTTTTTTTTTTAAATCTGCAATCCAATATTTTTTTTTGGGGTGGGTGGGGGGGTTAACATTTTTAAAAATGGCTTTTATTTGTGCATTCAAAGGTGAATTCTGCACCATCTAGGTCTCATTGAATCTGCGGGGTAGCTCCCACACAAGTCAGAGCTTGGCCTCTGCAAGGATAAGCATCGTGTTGTTCTGATGTGACAACGCATCAATAACTCTAAAAGTTCCACTTTGTGAATGTTCTTGTCGAGAGAATGTATTGAATTTAACAGTAGGGCCAGACTCTCTATCCTGAAGAGGCTATAATTGCAGACTAACATATAGTGTATACATACTAGAGTGTACGGTCTGTCCGTACCAGACTGTAGGGTTAGCCTGCACTTAACATAGTATCTTCTTCAGGCCTTGACCCTGTGCAGGGGACTGGACTACCAGCTGAAGGGGATCTGCCACCCTTTAAAGATGGTGGTTATGTCCCTCTTGGGATCTTGCATGCAGGTGCTGGAGTGGGAGGTGGGGCAGCAGGCATCCTACAGCATCCCCTGCATCTGTCCAGACCAGAGCCTGTGTGGCACGATGGTGGAGTGGTTCTGGGAAGCTCCGCTTGTGCCACCGGGATTGCCGCACTCTGCCCCTGTGCATCGGACAGGGCAGTGTGGGCTGCAGAGAGCTCTTAGCTTCGTTGCTGGCACTGCCCCCTATGGGGGGAGATAGCTGCTTTAGTTCCCTGCAGGATGGGGGGTGTTGCTTGCTGTGATGTACCACAACATAGCAATGCCGGTGTCAGCTCTCCAAATCGACCAACAAACTCTGCTGTTTGAAATGCAAGTGGCTTGATCTGTGGTTCTTCTTAAATGTTTAAACCAAGCTTGGCCCCTTCAGATGCTCTTCCGTGTGGCCTTGTTCAGCTGGGACTCCTTTCTGCTGAGAGTGCATCAAATGCTCTTAAATGAATTTGGGTACCACAGTGGTGTCCCTTTTTATCTTGCTAAGTTACTGAGGAATGAACATAGAAAAGTGTTGTAATGTAACTATTAATAAAGCACACTTACAGAAACAGAACTCCAATCCATAGCTAGCTCTTAATGTACAAACGTAGGTGGTTTTCTCAGCTGTAATTCCTTCAAACCAACCTGCAACCTTATGTGAGGTTTAAACGTAGCACTTTCAATACTGTCACCTGGCGCCTTTAGGGGATGGTCACGAGTATATATTTTAATAAATAGTGTATTTCATTTTATCTGCAGCGTGTCCTGTCAATCTGTAGCTGGCTTTTACGATGGATGTTTGTTTCAATTTGAATCCCATCCTATTTGAAAGCTCAAGGTGGATAACGTATGAAAACAGTTCCTCCTCCAAAAAGAATCCAACCCTCGCAAACCCCTATCCCTTGCCACCAAATGTCTGGCTAAATAAAAAGGTCTTACAAAGCCTCGGGAAAAGGCCCAGGCTCGGATATATCCCCAAGGCGCAGGGAGCTTCAGAAGTGTGGAACAGTTACTGAGCATGTCCCTCTTCATGGCCTGCCCCTACAGCCATGGTGCCTTGATATTTGCAAAAGGGTGCCCTGGCAGATTGTGATGGAGTGTAGGGGAGGATGTGACCTATTTAGCATGGGCAGGTAATAGTTATTTCCAAAGCACTGAAGCCCTTGCAGATGAGGTTGGGATAATGGGCCAAAATGTGTAGATCCTTTTAGTGACTTGTAGCTTTGTCCTCGCGGCTTCTCTTCCACCCCTACACTACTGTCTCATCCAACTCCTCCTCAAAAGCAGGGTGCCCTATCCCCAAGTTGGGAAATCTGTCCCACAATCCATTTCCAGTCCACCAGCGTGGCACCCGCCTTCCAGCCCCTGGAAGCCTTCCCCTCCCTGCCACTCCTATTTACTGCACCCTGCCACTCACCGTTCTACACAGGAATCTTTTTCTTTTCATCTTTAATTTATACCCCACGCTCTTCCAATCGAGGTGGCTCACATCAACAATAAATACAATATTAGGGTTTTTATCCCACGTAGGGGAAGCCCAACACTAAAAACATCCTAATACACAAGAAAACCCTACCCTCCCATTTAACGTTTCAATAATAATACCTAACAATATGCCTTACTAACCCATCCCAATACCCACTCTACCAGTATCAAACCATCCTTCCATCCCCTGCTGCCACCAGGGGTAGGCCTCCCTCTCCACCCCTCTCTCACCGGGGGGGAGAGGAAGGCCTCCTCACAACTTTCACCAGTAGAAACCTCCCGTTAGGCAACCCCACCAGCGACCTCCTCCATCCCAACCTCCAGGCACGGCTCGAAAGGCACAACCAAAGGGCAGCCCCCTTTGATCGTGCCCCTTCAAGCCGTGCCCCCGGCACACCCGGCAGCCACCCCCAGTGTTATGGGGAGCGGCCCGGAAGGAGCCCTCCCCAGGCTCCACCCCTGCGGCGCGGGGGGGGGGGGGGGGGGGGTGAAGGGTTGGGGGGGTTTCTGGGGGTGGAGCCCTGCTCGCCGGGGGGGGATGNAGGGAGTGATGTTCCATGGCCCCTGGCTGGCCAACTGCCACCCCACCCCCCAGTACCAGCCACTGTTCTTTGTCATGGGGGTGGGGGGAGATCTTGCTTGCTGGGATGATCTCAGCATGGCCTCTGGGACCCTCCGACAGATGCCTGCAACGCTCCCCACAGCTGCCCCCCATGCTCTGGGGAGCGGCGCGGAAGGAGCCCTCCCCAGGCCCTACCCCCACAAGGGGCTGGGGGAGGGAATGATGTTTCATGGCCCCTGGCTGGCTAAATCACCAACTTGCAGGGCACAGATCCCTCCAGCCCTTTGCTTTTTATAATTTGGATTCCTAGGCTTTTGCTAACTCCAAGAAGTACCCTCCTGGGTCAGACCAATAGTCCATTCAGCCCAGCATCCTGTCTGACAGCAGCCAGCCTTGGCGAAGTGCTCTAACAGGGTATGGTGAAACGATTTCCCAGCCTCCAACAGTCAGAGGTTGCATCTCTTGCCCAACTTGACTAATAGCCGTTGTATAAAGCTGGTCGCTGAGAATTAGAGTCCTTTTTAAAAAAAAAAACACCTAATTATGCTTGCGGCCTTCGCAACCTCCTCTAGCAGTGAGTTCTACGGTCAGGGGCGTGGCCAGGGTGAATGGGCCCTGGTGCAGAAGGTGGAATAAGGCCCCCACCCATGTATGACCCTGCCCCTCCACTGTGCCCTGTTCCCTGCCAAGGTAGAGAAACTACAACAAACTCTGGGAACCAGAGATGTGGACTCTGTGGATGGAGATGGTCCCACTCCTGGCTCTCAGCAGTGGCATGGACCCCTTCCTCCCAAAACGTGGGCCCCCCATCCCCCAGTGCATTGGCACTGCTTGCTACTCCCTTCTCCACAATCCTTGGTTCGTATTTCAAAGCTATAAACGCTAACCCACCAGGTAAGCGGCGGACACTGCAAATTTGACCATAGAGCTGGGGTCAGGCAGGAGTTAGTCGCGCTTCACAACTGATCAATTTGCAGAGGAGACGAGGGACTCCGCTACCAGGTGAAGGAGATCTGCCACCAAGATGGTGACTGCGTCCTCAATACGAGAGCAATGAAAGCGCAGTCAGGGAAGGCACCAGAAGCTTGCGGTGCTCATGGGTCTGCTGGTGATTTCCTATCAAAACCAGCAAGCTACAAATGAGGAGAGTTACCCACCTTCCAGTGGTGCCAAACCCCCTAGAACTTGTGCTTGTTAATGTGAGAAGTATCTTCTTAGGCTGGCCATAGGGAAGTCCATCCTGTAACTGGCATTGCGTAGTGGGCAACCCGTTGCACAAACATACCGGTTTGGGTTCAAGTTGAGACCCGATAACCAGTACAATAGGGGCAGGAGAGGGTTTGGTCTCATGGAATGGTGGAGATGTTCGCAAGACCCAGGGACCTGCCGCTACCTCTCCTGGGGGGTACTTCACCCCACCAGATCCTATAGGGCTCTAATGGCGTGAAGAGGACTTACAGTTCTCCAGAGAATCGCAAGACCCCTCTCTTCCACTCCCCAGACAGTAGGGGTGTGCATGTCGGGTTTGTTACATCAATAATGAAAATGAAAATTGTCATTTTCACTTTTGGTATTGCAATAACGAAAATGACAAAAAATAAAGTCAATAATGATAACAAAAGTCGTTATTGATTTCGTTATTGCATGGCAGCCTGGCACATGTTTTTTGGCTGGAAATGTGGAGAGGGGAGGAGGGAGTAGACATCTTGGAGCCAGAAACAGTGTTAAACTCTTGAACTGGGAGGTGAAGGGCCTGATGGATGTATCTCTGTCCAGTGAGCAGTTCAAGCCCATTCCAACAGTTGAATGGCACCGTGTGATTCCTCAATGTCTCTGCCTCCCAGAACCAATCTGGAGGAGGACAATGCAAACTGTGATATTGTGGGACTGGGCTGCTTAGCTTGGTGTTAGCTCTCTTGTTTGCAGGGTGCATTTTCCGAAGCTGCTGGTGCTTGCAGTAGAAGGATTTCTTTATATATATATAAACCAGGGGTTTGCTGGTGAGAAGAAGCTCCACCCGTGAATCAGGCCTGTTGTGGCGTTTTTTTATTTTATTTTTTTAAAGGAAAACAAGAAAGGGAGAAATTTTTTCTCTCTCTTCTAGAAATAATCCATGTCTTGCTCCCAGGGACCTGGGATGTCTCTTACCCCCTAGGGGTGGGGGTGGACTAGATGACTGTGGGAGGACCCTTCCAACCTAACATTCTAGGATTCTGCCTCAACTGGTTTCCTTCTAGCCTTGTCAATTTTAACTTGTTCCCTAGCAAATTAAACACACCACCCCCACGTTTTCATGCATCTACTGCATCCCGCTGGCCTTGCAGGCAAAGGGGGATCCTGGCTTCTTAATCGTTCAGTGGAAGGGAGTATGTGGGAATTAGAATCAAGTTCTGCCTCTTTTGTTAAAGATGGACTAAGACGGGTGGGGGAAATTTTAGGTAGGTTGCAGAAGGTGCTTTAGCAGCTGGGTCTCTGTGGCGCAATCGGTTAGCGCGTTCGGCTGTTAACCGAAAGGTTGGTGGTTCGAGCCCACCCAGGGACGATCTTCACTATTTTCCTGGGAGCCCCCAGAAGCCCAGGGGAGTGAAGAGGCGGAGGTGCTGTAGACTGCTAAGAGCCCGGGGTTGCAAGCAGGGAGCTGTGTTTTGGGGCAGGGAAAAGGTTTCCTCCATCTGCTGCACCTCGTAGCAAAAGCCCTGGGTCCATTAACAGGAGGAACTGAAGGGAACAGGGTGCGTTTTGCAGGCCGGTAGGATTTCATTGGAAGGTCACAGGGGGGTGGGGGGGTGCCCGGTGCCCATTCTCAAGATGGCTGCCCTGGCAGCAAAGAGGGGAGAAAATGTGTTTTTATTTAGGGACCCGGGTGCTGGGGTATAAATGCCGCTGAGATCCACCACAGCCCGCCCCACCTGCAAATCTTACTCCTTGCAAGCAGCAGGCAGGTATCCCCTGGCCCTGCCCCGGGCCCCATATCTGTTCGCCCCCTCCTCCCTTTCCAGATAGCCCCGAAGAGAATGAATGGGAAATCCTTTTGCACGCACCCCCTTTGCAAAATCCCTTCTCATTCCCGCCTCCCAGCTTCGTTGCAAATCTATCTAGAAGCGGATGTAGAATAAGCTTGCTGCTCCCTAGCATTTCTGCAAAGAAGTTGGGAGGGGAGAATCCGAAGGGATTTTTTCGAAAAGGGAAGCGACTGTATTTCCAAACCCAGTGCAACCCGCTAGTAAACATCTCTGCGTCGCCTCGCCCTCCACCCCTGCGATCTCTGTTGGACAGGCTGCCTCCCCCTTGCGAAAGGCAGCTTGGCACGGCTGGCCATAAAGTAGCTTACAATGTGGGGGAGAATTTTAAATCCACTCTCCCCACCGTCCTCTGCGACACCCTCCTCTCCAGATAGTATGTCACCCGCATCCCCCCCATTTCTAATGCCAGTCATGGAGAAGCCCCATCCCATTCTAAGCAAGGATGAATCTTTTTAAAAAAATTATTAATCAAACATAGGACGAGTTGAAAAATGAACAAGAAGAAACGATTGTGTTGTCCCATCCCTCCTCCCACTCCTTGTCACGTATGTATTGAGATTATTACTCATGTTCATGATTGTTTTATTGTTTGTTGTCGGTGACGGCTCATTCTCTAGAATCCATATCCCCTGCCCCATATCTTGGTTCATTTATTAATGACTCGAATTCTGTAGAGGAATAAAATTGGGTGGAGAATTAGGGCTGCTAAATCCGGTTGTCGGCGCCCTGAATTAGGTCTCCACATGAATGAATGGATTCCTGTCTCCCTGTGTTCTCCTTGTTCCCCCAGCCCAGCCCAGCCCATGCCTTGTAAACCCCTTCGCCTGTCTCTAACCGCTGATTGTGCAGCGTCAGGCACTTAGAAATAATTATAATAAGAAGAATAATTAATCCTATCTAAGTCCCTAACCAGAGAATCTAAAATCGCTGGAGGATGCTTAGCAACGCGGCTGCGAACCAGCTTGATGGTTTAGCCCCGCAAGAAGAGAGATTTATTATTTATTTATTATTATTATTATTATTTTATTTTATTAATAGTTATTTTGCTATCAGTAATAAATAAAAAACATAATTGATTATGTCATCCTGTGTCTTGTTCTCCCGACAATAAACAGTAGGAATGATCATAAATCGGTTCTCATTAATCTCATGATTAATCACTAATAGGGCCCAGGTTTAAGAGGGGCTCCGGTCACAGCGCAGCTCTCCGAGTCGCCGCCAGGTGGCAGCGCTGAGCCCCCCCCCCCTCCCGGTTCAGAGCAGGCCCCGGTTCCCACCCGGAGCGTTTAGGCAGCTGCACCGGCCCGGTCAGCTGCAGAGGTTGCTTGAAGGGCTGCGGGGAGATGGCTGCGCTGGCGGGTGAGTGAGGGGGGGGAGGAGGAGCAGGCACCTCCCCTTTCCCAGGTGGGGGCAGGAGGAGGAGAAGAAGTCCATTGCCGGGGGGACCAGGTGCCCCCTTTTGGTTGGGGTGGGTGGGAGGAATACACCCCCCTTTTCCTGGGGGAGGAGCAGGTACCATCCTCCGTGGGGAGGAGGCACCCCCCCCCGTTCCCCTGGAAGGAGGGGGGCAGGCAGGAGGCACCCCCCCGTTCCCCCGGAAGAAGGGGGGGCAGGAGGCAGGCAGTTCCCCTTTGCTTGGGGGGGAATAGACAGTGCCTTGCTTTGGGGGAAAGTTGGGAGCTGCAGGCAGGAGGAAGCCCCCCCCCCCCTTCCTGGGTGTGTAGAAGCTATGGGGCAGGCACTCCCTTGCCTTGAGGGAGGTTGAGAGCTGTGGGTGCTGGAGGGAGACACCCCCTTTGCCTTGTGGGGAGGTCACGGGAGGGGATCCGGCACCCTCTTTTACCTTGGGGTGGTAGGCAGTCAGAAGCTGGTGGGGTGAGCATCCTCTTTACCTCGGGGATGGAGGCTCTTTTGAGCGGGAGGCACCCTTTCCCTCCAGATGGGAGCTGATGGGGCAGGAAACAGTCACCCCTTTCCTTATGGGTGGGGGAGTTTGGGGGGCAGGCACCTCCTTTGCCTTGGGGGGGAGAGCTGGAGTAATGGATGGGGGCCAGGCATCCCCATTTCTGGGGGTTTCATGGATCCTCTCTAACCATGAGGGTAAGGACAGGAGCCTGTGGAAGTAGGATCAGGAGGTTGTGTGTACACGCTGGTCTCTGGCTGGGGGTTCTGTACCCTGAACACAAGCTGCACTGGCAGGAGGCTGCGGGGTCCCATCGGGAGACCGGTGCTTCCCCTATAAAGCCCCGACGGCTGAAACCTCTGAGAACTGACTTGGCTTTCCCTGGCCCCACCCCCCTGGCTTGCAGACCTGGCCGCAGCCAAAAGCAAGGACCCTGAGTGTATTGGTTTAAAATCTCATGATTTTGACGCTAGTCTTGAGATTGTGGCAGATCCCTGACTGGTGATTATGACACAGCTAGGGTGCAAGAGGCTGGGCAGCCTTGCTGTCCCTGCCCTCCTCCTCTCTCGGTGGAATCCGTGGCTTGTAGTCGGTGCTTGTGGGCCTCCTAGGCCCTCCCTGTGGTCGGCTTCTGTTGTGACAGCCAAGTCTGCTCTGACAGGCTCCCATGGGTGGCCACGCCAGGTCCTGGCAGAGACAGGGAAATGCTCCTGAGGCTGCCAGTCAGATCCTGGTCAGCGCCCCTGGCCCTCGCAGACAGCTGCATTGACGATTGCCAGGCAGCTTAGCAGTCGGGGGGGGCAGTGACTGGGGGTCCTGGTTTCACTTCTCTGCCACAGAATTCCTATCGTGTCACCTTGGGAAAGTCACTTGGAGAAGCTGCGTTTTGTTTTTAATCTACGTTGGTTAAGGTTTCTCTTGTTTTAAAAAGCAAGAGGCATCTTGCCTCTAGCCCCCAGCCTAGAGAGGGTCTCTCTGGAAGGGAGTGAGGAAGGGTCAGCAGAGGCAGATAGGGCAGGGCTTATCTCCCAGGGGCTACTTCGAAAATTAGTACAAGCTCTGAGAGCCGGAGGGGTCCTAGCTTTATGCCCCCCCAAGGAATCCATGGCCGAGAGTCCTGGTGCCAGGTGCTCTGGAATCCCCTGCTGGAGGCCACCACTGTGAGCAGCTGAGCAGGAGCATAGGCCATATCAGGGTTCCACACTGGGGCCCCTCCGACTGGAGCAGTAGCAGCAGTGGCCCCTCCAAGCCCCGTCTGAGGTTTGCGGCCTGATTTGAACCCCCTGGGTGGGATGTAAAACCTGGGGCTCGGATCCTTGTTCCAGTTTAAAGAAGGCCTCAAAACAAGCTGAAAATAAGGAGAGGTTTCACTCCAAATGAGGCTGATTCACCTCTGATTGGGAGATTCCCAATAGGCCAATACAATCTCAAGATCTGGCTGCTTTGGACCCCCCTTTCCCTGCTCTGCAGTTTGAGGTTGTCCTCCCTCCCTTCTGAGAAGCAGGACCCAGAGAAGACAGTTCTCATGGAGGACGTCAGCCTAGAGAGAGCAGCAGGAGCCCATTGGGACACCATTTGCCCCTGATTAATGATTTGGGCATATTGGGCAGGCAGGGAAAAGCGAGAGGCTAAAATTCCTCTCCTAGGGGCTGGGGCGTTCTGAGCTAATCTGTCCTGTGGCCTTTCCTTCCAGTTTCTCGCCTGGCTTGGCCTGCAAGATGCCTCTTGCGGTGAGTAGGTCCTGGTCCTTTCAGCACCTCTGGAGGGAAGACTTCCTTTCGGGGGGGGGTGGGGGTGGATCTACCATTGGGAGGGGAAACCCCAGGAATGTAGCATTCTCCTGTATCCTCCCAAGCTGCCTGTCCTAGACCCTTCCCTCCAAACTGCTGCCCATCGGGGGAGTGAAGCTAGAGGAGCTAACACACATTCTGCCCCCTCTGTGTCCAGTATGACCAGCATGGACAATCTGGAACAGACAGGGGGTCGTGGACACGTAACCGCTTGTGGGCAGCCGGCAGCTGTTCACCAGCTGAGAGGGAGGTGGCAGGAGGATGGGCACGACTCCTGACCCAACTGCTCCCTGGGAGCGAGAGATCAGGGTGGCAGGGTTCCCAGGGCTGTGGAGTTCACGTCACTAATACCCGTGCGACTCTTGGGAGGGCCTAGGAGGAAAGGGCCAGGAGATTCAATATTTCTTATGCCATGCTTGCAGATTTGGCTGCTCCCACGCTGGAGCTGTGCCCACTAGGTCGCACTGTCCTAGCTGTTCAGCGTATTGTCTCCTAGCCCATGAGTGAGGACTCCTCACCCCACCGGGGGGCCAGACCTCTGCAAGGCTTAGTAGGCTAGAGTGTCCTGCAGGGGATCTGGCCTGGACGTGCTCTGTGGCTGGTGGGCCGTTGCAGCTACACCCAGGATAGGAGAGTCTCTGTCCCTAGGAGCTTACAGTCTGCATGGCTAAGACAAAGGGCGGGAGGGAATGAGGGACTCGGTATGGAGGCAGCGGCTGTAGCTGGGTGATTAGCCTCTCCGGAGGCCACCGGGCCCTAGATGTTACTGAGGAGACAAGGCAGAGCTAGAGTCCAAAATGTCTGTCCGCAGCCCATGGGGTTGGGGGCAGGCCTGGGCCAGGGATTCCCTACCCCTGTCCTAATCGCTGGCTGTGCTTGGCTTTGCAGGCCTGGCAGCGCATCAGTTGTTCCCTCTCAGTTGTTGCACCAGACTCCGGCGACCGACAATGCCGACAGGTACCGTGGGCGCCTCGAGTGAAGCTCAGTAGCTTGTTCCCCTCCCAGGATGGGAGGTCATGATGCACCGCAAGGGGTGAGGCCGCTCCTGATTGGTCAGCCTGACCAATCCAAACCTGGCTTTTTCACAGGTCTTACAGCAGATCCCATTGCTTCCCGGCCAGGCCAGTGGGCTCTGCTGAAGGGCCTGTGTGTGCGCCTTCCTGGCTAGGGATCATTTGAGAGCAATAGTATCGCCTAGTGGTTAAGGTGTTGGAGCCGGACCTAGGAGACGGAGGTTCGAATCCTATCCTAGCTGGGCGAGACATCGGGCTCCATCCCAAACCCCGCGAATCCTGTGTGCAGACGCGCGGGGCTCATTGCGCCCGCATTGAGTATCCAGTCGGATCGCACGCTCCTCTGCACTCACGGCTCCACAGGGCTTGGGACTGGCCCTACTGTCTCTCAGTCTCCCAGTTTGTACAATGGGACTAATAAGGTTGCTGTAGGGGAAATTGGATAAGAATTGAAAAGAACTATAGAAAGGATTGATGATGATTTTATGGGAGCACCAGCTGTGTAGACAGACAATAAACCGCTGGAGAAGAGGGAATGTGAAGGCTCCTCTGTCCATGTCACAGGGAACTCTTAATGGGCTGGCTCCTACAGGTAATCACAATGGGAGCACAGTTATTTCATTTATCCATCTATTTTTTGTTGTTCATGCTTTTAGTGTTCACAGTGCCTTACAATCCTTATATAGTGCCCCCTTGCAACAATCCTGTGAGTTAAGTCATTATTATACCCATTTTACAGATGGGGAAACTGAAGCTCAGAGTGAGTGACTTGCTCAGGCCATCCAGCGAGTTTATGGCTAAGATGAGATTTGAACCCTGGTTCTTCCAGGTTCAATATCTTAGCTCAAAAGGCAGGGGAGGGGGAAGAGAACCTTTTCCTTCCCAGGGGCCACTATGAAAATTAGTACAAGCTCTGAGGACCACATAGAAGTTGAGGGTGGGGGGCGCTCGGGAAGTGTAGGACTCCGATTAGGGATCTGTGCCATGGATCTGTCTCCTCTGTTCTCTTCCCGTGAGCTCAGTCTTTCAGTGCTTGGGGAGTAGGAACTGGATCCAGGAGCCAGATCCAGCCACTGGAAAGGGGCCACATAAAAACTACCCACTGGCTGCATTTGGCCCCTGCCTTAGCCACTAGTCTGTACTAGCTCTCACATGATTACACAGCCCCTTTGCGGGGTAGAAGGTCTTCAAAGCTGAGGAGCCTTGCAGGGAAAGGAAAATAGAGAGAAAGCTGCTGGTGGGGTTGGTTGGGGGGTGGGGGGGGAGGCCAGTGCCGCTAGTAATGTGGGTCGCTCTGTCTCCCCAGCTCCGCTCCAGTCCCACGCACGAGCTCGGCAATTGTCCAGAAAAAGCCCTCCCTACCCAGCAGCCGGGGAGAGTATGTCGTTGCCAAACTTGACGACCTGATCAACTGGGTTCGTAGGGTGAGTGCCTTCCTTGCATTCGTAATGGATTGATCCTCCCGCTCTGAGACAGGGCTATTATGGGGGAGTATGGCCTCTTCAATAAATAAAAATGTTGTAAAGCTCTCCTGTTGTGTAGTTGATACTTCCAGCATGCTCTGCGGAGGGTCCCGTGGATTCTACAGGGTTTTTTTTCCTTTTAGAATTCTGCAGGTAGGAAACCCTCAGTCTGCAAGCAGAATAAATTATGCAAATTTCCCAGCATGCTACTAGCAGTGCCAGCACCCCATTGGCTGGGTCAAAGTGCTGCTGCTATTATTATTATTTATTATGAATGATAGTAATTATTTACATAGAGCCAGCAATCTGTCTGGCATTTAACAGTTGTGATCAGAGACAGGTCCAGAGCCTTACAATCTAGGATACACAAGGGGAGGGAGAAACAAGGGGCGGAGCACATGTGGGAGGACAGGGATACATTTATGAGTCTGTTCCCCATTGGCTAGCACTTAACGATCCCGACTCAGGCTGTAATTCTGTGCTGCCAGAGGCAATTTTTGCAACAGTTTGGCCAAATGCAAAATTCTGCGATTCCATACATACAGAATTCACAGGGCCCTGGCTGCGCGCCATTGAAAGGAGGTGAGAATTAAGTGACTTGCTAAAGGTCCCCTGGGGAGTCTGTGCCAGAGCAGGGATTTGAACCCTGGACCTGCTGAGCCACGCATGATCACCCCTAACCGCTGTGCTCCTCCCTCCCAGAGCTCCTTGTGGCCGATGACCTTTGGTCTGGCCTGCTGCGCGGTGGAAATGATGCACATGGCGGCCCCTCGCTACGACATGGATCGCTTTGGGGTGGTGTTCCGGGCCAGCCCCCGGCAGTCGGACGTTATGATCGTAGCTGGCACCCTGACCAACAAGATGGCCCCAGCCCTTAGAAAGGTATGGACTCTGGCCACGTGGTTGAGCCTGGCTATTGAGCTCTGGCCTGCAAAGAGCTTTTGTTGATGGGTGTCTCTCTCCACAGGTCTACGATCAGATGCCTGAGCCGCGCTATGTAGTCTCCATGGGAAGGTAAATGCTAGGAGTTTCGATGCAGCCCCTGCTTGGCTGGGTGGGGAACTGTGTGTGTGCGCTTGACCTCCCTTGTCTGGACACGCTCTTTGTCCAGCTACGCGGACGGTTCCGTGCTGCGGAGTGCTGTCTGCAATTCCCCCTTCTGGACCGATTCCCTGGATGGTTTTCAAGAAAGGACTGGGCAGGAATCTGCCGGGGATGACTTAGGGTAGAGGGTATCCTGGCTCAGGGCAGCGGGTTGGACTAGACGGCCCCAACTTGACAGTCCTAGGATTCGAGGACATGTTTGTCCCCTGCTACTTTAGTCATGCATACTTGCTTTCTGGAATGCACAGATTCTACACACACAAACCACATGCAACCCTCCAAACCCAGTTCCTAAAAAGATCTGACACTGCCCTGAGCTCTCCTTCTCTCCCCTCAGCCCCCTTACCCCTAAAACAGAGGCAGCCCCCTCCCCATAGATAGCGCAGAACTCCACAACCCCCTACAGAAGCAGCCTTCCCAGCACAGAGAGGCAGCCCTGTTTACCCCACCCCCCATACAGAAACTCAGGCAGGCTGTGTCTTCATTGTAGTGGTGCCATCTCCTTGTCCCCAGCTGGGGGAGGCTGTCTCTCTCCCTTTTGGTGACAGACATCCAGGAGGGAGGGGGGGGAAACGCCAGTGTGCTGCTGACTTCGAACAAAGTGTTAACGGGAACGCTCCATAGCAACCAGTGGGCACTGCAGTCTCTAAACCAAGTGTTAACCAGCGCTTTTTAGAAATGAGAGAGGATTTAAATTGGCCACCCTTGACGTAGCTTCACTTTGGCTGGATCCAACCAGCTGTGGCCCATGAGAACCAATCAGGGCCACAACAGAACAGACTTAACAACCTCACTGACGTCTTTGGAGGGTGGGGGGTGACGGCAATTTACATGTCGGCTGCGGCTTTCTTGCCTATCTCTTATAGCTGGGATCAGCCACTGGTCCACGGCCATCTTCACAGAGTATCTGCAGGGTCTGTGAGAGACTCTGAGGGTTGATGGTGGCCTGTTGGTCCTAAAATCTTGGAACTGGCTGCTTTAGATGAAGACCGACTAGGGCAGATGTTTTAGCAACGTATCTGTCTAAGTCGCGGGCTGACTGCGGGAAAGATGAAAGGCAACGCTTGCCGTGCGGTTCCGAGTCTCTGATCTCGTGGGTCCCATGTGCCCCTCTTGCAGCTGCGCGAATGGCGGCGGTTACTACCACTACTCCTATTCCGTGGTGAGGGGATGCGACCGGATTGTTCCCGTGGATATCTACGTCCCAGGTAAAAAGCTTCTCGCTCCTCTCTGAAAGTCGGCCTCGTCAGAGCAGACTGGCTTTTGAGAGCTTCCTTTCATTTTGGGCTGTGTTTCTGATAAAGCCGGGTGGGAAAAGAGGCCGTCGCAGAGATAGTGGTTACCTCTCAACTCTGCTTTTGGTCACACGAACACAGTGTCTAAAGCAAAGGGGGGTGATTCCTTTCTGGGGTCCATATTCCTGATTAAAGAAGAGAACATACCGTGGAGTAGCTTACTCCCAGGATTAAGTGATCGTGTGAACAAAGAAAGGGTGTTAACTAAAGTGTGTTGAGACCCCCAACACCTAATACTGACTGTTCACATGGTCATTATGCTGCAGTTGGTTCAGAATGCAGCAGCCTGCCTTCTGTTGGGGGCAGGTCACTGGGAGCACATTGCACCGGTGCTCCAACATCTGCACCGGCTGCCATTAGCTTTCAGGGCACAATTCAAGGTGTTGGTTGTGACCTATAAAGCTCTAAACGGCCTGGGCCCTGGGTATCTAAAAGACCCACCTCTTCCCTCTGAGGTCGGCTGGAAGTGCCCTCTTGCAGGTACCATCTGCCCATACAGTTTTCACAAGGGCACGCAGAGAGGGGTTCCCAGTGGCCGCCCCACAATTATGGAGCTCATTCCCCTTGCAAGTTTAAGCCTGAACCTGTTCACCTTTGGGAAACGTAAACCTCTGTTTGGCCAGGTGTTTTGTAGGCAGGGATAGGGTTGGGGAAGTGGGGGTGTTAAGGGAAAGGTTGCGGAGCAAGGGGACATTTAGATCGGTTTGTTGTAAGCCACCCCCAGCCTTGTGGGAAAGGGTGGCATGTCAATTAAAATTAACACAGAAGGGTAACCTCCTCCTGTGTTAACATTACTCTGCAAAGCGTGAATGATTGTAAAGTAGATCACACCACTGAAGTAGGTACCACGGGGGGGGGGGAGCAGTCTGTGAATGCAGCAGACAAACAGCTTGTCCAGACTCCCTCCCTGCTTGAAATCATGGAAACCCCTTTAAATTAACTGCATTGCTGGTGTCGCATCCCATCCAGCCAGTAGCAATCTCCTGTTGAGTGCAATGGCTTTCTAAACTGAGGGAGGGCACAGAAAGTATCCAGGGGCAGGGGTACAGGGGGATGCTGCAGGAGGGAGCCCCGGCTGTGGTTGCTGCTCCTCCAGGTGGGTCCTGTGCTAGGTCCAAATGCCCCGGCTGGCTGTCCAGTTTGCAAGGGTACAGGTAAGGCGGGTCCCCCGTGACTGGGAGTGGGTGGGGCCAGGAGTGGCGTAAGGTTTGCTGCCCTAGGTGGCCTGAGGCATCTGCCACCCCCTGGAACATGCCACCCTAAGCAGCCCCTGCCCCAGTCCAGCTGCAGAGCTTGGTGGTGGCTGGATTTGGGTGGGGGGGGAAGCCCCTTGAACTTGCTGCCCTAGGCAGCCCTATTCCGTGACCCCCCCACAGCCACGGCAGCTCTGGATCAGAGGCAGGGGATGGGGATGCCAAGCACAACTCCAAGGGGGGCCAGATCTCCCTACGCTGCTGACCATGCCTGGATTAGAGGCCGGGGGGAGGTGTGGGACAGCAGGGGGAGTGGAGCCAATGCTGCCCTGAAACCTGTATTTCTCATAAGTGTCCTCTAAAAATTGGCATATCTGGCCACCCAAACAGCAGGGCACCTAGGGTGGCAAGTTCAAGGGGATGGCTCCCCCCCCCCCCGGCCGCCCCCTTGAACTTGCTGCGCTAAGCAGCCACCTGTGCTGTCTATATGGTAGTGCTGGCCCTGGGTGGGGCAGGGAGGCCGAGGCGGGGGAGTGGGGTTGGGGTCAGAGCTGATCCCTTAAAGGGTCCAAGGAGCACTGCTGGGGCCAGGTGCTGGCCACAGGGCCCTCATGGCCATGACGGATTTCCCCCACCCCACCCTCTCCTTCTGGTGCTTAACCCCAGCTGGTTCCAGAGAAGCACCCCAGAGCAAAGGCATCTGGGCTTGGTGCAGGAGCTGCCTGGGTAGTGGTGTCCTCTCTTGGAACCTGGGTGTGCAGGGAGGGAGGAGATCCATGTCCCAGCTGTTGCTAGTGTTCCACTGGATTGCCAGCCCTTCAGAGCTCCTCAGCCTCTGGGCATCAAAGGAGAGGGTTAGCCGGTGTTATTGGGGACACAGTCTGTAAGGGATTGAGATCCACGTAGGTAGCTGGCTTGCAAGACCAGCTGGAGAAGCCTCTGTCTGTGATGCTGTACGTACATCAGGGCAGGGCTGGGGAACCTCAGGCCCAGGAGCCAAATGCAGCCTGCAGCTAGCTTTCTAATAGGCCCCTTTCCAGTTCCTGAATCTGGGCATCCGGACTCTGAAAGGGGCCAGTATGGGTTTCCCCACCCCCAGGATAACCGAATATATCTGCAGCTCTTCCAGAACTGTCTAAAAGGAGGTGGTTTCTCATTCCAATGAGTGATTTTTGCTGCTGTTCTAACGCTTGAGGTCTGACTAGAGGCCGTCTTCAGAAATGATCAGCGTGATCCTCTGTCTGGATAACGCTGGCATTAGCCCTTAAGAGTCGCGCCTGTGCTAGGTCTTATAGCCCACTTAGTGTGTTCGCTCGGTGCCTCTAACCCTTGTGCTGAGCCGGCCACTTCTCGAAGCGTATCTTTCAACCCCTCTTTCTGTAGGCTGCCCACCCACCGCTGAGGCCCTGCTTTACGGCATTCTCCAGCTTCAGAGGAAGATCAAACGGGAGAAGAAGATCAGTATCTGGTACCGGAAATAGCTGGTCTTATTTATACAACACCGTTTGCTCTTCCTCAGAAAAAAAGGAAGCATTTGTTGTTAACCACAGTTTAACTCTGATTCCCACGAGCCTCCCAATAAAAACTTTATCTATGTACCTTGTTGCCTTGTCTCTGAATGATTGCGTATTAACAGATGATAGGTTACCTATATGTTGGACTCGCTTTGGCATGAGGTCTGTCTAGGCCAACACGTGTCTTGCTCCGCGTCCTAAGAAGGGCCAGACTGGGTCAGGACAGTGGTCCATCCAAAGCCCAGCATCCTGTCTCCAACAGTGGCCATTCTTCGGAGAAGTACCCAACAGGCCATAATGGGGGCTGGAGAGAATAGCAGGGAGTGGATCACACTGACAGTCACAGGTTTTGTTCCTTGACCTACTTGGCTAATAGCCATTTACAGACCTATCTACCAAGAATTTATCCAATCCTCCTTTGAACCCAACAACACTACCGGCCTTGACCACATCATCTGGCAACGAGCTCCACAAGCTAAATGTGAGTTGCATGAAGTATTTCATTTTTGTTTGTGTTAAATCTGCTGCTGGTTAATCTCATGGAGCGTCCGCTAGGTCTGGAATTATTTGAGAGGGTTAGTAATTATGTTGGCACACACTTGTCCCACATGGAGGGCCTAAACTGCTTTCAAGCCCGCCATGCAAAGCAAGCAACTATGCAGCCAGCGCAATGTTGGGTAGCATGCAGGCTGGGCATTTTTGCCTCCCTGTGCACCAGCTTCCACGCTGCCCCCTCCTCTGAATACCTTTCTAGGTCTCGCTTCCCTACGCTGCTGCTGCAGGGGACGTGGGATGCTGTTGCAGAGGGCCGTGTCCACGACTGGGATGAACTAGACTTTGTGTGGAGTTTGGAAAGGACATAGTGCAATAGGCCCTGGGAAGGAAAAGGTTGCCCTCTTCTCCTCCCCCCCCAGTTTAAGGAGTGTTCTGAAGAGCAGAACACTTGTTCTGAAGAGCAGTTTTGCCCCTATGAAAAATATGGACCGCAGCGCTCTAGAGCCACATGCAACTGTTTGGCCCCATTGCGGTAAATGGATGTGGCCCTCGTGATTAGGAAACCTTGCCCACCCCTGGTCTCCTACATGACTGCGTTATAAAACCTCCAGGAATCCGCAGCATTTTAGGAGAGTGACCCTAAAACTGCCTTGAGGCCTGAGCATTCGATTTCTAAGGCTAATGTCTTCAGCGTTCCTGTAGATAGAGCTGTTTTACTGCAACTCTGCAGAAGTTGGGAGCTACTTTTCTAGGTCGATGCCAGGAGGGTTGGAAGAATTCATCGCCAAAATCTGAGTGGCAACAGGAGTTTGCTTTAAAAAAAATAAATAGCAGAGATTGATGATTCATTTGCTTTGGGAGTCTCTGAAAGCTGATCCATTTTTAAAAATGCAAACCAGGGCTTTCTAAGAGGGGCTCCAGAGTGGTTAATCTGGAGCAATTCCTACAGAGTAACTGCCTCCCCCTGACTTGGTTCTGATGCGTGGAGAGAACCAGGAAGTAACTTGATCTTTCGTCTTCTCCCCTTACGTCTTGCTGGGCTGGAAAAACAAGCTGGCACCGTCCCCCACAAAGGTAGGGAGAGCAAGCCAACCAGGAAGAGAGGTGCACCCTGGGAAGTGGGAGGCATGGGCAGCGTTAAGCCTTTTGTCACTCTAGGCAAAATGCCAGGAGCCCTGCTTGCCCTGACAGCTGACCAGGGAACCCTCATGCACAGGGGATTCCCTGCTCTGTGTGCATCCGCTCTCGGGTGGGGAGCAGGGAACCCAGCCTGCACTGAACCAGAGGGTTGGGGAAACTGACCAGGCTCAGGTCGATTTCACTAAACCCAGCAGCACTCCCGGCTCCCAGTGCAAGGCAGCCAGCTCAGGGCTGGGAGAGGATGCTGCTGCACTCCCATACTGCAGCCAATCTCTAAAAAGGGTGGCATCTAGCTGCCTCTCAAATTCATCCCCTTAGGCTACCACTTCCCTCTACCTAGGGCTAAAGCTGGGTTTGGTGGGAGGAAAACAAATGGGGGTTATTTGCCTTAGAATTGCACAGACAGCCATCTCCACCAGGTCCATCATCCCTTTGATTAACCCCTCGGCTCACCAGAGGGTAAAGGGAGTTTGGGGTTATCTCAATCGGTTTTGGAGAATGACCCCCAAACTGACAGAGATGTATGGCGGGATGGGGTTGTAGTGGGGAAGTGGGCAGGTGGTGTCGATAACTTAGCTGTGCAAGTCTGGATTTTAAGAGGGAAAACACTAATAGGGAACTTGGGTTTTAAAATAAACATAAGCCCTTGTGAAAGTTCCCTAGTATTTCTTATACCCATGTGGTGCAGGCTCTAAAGCTGCTTGCAGACGGGCGCGGGGCAACTTCCGGGATCGGAGATGGCATAAGGAGCGATCCCCGGAGCTCCGCTCATGGGGGTGGGGGGGGGTGTTAGCCCATTTCTACTGTGATTTTTCATCACACTCAAAATCCAGCCCTGCATGACGTGATGAAAAACACGCTAGAAATGGGCTAAAAATCCCTGCACACGAGCAGAGCATTCCAGGATGAAAAACACACTAGAAATGGGCTAAAACCTCCCGCACACGAGTGAAGCCGCCTGGGATCGCTCTGAACGCCATCTCCCATCCTGGAAGTTGTGCCCCCCCCCCATCTGCAAGCGGCCTGTCTGCTGGGTACAAGGGAGCCAAATGATTTGAAAACCCAGCACTGATTTTTGTGTGTGTGGCTCTCTTGAATTTCTGTCCCCTGCCATTTTCAACGTTTTGACGTATGAACTGCTAGAGCATCCGTTTGAAGTCTACAGAGTGTGTGCATCTTCCAGACACCCACCTTATGCTCCCCCTCCTCTTCTCTAACAGCTGCAACCTGTATCACCTGGTGGCTTGCTGCTTTGGTTACGATACTGGAAGGCCAGCTCCTTACCCAATGTGCATTGATGTAAATAGACCTCTCCTGCAGTTCCTCTGTTAGTTCTGACATCGTACCAGGGCTGGCCTTAGAAATTGTGGGAGCCCAGGGCAAAAGCAAAACACCAGGCCCCTGGAGGACCCTTCCCTAACCCCCCACTTCACCTGCTCCCTGGGGCACTAGAGGTGGTTGTACTTGGAGCTCTGCTGGGAAGGGATGGAGGCCCCACGCCTGCCCTGCTGAAGACAATATTTTCCCTTCCTTTTGTTTGTCTTAAAACTATCGGTGGTTAGTTTTCTGGCCTATCCCCCTAGATCTGGTATTGGTAGAGAGGGTAAATAACCGCTCTTTTATAAACTTCTATCCTAGTCTCGTCTCCAAGCAAAAGAGCCCTAACCTATCCAGCCTCTCCTCGTACAGAAACCCTTCTGAAGTCTTGGTCATCCTTGTCACCCTTCCCTGCACCTTTTTCCAGTTCTACTATATCTTTTTGGAGAGTGGGCAACCAGGATGGCAGACAGAAATCTGTATCCTGCGGAATGCTAATTTCAAAAAGGTTCCCCTCTATTGCAAATATTATTTATTGCAACAGCCTATGGCTAAGCAATAAATAAAAAAATTAAATAAACTTTAAAAAAAAGGTTCCCCACTCCTGATCCACACAGTGCGCAAGAAAAGGATTGTCCAAGCACCATTTTAAAAACCCTCCTCTCCAAACAGGAGTTTCTTCTTGCTACTTTGACCAAGTAAGACCATCCTGTCCCTGCTGCAGAGCATGTTTCATTCACAGACATCAAAACCAGCTTTAAGGAAGTTGGTATCTTTATCCTGTAGTTACAGACAAAGGCACAGAGAGGGGAAGTAACCGACAGTGGGTCAGCAGGACTCTGGCGTCTGCTGAGCCCCCTTTATGTTGTGGTATCCAATAAATCAGATCTTAAAAGTCCGAGCTAGTTCCGCCACCACGCTACACCCTGAATCTTGACTGTGTTAAATTAATATAGGTTAGCGTTCCTCTCTATGGGCACTAATGGTGGTGGGCGGGGAAGGAGAAAGATATTTTCCTCCCAGGTTACAAACTGCCCTGGTCCGTGATGAATACGTTTCTGTTGCTTCCTCCATCTGCATGGCTCTCTCTTGCAGCAGCTGGGTGGTCGGCTATTTGATGAGGGTTGGCGTGATCATCTTGGGGAAGGAGTAATAGCGGCAGTCCTCTGGCGGGACGAGATCCATCACGCTGGTGCGAATGTTCTCCTTCTTAAACCCGGCCTCTACCAGCGGCGGAACTTGTGTCTCCTAAGGGAGGCAGACGGCTGTGACACGAGCCCTGTTCGAATCTAATTGGGCAAGCTACAGCTGGGCTCTAACGGGGCCAAAGAGGAGCCCCTATGCAGCGCTGGGATCTCAGAATGCTCTACAAGGGGGTGGGAGAATGCTCTAGCCCCTCACATCTTTGACATTGCCACCCCCCACCCCCCATGGATCATGTGATGTCATCGTGCCCTAAGAGGTGGGAGTTTTAGACACGCCTCATGTGGCCACGCCCCCATAGAGCAGGATGAAGTCACAGTGTTCCGTAAGAGGTGGGGCCTCCTCCCCACCCCCCAGCTGGAGGGCCCAGCTCGAGCCCAAGGGGATTGGGCAGACAGCAACCCCAACAGGACTGGTTAGCTTCCCTTAAGCCTGAATTAGCCCCCAGGCCTCTACTGGGGCAATCTTATCTGCTGGGTCTAAGGCTAAACTTGCACCCTGCTACTTTAGTGCACATGGATCATTATTATTATTTACTATTTCTATAGTGACAGTCATCAGTCAGGGACAAGTCCCTGCCTCAATGAGCTTACAGTCTAAGAGAGACAGTGTGAAGGGGAACAGAGGGAGAGACAGGGAGGCATTCATTAAGTTGCTCTGCTTACTTATAGGGGTGAAGGGGACCCTAAGAAAATCAGGGCAGAGACAAAGGGGGTGAGGAGCTACGGGAAAGCCTGACGGAAGAGGTAGGTTTTCAGGGGGGGATTTGAACGAGGGAGCAGAATGAATGGATTCAGGGGGAGAGTTCCAGGCCGGGGAGGCGGGGGGCAGCAAAGGAGAAAGGACGGATATGTTTCAAGGATCAACCGTTAGAGCCGAGACCTGTTTTCACTGCATTTCCCCATTGCCACCAATGCAGAAACCCCAGTAATACGGTGGCCCTGCATTAGAGAGCGACAGAGCCCTATAGCTACCAGTGAACACATCTGCAAAGCTAGGCTCTGCTCACCCAGCAGAGTGAATCCTCACTGCTTTTTAATTAATCTCTTTGCAACCAACAATCAATGATTATTTCCTTCCCGAAAACCTCCCTCTTCCGTCAGGTTCTCCCCAGCTCCTCGCCCTCCTAGATGGCTTGCTGATATATTGATATTATAATAATAAGCTTTTATATAGCGCCAGTGATGTACCTGGTGCTTTACAGAGAATAAAATAATGGCTGCCACCCCACACCCCGTACTTCTCCCTCCTGCCCCCACCCCTCGCCTCCCCAATCCCAACACCCATCAGCCCCGCTCCACTCCAGTGCTTCACTTTCCCTCCCTACTCCAGTACTCCTCGTGCCTCACTGCCACCCCATCCCTCAGCTTCCCCCTTTTCTCCCCTACCCTCCTCCTGACCCAGCCTCCCCCTTTGCCTCCCCCCATCGCCCAACAATTTGACTTGCCCCTAAGCCCTATTACACCTAGCCGTGCCACTGACCCAGGATCCAATTCCCTCCTGCTGCCAAAGCTTCCACTCGACTCAATGGACATCCTGGCGAGTCAGCAAGGGCTGCCAGGCTGGACCCCTTGCCTTGCTGTAGCCAAAGCCCCCCAAATGGCTCTCCTTTCTCCCTCACCTCAAACATCTTCCGGATATCTGTGTATTTGGTCTTGAGCAGCTCCCCCCAGGACGTTAGGTTGCAGTAGGTGAGGACACCGCCGGGTTTCAGCAGGCGGAACGCGTGGCCCTGAAGGGGAGAGCGAGAGAGGGAAATGATTAGAGCGTTGAGGAATTTGGACCTTAATTGGCCAGCACAACTTGCTTCCTGGCACAACAAAGTCCAACCCAGATTTGCAGAAAGCTCTAACAATTGGGGCAAGGACTCCAGACTGTAGTGTCGCATGATCGCCTGTCAGCCAGCCTGCCCACCAGTGCCTGATTGGCCATGCGTGACCTCTGCTGTGATTGGCTAGGCACACCTATAAACTTACAGGTCTTCCCCTAGCATCTTGGCCATGGCCAACAAAGCTACTGCTGACTGGCTCCTTGTCAGTATCTGTGACCTTGTCCTGGACCTCCAGCCTTCTCTGCCTTCCAGCCCTTGACCTCGGTCTCTGCCCAGCTCTTGCCCTGGCCCCTTTGGGTTAACTCCCCAGCACATGATCTCCTGGCATGTCTTTTTGACCCTACATTTGGACTGCCTGTTTTGTTTAGCCGCCCTCTTGGACCAGTCCCCTATGTTGACTCCTTGGCTTGCACATCGATATTGTAATTGGTTTCCCAGTGCTCTAGTTGGTAGGGAGCTCACGCCCAGACTCGACCCCGATAGATGTTCATAACCAGGCTGCTCATGACCCAGCTCTGTCTGGAATCGACCCCGATGGCTGCTCATGACCCAGCTCTGTCTGGAATCGACCCCGATGGCTGCTCAGGACCCAGCTCTGTCTGGAATCGACCCTGACGGCTGCTCATGACCCAGCTCTGTCTGGAATCGACCCCGACAACTGCTCAGGACCCAGCTCTGTCTGGAATCGACCCCGACAACTGCTCAGGACCCAGCTCTGTCTGGAATCGACCCCGACAACTGCTCAGGACCCAGCTCTGTCTGGAATCGACCCCGACAACTGCTCAGGACCCAGCTCTGTCCGGACTCGACCCTAACGGCTTGCTTATGACCCAGCTCTGCCCAGACCTGAGGTGCTCATGACCTAGCTCATAAAGGGGCTATATTAAAGCCTGCAGGAAGTGTCTGAACAATGGGAGATCTACTTAGTTTACTCCCCTCGACCTTGTTATTTGCTGTTAGGTTCTTGTTCCTGCTTTAGCCTCTACCTCCTAAACCCAGCCCTGTTTGGCCCCAAGGACTCTTCCTGATCTCTCCACCTCCAGCAAGAACTTGCCAGTCCAGCTAAACTGAAGGAGAGGGGCCAGTTTTGCTGCCTTTCTTGCTTACCGACCCTGGCAAAGTTAGTTTTACCTTGATGAAGCCAAACTGGTGCGTGTGCCAAGTCTCTGCAGAGAGGGGGTAGGTATCGTAGAGGATGCCTGTTTGGGGAAAAACAACAATGGAGGGACACATTAACTACAAATAACGCTGCAGCAGGGTCTCCGCTTGTAGGAGGAGGGTGAGATCCCTCTGTCTAGGGCAGGAGTGGGGAACCTCAAGCCCGGGGGCCAAATGTTGCCCAGGGCTAGTTTTTATTTGGACCCTTTGTTGTTCCTTAATCCGGCCCCTGGATCTAGTTCCTATGACTGAGCTATGGGGAAGGGGGCAGAGATGAGGGCAGGCACACAAGGAGAGAGGACAGATCCATGACACAGATTCATGATCTGGAGGGGACCCTCCTCTTCCTGAGTGTGCCCCTGAAGCACCCCCATCCCCTATGCGGCCCTTAGAGCTCATACTAATTTTCTAAGTGGCCCCTGGGAGGGAAACGGTTCCCCATCTCTGGTTTAAAGCAAGGGTGAGGTAATGGTTTTGTTCAGGGGCCACATTGGAAATTTAAAATTGATGGCTGGAGCACACCTGGGGAAAAATATGGGTTTGTGGGGAGCTGCAGTTCCTCGCCATTCATCTGTGGAATTAGGTAGTGGCTGTCTCAGGGGAGATGCTACGGGGGTGGAGCCTGCGGGTAGGCAAGAAGCAACAGAGACCTCCTGGGAAGGTTGGGCGTTTCCTCACCCAGCTGGGCAAAGCTCATCCAGGAGCCAGTGAGTCTGACGCGTTAATCTCTCTTTTGTCTGGAGGGAGGGACCCCCTCCATCTGCCTTCCGAATGCTGGCTGTTGGGGCAGTTGGAGCAGGGTCAGCTGACATGAGGGAGTTGGGTTCGGCTGCTGGAGGAGGGGGTGAGTGTGCAGCTTGGGGGAGCTGTATCAGCCTGGATGAGACTGTTGCCTAAGCCTAATTGTGTGATCTGCCTTGGGTTTCTCTGTCCCTAGATTGCATTCCCTTCCTTGAGTAAAGTATGTTCGTTTAAACTGACCTGGATTGGTCTGAGTTACTGCTCCAGGTGGTTTGTGCCCAGGGAAGGGGTGACCTCTCGTAACCAGTGCCTGCTATCTGAAGAGACAACCCTCGGTGTGGATTTACTTCCAGGGGCTTGGCCAGCAAGGGAGGTGCCACCCAGAGAGGGGAAATAAGCCAAGGGACAGAGCAAAGGGTCTGCAGCTGGCCCCAAGCTAGGGTGGCAGGTGTCCCATGAGTGCATGGCACTGGGGATCCTGCCCCTAGCCTGCCCAGACATCTCATCTCCGGGTCTGTGGGTGAGCAGCCGTCTCTGGGAAGCCCTGTGTGAAATGAGCGCCTGAGCCCTAGCAAGCTGGCAGGGTCAGGTGGCAGCGTGCCACCATCTCAGCTCTGGGCAGGGGAGGATCCATGGAGGCCGTGACATACTGATGGCAGCGTTGGGATAGCAGGCACGGCTGGGAGAGACTCTGAAGCAATAGAGACCTCAGGCTAGAGAAACCCAAGGCAGGTCACACAAGGAGGCTTTACAGTTAACTGTCTCATCCAGGCTGATACAGCTCCCGCAAACTGCACCCCCCACCCCCTCCTCCAGCAACCGAACCCAACTCCCTCATGTCAGCTGACCCTGCTCCAACTGCCCCATCAGCCAAAAGGCAGATGGAGGGGGTCCCTCCCTCCAGCCAAAAGAGAGATTAACGCATCAGACTCACTGGCTCCTGGGTGAGCTTTGCCCAGCTGGGTGAGGAAATGACCAACCATCGCCCCTGCCCACCCACGAGTGCTCCAGACCAGCACACCCTTGGCAAGCGCCACATCAGTAGCAGCCATGGGGGGGAGCTGAAGTGGAGCTGAATTTAAAGGGGGATGGGATCGTATTTGACTCACAGGCCAAACCTTCCCCATCCTTGGTCTGAAGTTCTTTCAGTAGGTTGTTCCTTTCAGGTGAGGACCATGCCTTAGGGGTGCTCCCCGAACTGGCTCGTTGGCAGCCTAGAAGTATCCTCTAGGGTTGCCACCGATGCAGATTTTTAAGGAACACATGAAAAATACATGTTGCAGGGTCTGCGTTAGCACCTGCAGACCCTGAAACATGTACCTTTCATAAGTGTTCCTTAAAAAATTGCATCGGTAGCCACCCTACCCATACTGTCCCTTGGGATTGTCAGTTCTGACTCTGCATGTCCCATCTCCCACCCGAGCGGCGTTACTAATCCTGAGGCAGCTCAGCTGAGCCATCTATGAAAGTCTGTCTCCTCAAGCCCCCGCACCCTCCCCTCCCAGCTGCCTAGATTAGCCTGAGGGAGGTTTGGGATCCTCAGAGCAGCTCAATGCTTCCTAGTAGCTCAGTGTGTGCTCTTGCCTCCCCCCGCGCCCCTTGCTTCCCTCCTTCAGCCCAGTTTCCCCTGCAGCCCCCTACCTGCAGCCCATTTTATTATAATAATCATCATTTTATTTGTATAGAGCTCCCCTGCCTTTAAATGGCACTCGGTGCGCTTTACAAACCTAAAAATATAAAATCAAGTAAAAAACATTTTTTTAAAAAAGGAGGAAGGTAAAAAGGGAGGACAGACTACATTAAGGGGAAGCGGCAGTGGATCCTAAAAACCGCTGGAGAACGAGTTTTCAGGTGCTTTTTAAAGGTGAGGAGGGAGGAATTAAGATAGCCATCTGGAGGGAGTGGGTTCTCCCCTGAGGGGCCTGCCACAGCAAAGGCCTGATCACCCACCAACTTAAGATCCCCAAACAGCAGGTGGTTTCTGAGTGCAGATAACTCTCAGTTCCTTGGACTGATCTCCTGGCTACAGCCTCCTGAAACGATTCCAGACTCTGGCCGGCCTACCCCTTGGTATGACACCTGCTCCTCTGAATGACTGGCCGACCTCTGGCCACAGACTCCGGTGTTTTTTCCAGATGCTGGCTTGCTCAGTCCTTGGGCCCCAATCCTTCAATACCTCAACCCTCGGGCCCCAATGTTGCAAAGGCCTCTCTGCCCTCAGGTTGCCCATGGCTGAGCTACTCCTGATTCCTTAGGGAGGAATCCATCCTTACCATCAAAATGTCCATCTGGCAATGTCGGTACCACATCTTCCCACAGCCCCTTCAAGGGGACAACCTTCAAGGTGAGAGGAGAGACAAAGGCATGAGATGATGCTGCAGAGTTTGGTCAGTGGTTGACCAGAAACTGGCTGAGAATGAATGCGGACAATGATACAAAGCAATGCCCAGCACATGCAATGCTTGATGTAGGTTTCCACCTGGTAGGCCCTACTGCAGAGAGTCAACTGCACCAGTGGTTCCCAATGTTTTTGGGAACGTTTTTTTAACATAAACTTTTTAAAAACAATCCAGGATCCACCTTAAAAGAATCCAGGATCAGGACAGGAGCGACCAGCGGCAACAGCAGTTTGCTGACATGAGGTGGCCAAAAGCAGCAGGAGATTGGGGCCAGAGAGGCAGGGAAGCTGTGGGAAGTCGCACTCCCTTGGTCACAAGCGACAGGAGGGGATACAACACAGAGGCATCAGGGCTTGCGGATCTCCTAGATTCCCCTGGACTCCACCATAGACCCTTCCAGGGCCCACTGGCTGAGAACCACTGAGATACACCACTGCTATGACTAAGTTAGTGTGATGGTAGATTGATTTACGCCAGCTAAGAATTTTGCTCACACGCTAAATGCCGTTAGGGAGTGACGTGGCAAAGACTGACACCCACTAAACCAAAACGGTTGCTCAGATCAGAGAATCCACCCGCTGGCAGAGGCTGCAAGGCCATCGAGTTCGGCCCCGCTGCTTAGTGCAGGATCTGCCCGAGCCAGATCATCCCAGATGTTGTTGTCATCACAGTAGTAATAATAACAATTGTTATTTCTATAGCACCCCACCCCCTGCCAAATAGCCCTTGGAGCGCGTCACAACATAATAAAACAATATCAGATCCATTTAAAATATAAATCTATTTTAAAAGGAGAAGATAAAAAGGGAGGAGAAAACACATCCAGGGGAAACCAGCAGTGAATCCTAAAAGCACCTGGAGAGCAAATAAGTCTTCAGGTGCTTTTTAAAAGTGAGATGGGAGCGAGTTCCACATTGAGTTCTGCAGATGCACCTCCAGCTTCTTCTTAAGAACCTCCAACAATGGAGAATCCACAACTTCTGCAGATATCCATGTAGCAGGGACAAGCTGGTTAAGGGAGCCTGACCCTTTACGGAGGGTTAGCGGCAGCCTGGGAGGCGTTGGCCCTGAGGCGGTGCAGGATAGCACCCTAATGTGCCTCAGCTGGGCTATCCTCCAGAGCTGGGCAACCGAGTGGCGAGCGCAGGCCAGATTATCCTGGGCGTGGCTGAGCCAGTCCAGTGACTAAGGGCGCTTTTAAACGAGACGGAAATGGCGGCTGAGCCCTTTAACAGCCGCCATTGAGACCGTCCGTTTAAATGCTTGATGTGGAGAGCAGCCGAGTCTCCTCCGCGTCAAGCCGGCCCAGTGATCCTGACCCCTTCAAGGCGGATCGCCGATGTGTCGGCTTTAACCCACACTTCCGGGTTCCCTAGCAGAGTGCGCAGGCACAGAAGGATGCGCAGGCACACATACTCTCTACGCCGTGTCTGATGCTCTTCTGAACATCAGACACATCGTAGAGAGGAAGGCAGGGGGGGAGGGGAGATGCCGCATAATGAACAATCCTGCTTGTGAGCGGGATCGTTTAAAAGCGCCCTAAAAGGTTAAGCCCGCAGCTCAGTCAGGAGGAGGAGGCTGCTGACTGGTGAAGTGAGAAGGGGTTGTGGGAGAGGCAGGAGCCAGGGAGGGCTCTTAAATACCTACAGGAGGGATTGTGTGTGGTGTCGAAAACTGGTACTTATAAAAAGGCGGTATATTGCGACTACAAAGCATGCTCAGTAGCAGCTGCTGATGGCTTCTTCCCTACTCTGGGCCAAAGAATAAAGAGTGCTTGTAGGCCTGGGTCTTTAGGGGCGGGAGCCTGATGATACTCACTCCAACAGGTCGCAATGGAGTGATCCGTTCCCTGTTGGTCACTCCCAACTCACTACAGTCCGAGGTGACATCCCCCAACCTACTGGGCTCATAGCCGTTAATGGACCTGTCCTCCAAGAACTCGTCCGATCCTTCTTTAAACCCAGCGACGCTACTGGCCTTGACCGACTCCTCTGGCGCGTTGCGTGAAAAGAAATCTTTATTTTATTGGCCCACGGGCCGGAGATTTCCCACCCCCTGGTCTAGCCCATTATGCTACCTACTATTAAACATTTCTAGAGCGCTACTAGGCGTACACAGCACTTTACAGTCACAGAGTTTGGAGAAACGTCCCTGCCCAGCCGCCTTGCAATCCAAGATGGACATGGGTGAGGGGAACACGCAGGGAAAGACACACACACAAATATTCCCAGTTTTTTTGCAGATGGGGAACTGAGGCTGAGAGGTTGTGACATGTCCCAGGCCCTAGTGAGTTCATGGCTAGGGTGGGATTCAAACCGTGACTTCCCAGGATTAGAGCCACTTTCAGAGCTTCTCCCCTCACGTATATTCTGGCTGTGGGGGGGGAATGCGCAGCCAGGATAGGCGCGAGGATCGGCCAGTCTGAAAGCATACACACACCCCGGTGCGGCTTTGCCGGCAGACATGCGCAGGGATGCAGAGCAGGAAAGCGAGTTCTGCATCCCTGTGTGTGTCTGCCGGCAAAGCCGCACGGGGGGGGGGGCTTTCAGACCGGCCCATTCCCCCTTGCAGCCGGCATATTGCGGGGGGGTGGGTCTGAAAGCAGCCCAAGTCTAGCACCTTATTCACTACACCACTGCCTCTCTGATGGCAACCCGCGTTGATTACTTCAGAGGCCAAGCAACAGGGATGCAATTAATGTCTTCGTTATTATCATCATCACATATATAGCTCTCTGTATTGAAAGTGCTTTATAATTCTTATTTCATTCCCCTGCACAACAGCCCTGTGAGGTAGGTCACTTATTCCCCTTTTACAGATGGGGGACTGAGACGGAGGGTATTTTCAGACATTACGAGATCACGCTCAGCCACAGTGAACCACGGTCAATCCCGCGGTGGGGCCAAAGCACCCTGAACGTCTGTTCGGCGGCCACCAGATGTTCACCACGGTCAATACCCAGCAGGGGTCAAAATCAACCACGCTTCCGGAGCTCCCCGCCAGACCATCCCCGAAAGCGTGGTCAAAGAGATTCCCAGCGGGAAACAACAAAAAGTAACGTCTGGCCGGCAACCACCGGCTGGAATCAGAAGACATGATTCCCAGCTGGGGACAAAGCACGCAGCGTCGCTGCCAGGCAACGAGCAACAACACAAGCCGGGGAGGGAGATTTAAAGGGCACACGGCAGCAGCCGGGACAAGCCGCCCTGGTGCCTTCCGGGTGCTTTGACCACGGCCCGGGATCGGCGTAACGTTTGTTACGCTGCCCCGGGCCGTGATCTGGCGGCCCGATTCCCTGCCGTGGTCCCGGTCTCGCCATGTCTGTTCGGGGCTTTTTTTGACCACGGGGGGTGGTTGTTCGGTTCACCCCCGCCGGGAATCCACTGTGGTGAATCGGGACCGCGTAACGTCTGAAATCACCCTGAGAGAGCGCAACTTGCCCAAGGCCACCCGGCGAGTTCATGGCTAAGGCAAGATTTAAACCCTGGTCCTCATTCCTAGCTCCATAAAGTCAGAGAGTTGGAGATATCTTGAGCATGAGACGGTATCCTGGATTATCTCAGCTAGCAGCTACGAACAGGCCGATCCTTCATGAAAGCCACATCAACAGGAAAAGGTGTGAAGTTGATCTCTGGGTCTCAGGGCTGAGTGATGGCAGTTGCTTGGTTCCAGTGGTCCAAAGCAGCTGAGCATCTTGCCCAAGCAAGGACAGGATTTGAATTCACAACCTCCTGCTCCAAGGAGGGTTGCCGAGTCTTCCATTTTTATTTATATATATTTGTTTGTTTATTCCATTTTTACCCCGCCCTTCACACAAAGGCTCAGGTCGGCTTACAAAAATATTAAAGATTCGTAAACATAAAACAAATATAAATGTAGATCAAAAACATATAAAAGCAATTCATAAAAACTGTAAGCCTCACCCAATCCCACCCACGCCTATCTCAGCTCCATGCCAGACAAAAAGGTCTTGCATCGCTTCTGAAAGGTAAGCCGGCTCAGGCAGATCTCCAAAGGGAGAGAGTTCTATCATTGTGGAGCAGCCGCTGAGAATGCCTCTTTGTGTGCCCTCGTACGAACCTCACAGGCAGCTGGTCCCCACAAGAGAGCACTCTCAGAGGCCGTGACGGAACATAAGCCAAGAGGCGGGTCTTTCAGATACCTGGGGCCCAAGCCGTTTAGAGCTTTATAGGTCAAACCCAACACCTTGAATTGTGCTCGGAAAGCTACTGGCAGCCAGTGCGAATTCTGGATCACCGTTGTAATGTGCTCCCAGTGACCCACCCGCAATAGAAGGTGCGCAGCCATGTTCTGCACCAACTGCAGCTTCCAAACAGTCGGCAAGGGCAGCCCCATGTAGAGCACAAGGTTACGAAGGCATGGATGGCGGTGGCCAAGTCCAGGTCTGATCAAACAGGCTGCAGCCCTCCCACCCAAGGAAATTGGCGAAAGGTGCTCCTGTCCACCACCACAACCTGGTCATCAGGAGCAGCAGTGGATCCCAGAGCACCCCAAGGCTGCAAACCTGAGTGACCAAAGGAGACTGGACCCCATCAATAGCAGGGGTCCCTATGTCCCCCAGGTCATACGGTCGGCCGACCAACATCACCTTGGTCTTGTCTGGATTCAGCTTCAATTGACTCACTTGCATCCAGTCCCCAATGGCAGCTGGGCACCTAGTAAGCACCAAGATTGCAGGTCCGGCTGGGTCAGATGAAAAAGAGACTCTCGGCTTTTAAAACTGGAGTCTTTAGGCCAGGGGTGGGGAACCTTTTCCCTCCCTGGAGCCATTTTGAAAATGAATACAAGCTCTGAGGGCCACATAGAAGTTGGGGCAGGGATGCTCAGGAAGGGGCATGCTCAGGAAGAGGAGGGTTCAGATCACAGATCTCTGCCATGGATCTGTCCTTGTGCGCAGGCCCTCATCTCTGCTCCCTTCCCCTGAACTCAAGTGTTTCAGTGCTTGGAGGTAGAAACTGGATCCAGGGGCCAGATCCAGGAACAGGAAAGGGCACAAATGAAAACTTGCCATGAGCCACATTTGGCCCCCAGGCCTGAGGTTCCCCACCCTTGCTTTAGGCCAAACCCAGAGACTTGACAACCCTAGCTCCGAGTCTAGCGTGATATCTACTGGTGCACACATACTCCCCGGATTCCGGATTAGCTCTGGCTCCCACTCCCCATCTTAAAAAATCATGAATGATTAAAAAGCCCAGGATATGGTGCAAACGAATAAGCCACTGTGGGGTGTGTGCATTTATTTATTTGTCTTATTTCAAGATATTTTATTCCGCACCCTCCTGCACGATAGCAACTCAGGGCGGCGTACAACAATTGTTCCAATAAAACCAACAACAACAAAATACCAGCTAAAAATTTTAAAACCATAAAATACTAAAAGAGCGGAAATCAAATCAAAACCCTCCCCACCCCCCACCTACCTACCCGTCTCCCTCCCCAAAGGCCTGGCGGAACAGCCAGGTCTTACACTGTCTCCGAAAGGAGAGGAGGTCCAGGGCCAAGCAGGCCTCCGTCGGGAGGGAATTCCACAGCCGGGGTGCGGCCACCAAGAACAAGAGGGTAGCTCCTCCTCTTGACCGACAGGCGGCAGAAGATAATAAGACGATCTGCACATGCCTACTGAGCTACCCCTGCCCTTATCACCAGGGGGTCCCAAGCAGAGGACCGGCTCTTGTAGACATAGAAAAGGACCAGACCTAACCCTGAACTTGAAAGAACTCTGAAACCAGGGAAGAGATAAGGTTCAACAGAACCAACCATTTATAAGGGACATCGGGTAAGATGGAGAAAAAACTGGAGAAATACTCCCCCAAACTAGCCTATGGGTGATTTCAGACGTTACGTTGTCTGAAATCACCACAGTCAACCGCAGTCAACCGCGGAGGGGGTTGAAAGCAGGTGAACGTCTGGTTGCTCGCATCCAGATGTTCACCAAAGTCAACCACCCCCCGCGGTGAACCTAACCACGTTTTGTTCTCCTGCACCATGGCGGCGAATGAAGCGTGGTTAGGGGGAATCTGGAACGCGGCAAAGGAAAAGTAACGTCTGTTACCTTACCTTCACCGCAGTCCACAGTCTTGGCAGCAGGCGGCGGCAGCGGCAAGATAGGCCGCAGCAGCTGCTAGTCTCATGAAGGGTGGGCAGCCGGGGAGCACAGGGGACGGGGCTGTGCGGCCGCACGTTGTGTTGCACGGCCCCGCCCCCTCCGGGGGATGGGGGTTCGCAACAGACATGATGGCCGGCAGCATTGACCCTCGGCCGTGGTTCGGCGCAAAGGGGCGAACGTCTGTTGGCGCGCCCCTTGACCCCCGCCCATGGTCCAAACCACCCCACGGCCCAGGGTCAATGCTGCCGGCCGTCACGTCTGAAATCACTCAAAGTTGCTGTTTGCTTGGGTGGGGCCGGAGGACTGTCTGCCTAGCAGGAGAAGAAAAGAATTTACCGAGGTAGGTGACCAAATCTCTTTTCTCCCCTTGCTGCAGACAGTCCTCCGGATGGGACATACCCGAGCAGCAGGAACCCTAAGAGTGGGAACAAACAGCACCAGAAGGATCTAGCACCGCCTGTAGAACCCTTCTACCAAAGGCTGCATCCGCCGGGTAGGTGTTGCTCTTATAATGCTTGACAAAAGTATGGACACAGGCCCAGGTCGTGGCCCTACAAATCTCTTCATACGAGTGGGGCCAGATCTGCAAGGGAGGAAACTTCCCCTTGGCCTTATAGGCCTCAATTATCGCCTGTTTAACCCACTTCGATATCAAGGACTTAGAAGCCTTGGTACCCCTTAGGCTTGCCCACAAATTAATGAAAAGGGCTGTGGACTTCCTAAAGCCTTGAGTCCATGAGAGATACATTTTTAACGCCCAACGGGCGTCCAGGGTGTGCCACAGCTTCTCCTTCACGTGCACTGGTTTTGGGCAGAAAGAAGGAAGCACCAGTTCCTGGGATCTGTGGAAGAGAGAATTACACTTTGGGATAAAGGCCTGATCTAATCTGAGGGTGACTGATTGATTATGGAAAATACAGAAATTTTCCTCCATCAACAGAGCGCCCAACTCGGACATTCTCCCAGCTGATGTCACCGCAACCAAGAATGCCACCTTAATGGATAGCATATACAGATACCTGGCGAAGGGGTTCGAAGGGGGATTTTGTCAGAGCATCGAGGACCAGATTAAAATCCCAGGATGGGCACCTATGGACCACCGGAGGAGAGAGGTGTCTTGCCGCCTTTAGAAATTGACGGACATGTTTGTGTGCCGAGAATTTCTTGTTGGAAACAGCATGCAGCACTGAGTTTAGAGCTGCCGCTTGTCAAGCTAGGGTGTTATGCTTGAGACCCTTGTCCAAGCCTGCCTGAGGGAACTCTAAAATTTGGAGAATTGAGGCTTTACAGGGGTCCTGACCCCTAGCAACTGCCCACAGCGAAAAAAACTTCCAGGTTGCACCTGGTGGCCGGTCTCCTCGAGGCCAGGAGCGTCTTAAGGACTGCCTCCGAATACCCCTTCCGAGCAAGGGCTAGGTGCTCAACCTCCAGGCCGTCAAATTTAGAGAATTTGCGCCCTCGTGGAATAAAGGGCTCTGGCATAGTAAGTCGTTTCTGGGCAGAAGAGAAATGGGGTCCGAGAACCAAGGACGTCTCAGTCACCATGGAGTCACCAATATAATTTGGGCCCTCTTGCAATGAGGAGAAGGGGCGGAAAGGCGTACAGGAGCCCCACAAACCAGCTCTGGTTCAGGGCATCTGTCTTCATCTCTCCCCGGCACCACCCGGGAAACCTCGAGCCGGGCGTCCCTGGTCAACCGCAAGGGTCGTACCACGGCCCGGGGCATGAGGCAGTCCCGCAGGTAGGTGGGACCCAGACCCTTTAGGGCTTTAAAGATCATTACCAACACCTTGAATCAAGCCTGGAAGACAATAGGCAGCCAGTGCAGAGAGCGGAGCACTGGTGAAATGTGCTCACGACGACATGGGCTGCCGCATTCTGCACCAGCTGCAGCCTCCGAACTGTCACCAGGGGTAGCCCCACGTAGAGTGCATTACAGTAGTCCAATCTCGAGGTGATGAAAGCATGGCTGGTGGTGGCCAGGTCAAAGTCTGAAACATACAACCGTGGCCGACGTACCAGACTGGCGTAAGGCACTCCCCGCCACGGCTGCCACCTGGGGTCCAGGCAGAGCTGTGAGTCAAGAAGCACCCCCAGACTGCCAACCTGGGTGGCTAAAGGAGTGCAGACCCCGTCAATGACAGGAGCCACCACCCCCTCAGCCTTCCCCACCAGCATCACCTCCATCTTGTCAGGATTCAATCTCAGACAGCTCGCCCTCATCCAATCCCCCACAGCCACCAGACACTGGGGTAAGCACCAAGACTGCCGGGTCTGGGTCTGCAGAAAAAGAGAAGTAAAGCTGTGTATCATCGGCGTACTGATGACCGCGGACGCCGAACCTTCTCACGACCTCACCGAACGGCTGCATGTACACATTGAAAAGGAGAGGGGACAGAATAGACCCCTGTGGGACTCCACATGTAAGGCCCCAGGGAGATGATGAACACTCCCCTAGGACCACTCGCTGAGTTCTCCTGACCAGGAATGAGCGGAACCGTTCAAGAACAGCTCCTCCCACCCCAGCGTGGTCCCACCAGACGAGACACCAACATATCGTGGTCAACGGTATCAAATGCTGCCGACAGATCTAGTAAGATCAAAAGAGACGATCTGCCCTGATCTAATTCACGGCGCAGGTCGTCGACCAAAGCCACAAGCGCAGTCTCCGTGCCAAACCCAGGACAAAAGCCGGACTGTGAGAGATCCAGAAAACTAATCCAATCCAGATGCCCCTGAAGCTGCTGAGCCACTACCCGTTCAATAACCTTCCCTAAAAAGGGAAGGGTAGAGACTGGCTGATAGCTAGCAGGGGAGTCCGGCACTCTGCCCTCCCTAAAGGAGGGCATTGACATCCCCGGCCAGCAGTGGCCCTAAGTTCTCCTGGCAAGCCTTAACCAGCCAGGACGGACATGATCCCAGCCTCCACGTTACTGGGGGAGTTAATGTTTTGCTGAGTAGTTCTATCGCTGTTTGAACTTTGCTCCGAGTTTGTGGGTCAGAAATGTTTTTCTGCCAGCCTCCCTCTAGTGACCTGTCCCCGTGTCCCATTACTGTTATGTAAGCACCTTAAAAATCCTTAAACGTAGTTTTCATTCTAGATCTCCCTGGGAGAAAGGAAAATGCGATATCCCCATTTTACAGATGGGGGAGCTGAGGTACAGAGACTGAGGACATAATTTGCCATCTCTGAGGCACTGGCTCAGCTATCATTGACTTTGATGGTGGAGGACAGGGCCGGCCCGTACCACAGGGTGACCTGCAGCGACTGCCCTGACCCCACTACGATTTTCTCTACTTCCAGGGCCCCGCAGTGGCCCCTTTTTTTCACCAGGGCAGTGTGCAAGGTCTCTACTTCCTCCCAGAGGGGCCCCAAACACGACCACCTCTAAGGTCTTGTGGAGGATACCCCTGAGGGGGTGGGCCCCCTAGGGTCCCCACATTATGTCTTCACCCAGGGCCCTGTATAACACTGGCCCTGGTGGCAGATTTGCATCTTAAATTACTGTCAAGGGCGGGGCATCCGGAACATAGGCAGACCCCAGAATCGGGGCCAGGAGTCGAGACAAGATCGGGATTAGGAGTCAAGAGGCAAACCAGGAAGGAGGTCCGGAGCGGGACAGGAGGAGCACGGCTTGGAGAGGAAAAGGAAGTGGGATCCCAACCAGCTTCCTGTGGCCACTTAGTGGCCTTAGAGTCGCACAAGCAGCCAATCAGGAAGCTGGGGGGAGTGCGTGTAAGGTTGCCACCTTATGTATATTTTACCAGGCCACTGCATTAGCACCAATGCAGACCCTGCAACATGTATTTTTCATAAATGACCTGAAAAAATATACATAAGGGGGCAACCCTATCGCAAGGTCACAGGGGGTGTGGCGTAGCTAGCAGAGATGAGCCCGACAGGGGAAGGTTTGGGCCAAAGGCAGGGTGTGGCAATGCTGCTGCAGAGGCGACCGCAATGCTGGGATGCCAGTTCGAAGCCTACGTACTAACAGCGACTGCCCCACGGTCCTGCAGGGAATCTGTGTTAGCAAATCAGGGAACTAAACCGAAGTCTCCGAAGTCCCAAGCTACCATCCTAAGCCCTGGGCAATCCTTTCTCTCCAGTGATTCAGCAGAGGGCTTGCCTACACAAGCAGACTCCCCTGCGGTAAATTAATTAGGAGGCAGGAATTCTGACTCTCAGCATTGGATCAACACTAAATCTCAGACCCAGAGTAGCTGTAGCTACTACCCTGGGTTTGAAACGTTTGGTGGTTGATATCACAGGGTAATCTACCCCTGGCTTGCCCTGGAGTAAATTCCTCATGCGCACATACCCTAAGAGTTCTCTAGAACAAGGGAACCTGCAGTCTGTGGGCCAGATCGAACACACTGCTGTTTTTTATTTGGCCCCTTTCCAGTTCTTTGATCTGGCTAATGGACCCAACCTCTGCCCTCAAGCACTGAGTCCAGGGGATGGGAGCAGAGATGACGAACAGGGGAGACCTTCCTTCCCCCAGCCTAAGCACACACACCCCAACTCCTCCGCAGCCTGTGGCGCTGGGACGAATTGCTGAAGTGGTCTGTGGAAAGGTTCCCCCACCCCCACCTCTAGAAGGTAAGAACTGGCTAGCAATCTGTAGGCTGCCTGCTGCCCTCTAATCGAGCCTCACTCTCACCCTCTGGAGCACGGATCCGTTTGCAGCCCACCCTTGTACCTTGTGGGGCTGTTTCTTAGCCCACTCCTGCAGCTTCTGAAAGACGCCCTCGTTGCACTCAATGATCCAGTGCTCTGCAATGTCAAACTCTTCCATTTTGGTGGCGGCGATGGCCATGCCAAACCCGACTTCCAGCACGCGGCCCCCTGGGGAAAATGAGGAAGGAGGGTCAGGGTGTGACCAGGATTTGGGGTTCCCCCTCTCTCTGGCAGTCCCCCAAAGCACCACTGGACCAGCCACGACTCAATTACCCCAGTTACCTCAGCAACCACTGAGGACTACCCTCTCCAGAGTGTGCCAGCCCGTAAGGAGTTAATCCTTTGTTGCCTGTATCTCAGTCATCCAGAAAGTAAATGGGTTAGGTCCGTATTGGTGGTAAGCCAAGATCCCAGTCAGTATAGGGTATTTTCAGAAGTGATGCTACCATGCTTGGACCCAATCCGGAGCAATGACCGCCCCCCCTCCCCACCCCCCCAGGGGTGGGCCGGTACCCAGAACAGACATGCTGCATTTTGCCCTGAACTGTGGTAGCACTTACCACCGGCTGTTCTACATGATTTTTCGAGATCACAATGGGCGGTAACTGCTACCATGGTTTGGGGCAAAGCGTGGTGAACATCTGGCGGCCACTGAACAGAAGGGATGGTGGTTGTGACCCTGGGGCAGGGTTAAGTGTGGTAAAGTGTGGCTAAGTGTGGGAGTGTCACTTCTGAAAATACCCATAGTGCCAGTAACCACAAATTCACACACTTTATAATGAGAAAGTTTTATATAATAATTAAGACAGATAATATTGGTTCAGAGCAAATACAGAAGGTGCATAAGAAAATGAAATCAAAACAATAGGCGATACTAGCTTAATAATAATACTTTGATTTATATAGCACCTCCCTGTCTTACGTGGCACTCAGAGCACTTCACAAAAAAGTAAAACCATATAAATAATTCAAAAACAATATAAAACAATTTAAAAACTATTATTAAAAAATTTAAATGGAGCAGGCGAAAAGGGAGGGCAAAGTACATTGAGGGCAAAGCCAGTGGATCCTAAAGGCACCTAGAAGACAAATACATTTCCAGCTGCTTTTTAAAAGTATGGAGGGAGGAACCGAGACGGACATCCGGTTGGAGCAGGTTCCACACCAACTTAACTGATTAGGTTCCCTCTCTTCTAGTTCCCTATCCCCTGTTCCAGAGGTCTCTGATGTTCACAGAAATGCTGCATCTAGCTGGGAGCTGGGATCTTCACATACCGCTGGTATCCATAGTCTCATCTTTCTCGTGTCTTAAGTACGCCTTTTAACTCTCTAAATCACCTTGTTGGCCATTCAGATATTGTATAGCCTTAACCTAGGTTTACACAGATGGTCTCTAACACCTATGCAAGCTGACTGTCCTGGCTTTTGAGGTTTTACAAAGCCAATTTCCTGGCTAGGGTTCAACTACCTTGAGCAAAGTCCCCATACAGCAAGTTTCCCTGTGGCTCATACAATGAATGGTAAATACAAACATCTTTTTCTGACTGTCACGAAGGAACATAGGGCCACACACGTGTGAGACTGGCCTACACGTAGGCTACAAGCCTAGTAAATATGTAACGCTGGAGGTCAAACATGGATGTAATGTTGAGAACTGACAGCTCAGTTCATGTAATTATGTGCTGTTAACTGACAGTCGGGAAACTCCAGGAAGTGTAGACAATTTAAAGAATGTGTATTTGGGGAGCCTAAGCAGACAGAAACCCATTTGCTTGCAAATGAAGCTTCCTGTTTACCTGTTTGCCTTTTGCCTACGTGATTCGAACCATGCAGGCTCCAAGGCGGGAAGGAGAAACAAAGGACTCAGAATTGTTATTTAAGCCAGGGCCATTGAGCCATCTTCACTACCTCTTGGTCAGCGCCATCTTGAGCAATCTCATCTGCATCCTGGATCCTGCCAGCAAGAACACTGCTGGAACTATGGACTGAGAGGAAAGACTTTGCTTTCTAGCAACTCTAAGACTGAAGACCCAGTCACTTACATCAAGGACTGAGAAGAACCTGAATGGACTTTCATAGGGTAAGTTTCTTATCTAGGAACTCAACCAGTAGGGATTAGGAATGTGTTATATTTACCTTTGATTTCTAGTTACCACTCTGTATCAACTATCTTACTTATGTAATCAATACACTAACTTCTTATCTTTATGAAGAAGTGTCTGTGTCTAACATTGGAAACACAACGAGCAACAAGAGTTTTCAAGCTCTTGGGACCCCAGAGAGAAAGAGTCTGTAAACGGGAAGGATCAGGCCCTTGGGTGACAAAGGGGTTGTCCCTGCGGCAGGCTTGAATCGGCTAGAGAGAAAAACTGATTCAAGTGGGCTGTAAGCGAGGGAAACTGGGTCACTCAAACCCGGTAAAGTGGGGGTGCGGACCTCCAACCCGTGACACTGACATAATGACCTTTCCCATGTTACATGTGAAGATTTCACAACGTACAGCCTTGCTGAGTTCATATCTCCCTATGACAGAGAGACAAAAAGAAATCTAGCTACCAACATCCCCCTGCTCAGTCGGCATTAAAATGCCACACATGGTAACTGAAGCTGCCTCCTTGATCTAAAGGCAAAGCTGCTCTTCCTAGAAGATTCTCTTGCACAAAATGCAAGCCCGGGGTAAGTCCCAATCACTCTGGATTTATGGGGGAATGAATGGACGCTGAACAAGGCATTCATGGTTAGTGATGGGGTAAAAACCTTAACCAGGCTGAAGCTTACTACCCCCTTGGCTTAAACCACATGTGAATGTTCAAGGTAAATCAACAGTTCTCCAGGTAACAGGTATGCTGCTGACAGGTGTGCCATTTGGGAAAGAGTGGACAGGGATTCCTGATCTACACCCTTCCAAGTCACTGCTTCACATACCTGCCCAGTGCATTTGCTTAGTCTATATAGTTCTGACTTGTTACATGTCTAAGGAAGAAAGCTTGCAAAATCTCACCAGACGTCCAATAAAAGACATCCCTTTAAAACAGGGGTAGAGAACCTTTTTCCTCCCAGGGGCCACTTTAAAAATGAGTACAGGCTCTGAGGGTCGCATCGACATTGGGGGTAGAGATCCTTGAAGGGTGTGCCCAACAAGAGGAGGGTCCAGATCATGGATTTGTGCCGTGGATCCATCCCCTAGAGTGTGCTTGCCCTCATCTCTGCTTCCTTACCTGGATCTCTGTTTTTCAGTGCTTGGAGGTAGGAACTGGATCCAGGGACCAGATCTATATAGGTTTAATTTTTGACCTATAAAGCCCTAAGTGGCTTGGTCACCCAAGTATTTGAAATGGCTGACTCTTCCCTTACGTTATGTCGTGGCCTCTGAGGTCAGCAAGGAGCACTCTCTTGCAGGTACCATCTGCCTGTGAAGTTTTCACAATAGGGGACGCAGAGAGGCATTCCCGGTGGCTGCCCCACAATTATGGAACTCCCTTCTCTTGAAGATCTGTCTAAGCCCGAGCCGGCTTATTTTCTGGAAGAAATGCAAGACCTTTTTGTTTGGCCAGGCACTTGGAAGGCAGGGAATAGGATTGGGTGGGATTGGATGGGGAGAAAGGAAAAAGGCTGAAGGGGGGGTATGGGGAATTTTTTTTAGCTGTTTTTATATGATGGTAAGTCACCCTGAACTTTATTGAGAAGGGTGGCGTAAAAATTGAAATAATAAAAAATAAAAAATCATGATCCAGAAATTGGAAAAGGGGTCAAACGAAAACTAATCATGGGCCCCATTTGGCTTTGGGCCGGACGTTCCCCAGCTCTGGTCTATCTAGTTCTGACTTGTGGCATGCCTGAGGAGGGCCCTTTGTGGCCCAAAAGCTTGCATAATCTCACCAACAGAAGCTGGTCTGTCCAATAAAAGAGATCCCTCTACAAAGTTGCCCCCTCTACTGCTTTTCATTCAGGATCCCTTTCTCCCCTTGTAACTAAGCCAAGTACATGACTCTACAACTTCTCCACTTGGTGAATGTCTCCCTGCCTCTCCTTCGCTTCCCATCTCTCTTGGGTCTCCTAGAGATTAACTGTAACCAAGCTAAGCACATCCACCTGCGACATCTCAAATTCTCAAACGTCTCCCTACACTCTCCACTCCCCTACATTGTAAGCCTCCTGGGTCAGGGACCCGTCACTAGTTTATTAATTAATTGTTATTATTTTGTATATAGCGCAAGCAGCGTACCTGGTACTTTACAATCAATAGTCACAGACGGGGTAATGGCTGTTCAGCGCCAGGTATATTGCCAGATCTCTACAAATACTTAATAGTCTCATCTGAAATACTTTGCCTCCATCGCTGTGCTTTGTGGCACGCCTGAAGGGCTCCCAGAAGTTCCCACAACGCACAGCAGCAACCTCTGAAGAACTGCCCCCGAGATAGGCTTCTGTCGAACGCTGAGACGGACTCACCAGCACAGGGAACAGATGGTTACAACGGAAGGATAAAGCATGCGTAGTCCATTTCAACTGAGGGTATTTTCAGAAGTGAAAATCCCAATCCCGGGTAATGGTCACCACCCCACCCCGGGGTAGGCTGGTACCCAGAACAGACATGACAGTGCGCCTTACCAGACTTTGTCCCAAACTGTGGCAGTGCTTACCCACCGGCTGTTCCCCACTATTTTCCAAGATCACAACTGGTGGTAACTGCTACCACGGTTCGGGGCAAAGTGTGGTAAATATCTGGCGGCCACTGAACAGAAGTGATGGTGGTTGTAACCCCGAGTTGGGGTTAAGTGTGGTAAAGTGTGGCTAAGTGTGGTAGTGTCACTTCTGAAAATACCCGTTGTTCACACAAACCCCTTGAGTAAATCCTCTCGTGTAGAAGGCCCTAGTCTAAGTGGTGTAGCAAGGTTCCAGCACACCCAAGCTCATGTTGAGCATAATGCCCACACACACACTTCTGAGCAGAACCAGACAGTTCAGGCAATTTATACAGACGAAGCCTTTGCAAAAGGTGGGCATTATGCCTCCAGACAGAGCCAGGAGTGATTAATATTTTATTTTATTTTTACAAAAAAATCTCATGATATTTAAGCTGATATTTTTAATTTTGCCAGAGTGGCTCAAATTTTGAACACTAAAGGGGATTAGAAAGGTCCAAAATCCCCTTGGTCTGCCGTGATCTATGAACTTTGCACTTAATCAACAGACTGCAGCCTTGCACTGACTTCAACTAGCCTTTGAGTCAAGCCTTTTGTAAATGAAAGATAAGGTGCAAGCAAGGCCGAAGATCAGAGGCTTCTGGTACGTTAATCTCACCTCTGTTCCAGAACTGGAACTGGTCGCTCCCCCATTTCCCTAGCCACCTATGGATAAGGCTGCAGCTGTTGGGAAACCTCTCTTCCATGACACAAGACCACAAGTGTTCCAGACAGCTACGTTACAGAAGAGCTATTCTTAACCCAGTTCTGGGACAGCAAATAGCTTTTGCCGGCTTTTACCATTTAAAATAACTGGGAAAGGGAAATGCACGGGCGATTACTGACATGTTTCTAAGGAGTTTGTTCAACCCTAGAGAGAAAAGCAACTGTTGGCCTGAAACTGACTCAAGTCGCCTTTAAAGCTGAGCAGAAATCAAAGCGTTTTCAAAGGGATCGGGATGGACAGTCCAACACACTCATCTCAACTCTCTCCCTCTGAGAACAAGCCATATTTAAAATGGTTAGGTGTCTTGCAGCAATCTAACCCATTTCCCCTAAACTTCCATCTCTAAGGCAGGGGTGGGGAAACCTTCCATCTCTAAGGCAGGGCAGGGGCCACTTTGAAAAGGAGTACATGCTCCAAGGGCCACAGAGAAGATGGAGGCGAGGGTACTTAAGGGGTGCTGTGATGGGACGGGGACCTCTCTGCCCCACTCTGGGTTGGCTGTTTCCCCACTTACAGCCCCTACTGGACCAGATCCCTCCAGAACTGTTCTAGCCTGTAAAGAGTTAACCTTCTCTGTCTCCCTTACCTCAGAGCTTCCCAAAACACAGAAATTAATTACAAGGTTCGTCTGAAGGCACGTGACAAAACGTGCACCATTTGCCTCCATGAGGCAACTGCTGCATGGCTTTTGTCACATGGCAAAACAAAGCCGTGCGACTTTGGCGCCAATCATGCGGAGGATGCAGAGCTCGGTTTTCCAGCTCGGCATCCGTCACATGATCAGCACCAAACCCATGCGACTTTGTTTTCCCATGTGAAAACAGCCACACAGCATTTGCCTTTCGTAGTTTCTCATGGAGGCAAACGGTGCACATTGTCACGTGGAAAAGCGTCCTTTGTCTCTAACTCAGAATCCCTTCACTGTGTAACTCCAATGTCAGGTATCCACATCAGCACACAAGGCTCAGTTAAAAGAATTTTAATTTGTGAATCAAGATTAAAATATAATGCAAGATTGTGTCAAGAATGCAATAACACAATATATAAAGACAACGCAATTCTAACTTACTTGGTGAGTTCTAAGCTAATCTTACCCTATGCAGTTGCATGTTTAAAAGTTCAGCCTGTCACAAGGAGATACTGGACTACAGGTCTAACAAATATGTAAAAGTAAAGGTTAAACATGTATGTAATGTAAAAGCTGGGAACTGGAAACTCACTTCATGCAATGGAGAGCGAGAAAGCCATGCCGAATGTGCATTCAGAAAAGCCTAACAACACCTCTGCAGAAACCAGACAGAGACCGTTCAGTTGCAAATGGATCTCTTCCTGCCTACGTGACTAGAAGCACAGAGTCTTCCAGGCGGGAAAGTCAAACAAAGAAATCTGGAAAGATATTTAAGAGGGGGAGATCTTTTTCCCTCAAGCTCAGTTGGGAGAGGAGACTTTGCTGGCTAACCACCTTAAGGACAAAAGCCCAGCCTTACTACATCTGGCTGAGAAATGGACTCATGTTCATGGACTTTTTGTAGGGTAAGATCTTAACTAGGTACTTACTCAATACAGACTAGGATCGTGTTATGTACTTTTGCTTTATGCATTCAAACTATCTTTGTTTATGTAATCAATAAACTTTCTTCTTTACTAAGAAGTGCCTTCTGTTGTCTCACATTGGGGAACGCAGTCTGAGTATCTTGTGCCCTCAAGCACTTGCGAATCCACAGAAAAAGAGTCTGAGAACGGGAAGTCTCTGGAACTTGGGTGACAAAATTGTTGCCCCTTTGTAGGACTGAATCAGGTAGAGAGGGAACTGATTCAGATGGGCTGCAAGTGAGGGAAACTGAGGGTGATTTCAGATGTGACGTGGTGAATGTCCACCAGTCAACCTCAGTCAAATGCGGGGTGTGTGTGAAAGTGCCGTGCATGTCTGTTTGCTCGCATCCAGATGTTCACCACAGTCAAACGCGGCCCGGGATGAAGCTAACCACGCTTCGTGAGGTCGGGGCGGGAGGAGGTCCAGAAGTGTGGTGAATGGTCACCATGGCAGGGGTGAATGAAAAGTAACTTCTGAACGGAAACCCGCAGCCGCAGTGGAAGGACTTGACCCCAGCCGCGGTGCATTCTGGGGCTCGAACCGCGGTCCACGCCTCCACTGCATGTCTGTTGTGTTCCCCCAGCCCATGTTCTCTCTGATTGCCCCCGGGCGGTGGTCACGATCCTGTCACTTCTGTTGGGGCCGCATGTGTCACCACAGCCTGCGGTGAATCCGTTCACACCGGGGTGGGATTCACTGTGGTGAATTGGAACGTGTCACTTCTGAAATCACCCTAAGTCACCTAACCCTGGGGTAGTGGATCCCAACCCCGTGACACAGCCCCTCAGATCATTCTCAAAGTCTTTCTCACAGCCCCCGATGTCGAGGACTGCGAACCTTTTCTTGCTTCTGTTGCAGTTGCCTGTCAGTTCCAAGATTATGATATTCCTTTCCCTTGATGGTCCTTAAATAGGTTTCTGAAGGCTCTTCCCACCTTTCTTAGTCCTTCCAGCATTTCCCCCCCAGAGCCTGCATCTTGTCACGCACGTAGGCCATGGCTGTTAGGTAGCGAAGGCTGCATTTCTTAACACCTAGATTGTTGTGTTTGCTGTCCAGACAGACTGGGTTCCCATTCTGGTTTCTTGTGCTTTCTGATCATTACATATGTCTTATAAAGTATTTATTCTCATTCGTTAACTTTTTTTATACAATATTTTCTCATTCATCTTTTAATTCTGATTGGTATGACACCAAACATGGCTACAAAATATTAACATACAACGCTCATAGCGTATTGATGTGTGTTATGTATGTTGGCTTTATACTCTATCACAGGTGCATTCAGGAAGAAGAGGGTATAGAAGATCATGGATCTGTCCCTCTCCATGTGTGCATGCCCTCAACTCTACTCCCTTACCCTGAGCTCAGTTTTTCAGTGCTTGGGGGTACAAACGGGAGCCAGGACCAAATCCAGGAACTGGAAAGGGGCCCACATAAAAACTAGATTCAGCCACGTTTAGCACCTGAGGTCCCCCACCTTTGTTGTAAGTGCTAATCTACCCAATGAGACTCCCTCACTTCCAAATTGCTTTGAAAAGAGAATGGCTTAATAATAACTGAAAGTGACATTTTTATGTTAGACAGAAGTGCAGGTAACTGTCCAGTGGGAAATGCAGGAGGTAATGATTTGTTCTCTGAGAGGTTCAAAACGCAGCATGCCTTTAGTTCTTTCCTGGGAAGTCGCTCTTGCTTAACAGAGCCACGTGTTTGCTACCAAGCTTCACAGAGGGAGAAAATGCATGTTTAACCTGGCTTTTCAGGAAATACAAAGCAATTTATGGGCAAGACAGAACTTCGGATTGTCTAACATGTAGTCGTGACTCCTTAAGAATGTACGTTTTTGTAGTAACAGAGGAGAGTTTTAGCTGGTCCAGAGTCCAACACACAAGTACAAACATCCATGTTCTGCAGACAGCTCCGCCTTTTGAGAGCGCAGAAATGAATTTTCAGGCTCAATTGGTTATTAATTATTATTATTATTTTTATAGCACGAGCAATGCACTTGACAATGTACAATCAATAGTTATAGACAGGTCCCTATCTCGAGGGGCTTATCCAACAGATCCATTATTCCCAAGCACACAAAAACACCCATATCCTTTGGCTTCTAAATTTGTTTCTTAGCCACACCTAATTCCTTCTCTTATGTGTTCCTCTTGCAGCTAGTGAGTTAGTGAACTACAAGACTGTATTTTAAGAGCTGTTTGATTTGTTGATGGTGTGGCTTCATTGCAGGAGGTGAAGTAAGAGAGGTTGGTCCAATAAAAGAGTTCACCTGAACTTCCATGTCGCCATCTCTGAATTGTAGCGTGAATGTTGCTATAGTTCAAGGGATGGAGAACCTCAGGCCCAGGGGCCAAAAGAGGCCCCCCACCCGGCAAGTGTTTATGTGGCCCCTTTCCAGTTCCTGGATCTGGCCCCTGGATCTAGTTCCTACATCAAAGCACTAAAAAACGGAGCTCAGGTTAAGTGAGCAGAGAAAATAGGGTTGCCAGATGTGCACATTTTTCCAGGACACTTATGAAAAATGCATGTTGCACTGTCTACAATATGTATTTTTCATAAAGTGTCCTGAAAGATTTGCACATCTGGCAACCCTAAGAGATGAGGGCATGCACACAAGGAGACAGATCCACGATCAGGACCCTCCTCTGCCTGAGCGCACCCCTTATGCACCTTCACCCTCAACTTCTATGCGGCCCTTGGAGCTTGCACTCATTTTCAAAGTGGCCCCCCGGGAGGAAAAAGGTTCCCCGCACTTGCTCTAGCTGTTCCATAGGATTAATTGCATAGAACTGGTTTTTGTTTTGGTATGTTCTGCATGATGGTTTTTAATGAATATATAGCAGTAAGTTACCTTTGGATGCTGCAACGGTCGCCAGGGAATGCATATAAGGTGTCTCCCAGCGCTCCATTACTGGTTTCCCCATGATCTCTAAATGGGTGTCAGTTTGATTGAATTCCGCGTCTGCTTCTTTCCACGATGGCTTGCAGTTCTCTCCCTGGAGGAAGATGGGACTGACAGCCTCAGAGGAGCTCATGCTGTTTGTTAGTCCGTGCTCCTGGGAGACAAGTTCGAGCAGGCAAGAGTTGGAAGAAAAGAAGGGGTCTCCTGTCCTCCGAGCTGCCTTTAAATAGGCGAGGCAGAACTAGCTGAGTGTGCAAAAACAGACAGGAGGAGGGCAGAGGCTGCTTCTGGGTAAAAGGGGATCGCTTATATGGCCTGCAGCTCCTGAGCATGCACAGTGCAACCGGGGAAAGGCAAGGAGGAGAGAGAGCCAGGGGGACATCTGCTGATGCAAGCGAGAAATGCAGCAGACCCATCCAGCAGGTTGCAAGGAGACCGCGGAAACACTCCCCTCTCCTTCAGAGACCAGGAAAAGAAAGGGCTGCAGGAACGTTGTGGGGAATCGATCATGCTTTCAGTGGGTTCATCTGCAATGAGAAAAAAATGGGGCTACCAGGAGTGGGGAAAGGTGTACTGTTATACTCAAAGGGACAGCAATCATTAAAGTCAATGGCTCCGGTCCATTGACTTTAATAATATTATTATTGTTTGTACAGTGGTACAGCTACCGTGGAGCGAAGGGGCTCAGTTGAATTTGGGTTTCAGCTGGAGGGGGGTTTATAGCCCCCCCATCAAGCTTGATGCAACCCTGAGCAAGGGCTGCCAAAACAGGGATGGGGGCAGGAATGGGTGAAGGGGGAGTGGGGTTAGAAATGCACGACATCTCTGCTGACCCCTTTGAATAACCCCACCTCCTCATGTTTCTGGAGTCAAGGGATAGGACTTCTGGGGCAGAGTTGAGCCCTGCTGTCGCCTCTGTTTTTACAAATTTAGCACCATCCCTACGACAACCGAGCACACAAATCGGACAGCGGATGCAATCGCGGCCCCATTAATGGGAACTGAGCCACTGACTGCAGCGGGGATCATAAGAACAGAGTCAGTGCCAGACTGGGTCAGAGCAATGGTCCACCGAGCCCAGCATCCTGTCTCTGACAGTGGCCATTCTCAGCCGCTTCAGAGAAGTACCCAACAAGTCAAAACGGAGTGATTCCCCGAGAGGTTACATCCCCCCGACCTACTTGGCTAATGGCCATTAATGGACCTATCCTCCAAGAACATAGTCAATCTTTTTTTAAACCCAGCTACGCTAGTGGCCTTGATCACCTCCTCTACCAACAAATATTGCGTGAAAAAAATACTTTCTGTTATTTCTTTTAAATCCGTTGCCAGTTAGTTTCATGGAGTGTCTCCTAGTTCTAGTACTATTTGAAAGGGTAAATAACTCCCTATTTATTCGTTCCACACCACTCATGAGTTTATAAACTTCTATCCTATCTCTTCTCAGGAATTTTTTCTACAAGCTAAAAAGCCCTAACCTATCACGCTTCTCCGCGTACAGAAGCTGTTCCATACCCTTGATCATTTCGTCACCCTTCTCTGTACCTTTTTCAGTTCTACTCTGTACCTTTTCCAGTTGTACTACATCATTTTTGAGAAAACTCCACGCAATATTCAAATTGTGGTTGCACCATAGATTTATATAACAGCATTATGATATTTTCTGTCACTTTCTGAACAATTCCTGTAGAGAAAGTAGGGTTTGCCGTGCTGGTCCCAAATATAGACAATAGAGACAATGTAGTACAGCGATAGCTTTTATTGGACCAACTTGGTGGAGGTATGTAAGCCCTCAGACCTCAGAGGGTCCTTCGTGAGGCAGATCGGGGGATCATCAAAGCATGGGGCTGAGGAATCTCAAAGGTCAACTAGTCTAACCCCCTGCACTGAGGCAGGATATGGGGTAAATAAATCATCCTGACCGATGAATCCACAGAATAGAAGGATACTACCCAGGATAAGACCAGATTAGAGTGTACCACGAGCAGAGAGCGGAGTTACCAGGCTGCGACGACGCCTGACATGACAGGGAATGAAATGGGTACAATGTCTCCAAGGGATTCAGACAAGCGAGCCATTTCCCACACTGCACAGGAAGGTAAAAACTCCTCCTCTGTCTGGGGCAAAATTTGTTCCTGATCCCAATTGTAGCAATTGGTTATATTTATCTTATTATTTACTTATTATTTTAATTTTACCCCGCCCTTCCCAGCAACAGCGGCTCAGGGCACCTTACAATGTTAAAATATAAAATACCAAAATATAAAATACAGATAAAAAATACCCCACAACCCTACACCATCCCCCCCAACCCCTCTCCACCCCAACCTCCTAACTCACCCCATCCCCCCCACAACAACCACTCCCCCAGCCCTCACTGCCAACCACCCTCGCGAACAGAATAGTTTTGCACCGCCTCCTAAAGGCGCTCAGACCTGGACATAAACGAACCTCCCGAGGGAGAGATCTGAGAACGCCCTCCTTGCGTTAAAAACCTGTACATCCAGGTTAAAAACCTGTACATCCAGGCAGGTGACCCCGGCCGACCACAAAGGCTGCGACGGGATACGGTAGGCCAGGTAACCTGCCAGATAAGTGAGTTCCAAGCTGTTTAGGGCTTTAAAGGTCAAAACCGGCACCTTGAATTGTGCCTGGAAGACAATAGGCAGCCAGTGCAGATCACGGAGCACCGGTGTTATGTGCTTCCAGAGATGCATTCTGCAGCAGCTGCAGCTTCCGAACAGTCTTCAAGGACAGCCCCACTGCAGTAGTCTAGCCCCGAGGTAATGAAGGCAGGGATGATGGTTGCCAGATCTGAATCGGAAAGAAAAGGCTGCAGCCTTCTCACCAGATGGAGTTGGTGAAAAACACTCCCGGCCACTGCTGCCACATACGATTCCAGGCGCAGCGACAGACTTAGGAGCACTCCAAGGCTGAGAACCTGAGTGACCAGGAGGGGCTGGGTCCCATCAATAAGAAGGATCCCAATCCCCTCCCAGGTCACAAGGCCAGCCAACTATCACACCTCAGTCTTGTCAGGATTCAACCTCAGTCGACTCACCCTCATCCAGTCCCCCACATTAGCCAGGCAATGGTTAAGCACCGAGACTGCAGGGACCTGGGTCGGATGAAAAAGAGAGGAAGAGCTGGGCGTCATCAGCGTACTTAGGACCTGAGCCCACGATTATTAGGGTCTTTAGAACTCAGGGGTTTTCCTCCTTGATGGCAAATGTTCCATAGTTCCCTAGTAGTTCCATTTGGGGTCAGGAAGGAATTTTGCCCCAGGCAGGGGAGTTGTTGCCTTCCTGTGCAGTGTGGGAAATGGCTCGCTTGTCTGAATCCCTTGGAGACATTGTACCCATTTCATTCCCTGTCATGTCAGGCATTGTCGCAGTCTGGCCACTCCGCTCTCTGCTCGTGGCACACTCTAATCTTGTCTTATTCTGGGTGGTATCCATCTATTCTGTGGATTCATTGGTCGGGATGATTTATTTACACCACATCCTGCCTCAGTGCAGGGAGCTGGAAGAGTTGACCCTTGAGGTTCCTCTGTCTCATGTTTTGATGATCCCCAGACCTGCCTGACGAAGGACCCTGTGAGGTCCAGGGCTTGCACACCTCCACCAACTGGAGTTGGTCCAATAAAATATTGGCTCTGTCCTGGGTCCTCCAAGGCTCTGTCCTGGGCTCTCTCCTCTTCTCTAACGGACCATTACCTCGCTTCCTTCAACCTCTCCCACCAACCCCCATCTTCTTCCCCAGCTCCACGCCCCTTCCGTGATCTGCAGGCTATTAACCCTTTAGATTTTGCTTCCTCCCTCTCCCCACTCCTGTCTTCTCCTCCTCTTCCCCTGACACTGCCATCTCTTCTCTCAACGCCTCTCTCACCATGATCCTCGACTCCCTTGCCCCCCTCTCCTCCCACCCCGTTTGACCCCCCCAAAACCCCGTTCTTGGCTCACCCCTACTATTCGCTATCTCCGCTCCTGCACCCGGGTTGCTGAACGCCTCTGGCGCAAATCCCACTCCCACCCTGACTTCCTCCACTATAAATTCTCCCTCTCCCCCCTCTCTTCTGCTATCTTCCTGGCGAGGCAACACTACTATGCCTCCCGAGTCAAATCCTACTCTCGTGACCCGCGTCGCCTCTTCTCCACCTTTGACTCCCTTCTCAAGCCCCTCTCCACCCTCTTCCCTTTCTGCTCAGGATCTCACATCATTCTTCACCTCAAAGATTGACAAGATCCGCCAGGACATTGCTTCCCACCTGTCTCCTCTCCCTGCTCCCTCACCACCCCCTCTCCTCTCCTCCTTCCCTCGAGAAAATCTCCTCTTTGCTCTCTTCCTCCAACCCCTCCACCTGCTCTCTCAACCCAATCCCTCCCGCCTCCTGACATCCCTCCCGCCTCCTGACATCCCTTTTACATGTCATTAATCTCTCCCTCTCCACTGGCTCTTTCCCCTCCGCCTTCAAGCATGCCACTGTCTCTCCCATCCTCAAAAAGTCCACCCTCGACCCCTCTGACCCCTCTAGTTACCGGCCGGTCTCCTTCCTACCCTTCGCCTCTAAGCTTCTGGAATGCGTTGTCTACTCC
>QEPC01010893.1:2187994-2218358 GCA_003113815.1 Sphenodon punctatus
GGGGGGGGATGAGGGGAGAGCTTCGTGGGGGGGGCTAAGAGGTCTGGGGAAGACTCCGTGTGGGGGAGGCGGATGAGGGGAGAGCCTCGTGGCGGCGGGGGAGGGGGGTGCCAAGAGGTCGGGGAGGGTAGAGGGACAGGGGAAAGAGTCCACACGTGGGTGGCTGTTTGAGGGGGGAGGATCCGGCTTTTTCTGTTTTCTGAGGGAGGGTTGCGATTAGTCCTCAGGGGTCCAGGTTGTGCGCCCCCCGCCCCCAAGAATAGGAGGTTTTTTTTTGGGGGGGGGAGTTCCTGAGGTGGGAGGGGAAAGCTGACTCTTCTCTTCTCTTCTCTCCCCCCCCCCCATTGGGGGGGCTAGATGTCTAGGTTGGGGGAGCATTTCATTATTATTTTTTCATTTCATCTTTAATTTATACCCCGCACTCTCCCAACCAAAGGCGGCTCAAGGCGGCTTCCTAGGGCAGGCTACCCCTCAACAGGAGGTGGTTGGGGGGGGGAAGAGACTTCCAGAAGGCAAAGCCCAGAGGATCCAGCCCCCTCCCTATCGGGGACAGTGAGATTTTGGGGGGGAAGTTTTGTTGTCCTCCTCCTCCATGATAGGTGAGAGGTTTGGAGGACAGGGTGGTTTATTGAGGCCGGAGGGGAAGGCTAGAATCCAGAGGTTCCAGTTCTTCCCCCAATCAGGGACAGTGAGAGATGAAGGGAGTTCCACGTCGCCCCCCAGCAGGGTAAGTGTGGGCTGGGGGATAGACTTCTGGGGCAGGCGGAGGTTGTGGGGAGGCTTCCTGATGTGGGTGGAGCAGGCAGAGTTCAGGGGATCCACCCCCCGCCCCATCAGACACTGAGAGATGGGGAGCTGAGGGGGAATATTCATATTGCCCTCTAGTCACGGGGTGACGGGTGGATTCCTGGGGCAGGCAGTCAGCATTGCCCCCATTTCCCCAAGGTAGGTGGAGGGTTTGTTAGGAGGCTTCCTGAGGCAGGAGAAGGCAGAGCCAAGAAGATCCAGTCCCCCCTCGCCTCCCCCCACACACACTCGGGAGCAGTGAGAAATGGGGGATATGGGGAGATACCTAGGATTCCCCCCTGTCCTCCAATGACAGGTGTGGGCTTGAGAAGAGACTTCTTTAGTTAGGTGGGAAGGACATGAAAAGCATAAAGGATGCATCCTGTCCCTAACAGGGATAGCAAGGGATATCGGGCTGGGCTGGGCTGTTAAAGTGAATATCTGGGAATACCTGGGGAGGGGGGACTTGGGTAGGGAAAGAACAACCCAAAGGATCCAGCCCCCATCAGGGACAATGAGAGATGAGTTTGGGGAGGTCGAGATTCAGGTCGTGCCCCTTAGGACAGGTGGGAGATTGTGGAGAGACTTTCTGGGGTATGTGGAACATGTAGAACTCAAAGGATCCTGGTCAGATGGGTGACTTGGTGTAGGCTTCAGATTGTGCCCAACTCCCCAGGCAGACTGGTGTGGAGACTTCCTGGGGCAAGTAGGGCTTTCAAAGCCCGAAGGATACAGACCCCTCTTCCTCCACTAGGGACAGCGAGAGATGGGAGAATGGATGTGGGGGGAGAGATCCAGGTTGTACCCCAGAACAGGAGTGAGGAGACTTCCTGAGGCAGGTGGGGAAGGCAGAACCTGAAGGATACAGCCCCCCCCCCCCTTTTTCTTCCTTTGTGCCAGAGACAGTGAGAGGCTGGGGGCTAGGATGTGGGGAGAGAAATCTAGATTGTACCCCAATGGACAGGTAGGAAATGGGGGACACTTACTGAGGTGCATAGAGCAGACAGAGCTCAAAGGATTCAGCTCCCCATTAGGAACAGCAAGAGTTGGAGGACTAGGTTGTGTTGGGGATCAGGCCGCACCCCAGGACAGTCGGGGATTGTTGGGGAGACCTTCTGGGGTGAATAGGATGTACAGAGGCAGAAGGATCTACTGCCCCACCACATCAGGGACAGATGGGGGCCTTAGCTGGGTTTGGGATCCAGGTTGCACTCCAGGACATGTCATGATGAGACTCCCTGAACCTGGCATGGCTTGCAGAGAACATAGGATACAGCCACCTATCAGGGAAAGCGAGGGATGGGTTGTGGGGGGGATCCAGGTTACACCTCAAGACAGTTGGAAGCTTGGGGTCAAGGAGACTTCCTGGGGGTGTTTGGAAGCTGGAGGATCTATTGTTCCCCCTGGAAAAGTGAGGGATAATAGTACTGTTTGGAGGGGGTGGGTGTTACAAACGCCAGGGCCCTTAGCTACACACCCTAGCAGATGAGGGCTTGGTGCAGGGAGGCTTACTGAAATGGGTAAATGGGGGGCAAAGCCCAAAGAATCCAGAGTTTCTCCTGGATGGGGGCAGGGGTGCTGGGTTGTGAGTGAACAGACCTCTGAACATCTTGGTTGCACCCCAGGTCAGGTGGAGGTTGGAAATGGGAGACTCCCTGAGGGGTGGGAGGGGGCACAGAACCTAAAGGATTCGGGGTTCTTCCTGAGCATAGTGGGGGGTGTCAGAGTTGCCTTATACTCCGAGGGATCTAGGTTGCATGGCTGGAAAGGTGGGACTTGGAGCAAAGAGGTCTTTTGAGGTGGGGATTCTAGAACCAAAGGGGTATAGCTTTCCCCCAGGTAAAGCAAGGATCTGGGGGGCAGCACAGGCTCCAGGGCATTTAGTTTGTACTCTAGGGCATGTGGTGGTCAAGACACTTCCTGAGGCAAGTGGGAGTGCACTAAGTGCAGTGCATCACAGCTTCCTCCAGGGGAAGGGGTAGCGTGATAAGCAGGGTGAGTGTGTGTGTGAAAGAGAGATGAGTAGCATTTATAATTCCTTGGGTATGAAGGGTTAACGTGAGGGGCAAATGGTGTAGGTAGGGGGTGGTTAGAGACTCTTCTCCTCAAGGTCATTTTTGTATCATTATCTAACTCCTCCCACATGGGCTCAGGGAGTCTGGGGTGGTATTAACCCTTTCCAATTTACTTATCCCCTTTTCTTCATTGGTTTCTCTTTGCCAAGAGTTGTGCCCCCATAGCCCCACCCTCTTTCTTGGTTCCTGCAGCTCTCTGACCCTCAAGTATCCATGAAATCTGAAGCTACCCTGGGTTCTGTTCTCCTGACAGGGCCCAGTGCCTGGCAGCTCTGCAGGTGCATGGGCTGGGCCCACAGTCATATGGGCCTCCCTGACAGCTGTCAATCTGCAGCCCTCCCAACTCTCCAGGAGGATTATACAGCCCCCAGTAAACCCTACTTCCTCACTCAGGGGCCTCCGGAAATCTTGTGTGTTCTGATGCAGGGTGGGATTCCGGCACTTCTAAGGTTCTCAATCCTTGTGTTAGTTCCTAGCTGGGGATCCCCATATCCAATTCCTCCAGTTATATATTAGGGACCACACATCTACTGTAGTAAGCATCTCCTCCTCATGTCCTCACCTGCTGTTTGAGTGGGTTTCAAATGTACCAACAGTTTTTGTCCAGGGCAGAAAGTCAGTGAGTGACTCATCAGTTCTCCCCATAAAGTGTCCCGTTCTCTTCCCCCCCCCCCCCCCCAAATGCAGATTGAAAGCCAGTTCCATATCTTAATCTATGGTGGCGGCATCCCTTACTAGAGGAACAAAGACTTTGAAATGGGGGCTCTTTCTGTCTGCCCTTGTACTGTGCAGAGATGTCCACGTGCTTCTCATTCTTGGTCTGACTCCCACAGGTCAGGTTCACTGTGGGAATGGCTGGGTTTTTAAAACAAAAAGCTAACTTTTTTTTTTTTTAAAGGCCTTCCAAGGGTGTTTTGCTTGCTTTAAACCTTCATATATCTCTCTGGTTACTGAAGGCGCACTCTATATATTTACACAATACTCCAAAACATTAAAGACCACAAGAAAGCCTGCAGTCTTGACAAAAAGCTGTAAGGATGTTTTTACATAGCACTGGTCCCTAAATATTTTGCTTCAGTGAAATACAGCAATTCTTTCCACTGTAAGGAATTGTCCTGTTTGTTTTTAAAAAAAATATGTATAAAGAAGAATAAAACAAAACCTTAGATTATACTCTCCCAAAATACTTCTGGTGTGCTGCTCATCTGCGATATTGCTCTACTTTTAAATGCTGCACTAATAGAAGTACAAGAGGTATGTTGGTAATAAATGCCTTTGGGTCCTCTTTAGTGCCTGGCTTCTGCCCTGCTAGTATTGTTACTTGGTTTCTTGACTCCTAATTACTGTTAGGAGTTTCTCTTGAGAAATGTTCATGTGTGAGAATAACTGCATCTCTCAGACTGAACACTAAATTTAAATGCTGCACGTAGCCTTAAAGATATTGGGCAAAATACAGTGCTGACTTAAACTCTGGACTGACCCCCACTGATGTAGGTGAGGGATTGCTTTGAATTTGAAATCACATTGAGAAATTGATCCTGCCCCCATTGAAGTCAGTAGCAAAACTCTCATTGACTTTAATGGTGCATAATCAAGCTGTGAATTTTGCCCCCTAAGTTTATAATTAGACTTGGAACAATTTGATTTTAATGGCAGGTGCTGATAACTAGTGATTTCTTCCTTCCATCTGAGAATGCTTAAAAAGGAAATTGAAAAATGTTGGGTTGGGGGATGTACCTCTGAGCAACTTGCTTTGTGCTATTAACTGCCATTTTAGAAATTAATCTTATGAAATATTTGTGTGGCTGAGTTTTGTGTGGCTGTTGACTTTTTAAAGTTGCCAGGTTTTGAAAAGCAAGTATAAGGATTTCTAGTTTCCTGTTATTCCAGAATTTGATTAAAAAACAAATCAACCAAGCACTTTGAGAATAAAATTTGTAGCTATATTTACTGTTGGTATTCACTAAACAGTTATTATTTTGAGTTGTAGAGCATGAAGACTTTTGTATGTAGTGGGGGAAGGTAGGGTCCTGTGGGGTGGGTGGGTTCCGTTGAATTACTATTCGAACAAGAATGTGAAGTGTTTTTTCTATCATTTATGCTTTAAGAAGTTTAACAGCTTTAGTGAATATGCAATAGAAAGAGATCTTATTATTTTTAAAATATGTAAAACATTACAAAGTAATAAGATTAGAATGTGTTCTTGGCCTGATAGTCTCGGGAGAAAGTGTCTCAAAATGGAATTATGGAGTGTCTCTCATGTACCTCCTCTTTCCAGGTCACTGTGCTACTCTCTTGCTTGTGGCTTGAGATTTGTTACTTGAACTGCTCTGTACTTTGTGCTTATTGTTGGATATTTTAGTTCTTCAGAGGTCCATGAAAGCATGATAAACCTGACCTCTTAAAGTAAGACATGGTGTAGCTGGCTTCCTGCTGTGTTGAAAGATAGATGAATGGGGGTGGGGGAGAGACTTGTACCATATGGCACATGGAGTCTTCGTTTTGGAGCTTTGGATTGACTACTGGGAATAAAGTAACTTGTGCTGTTTGAGCCTGGAACTGCCCCCTCGGCTACTGATAAAACCTGTCTGTTATGATTGCAGAAAATGTCTCATTTCCCATCTGGTTGATTTGTTTTGAAAGTTTTCCACTTTTAGACTTGGGTGGTAAATCACACAATCATGGGCTATAATCTCTCTATATTGATTTGTGTACAAAGGTTTTATATACATTGTAGTTACTACATAGATCAGTAGTGGGGAAGGAACCCCTGGTTCCTGGGTGAACATCAGGCCCATGACTGGGTTTTGTCTTTTTCTTTTTGTTTGACCTCTTTCCAATTCTTGGATCTTGCCTCTGGATTCAGCCTCTCCTGTCAAACACTGAAAGAGTGAGCTCAGGAGAAGGGAGCAGACATGAGGACAAGCACTCAAGGATTAGGGATGGATACAGGATCTGGACCCTACCTTTTCTTTCCCCATCTTAGCTTGAGGCATCCCTGCTCCCCCTGCAGAGCTTCTACTAGTGTTCATATTGACCCTCTAGGAGGGAAAAGGTTCCCCACTTATAATGGACTAGGATGAAAGAAAATGTTGCACAATATAATTTTGTAGGCAGCAATCCACAAGTCACTTTGGAGAAAGTGGTTTGTGAATCATTACTGTAGTTACTAGCGCTAAAATGAATAGTAAAACTTATTTCCAAGTGTTTCTGAGGACTGACTCCCAAGTGTTTGGCCAGTCCTCGGAAAGTTGAATGAATACGCAGTTCTCAGTAAAATAGTAAAATAAAACCAAGTACTGAGGATTTTCCTAATACCGAATCAGCTCATATAGGGGTAGGAAAAGCCCCATATGTTGATCCCATGACTGGACCGAGTACTACATACCAGGTTGATTCCTCAGTTACTTGGTAAAACCGAGTCGAACACGGAGATACTTTGTAAAAAAAAACAAGTAACTTTGAATACTGAGTTTCAGCACTAATAGTTACTGAAACTACTAAGACCATCAACAACTAGGATATTTGTTGGAGATCCTCTTTAATAGTCAAAACTTTCCAAGTTGTTGAAACTGTTTTGTAGATTCTGGAAATGATCTTTGTGCAATTGATTAAATAGCCAGTACAGCCCACTCCAGACGTGACTGCAGGTCAGCAGAGGTTAAAATGGTGCTGTGTGTAGTTGCCTCCTGCAAGCTACTCTGGGGTGAGATGTACTGCCCCAAACGTCAAAATCTCCATTTTGGGGATACTTAGACTTTTTGTGACTATCAGGATTGTGGTAAATTGTGAGTTTCAACCTTAACTGTGGGGTGGTTGCTGGGCCTTCTCATAGTAAGAAGCTGTGTGAAAGAAAACACAGTGGAAACAAACCTTGAATTGATGGTTTGAGTTTGCTAACTATATGTCCTTAGTGTTTGCACAAGCTGAGCTGCAGATGGCCAAGAGCCAGCATGTGTAAAGCATGTTTGTCAGAAGCTGAACACTGCAGGATGAGCAATCCTCTTGCATTGTCTTTTCATACATCTCCTTTTTTTGTGTGTGCCAGCTTTCTTATTTATATTGCCCTTATTCTTTCCTATCTTTCCAGGCTGCTGTTTCGGTTAACTCGACTTTGCATTTGTTCAGTGTTCTAGAATTCATCCATCAGAGTCCATGGCTAAGATTGTCTTGGCTTTTGGCATTCTATAGTATGCATATAAATAGAAGCACTCTATTTACATACAGCTGCTTGGCTGACCTCAGGAAACCCGGCCCTTTTTGTTTGGATATTTGTCTGTAAGGTGACTAGAAATAATTTATAATGAAGCTGGGGGTTTTAAATGGTAATTGTTGCGAAGGGAGGCTCCCTGCAGTCAAACTGTTAAATGGGCTGCTAGAAACCCACAGCTGGTGGGGTTTTTAAAAAATGTTTGATATGACAAAATATTGTGTGCGGTTGCTTAAAGGGTGTTGGTAAAATCCAGAGTCATTCTGTTAGAAAAAATAAATCTGACTTTCATTTGAGCTGAAATGTAAAAGCAAACATTTTATGACAGTAAATTGGCTGGCTTCCCCCTCCCCCACTTGCTTGTGGCTAGGGGCTTTCTCTTTCTGCAGCACAACTACTTGGGAAATCGCAATAGAGACCCGTGTGTGTCTGTTCTTTACAAGGGGGATAATGTGTAGATTGGATTTGTGGCGATAACATCTGTGCTAAGACTGCTAATTGTGAGGATTTTTAGTGTTGTGGTTAGCTGCCCATTGGCAGATGGATGAAGACCAGCTGCCATCCATTGGCACATATTGCTGTGTCTAGATCAACAATAAGGCAAAACTGAGTTTTCTCAAGTTTTCTGCATTTTTAGTATGCTGGCCAGCCACTGTGTAATTCCAACCAAAGCGTTGACACTTGCAGGGCACTGCCATTTTGCATGCACAAAATGGTGGCACCCATATTATGTATGGGCGCCACTTCTTTATACTTGCTCAGTAGACATGGGGGGACAAAACACCGTTCAAATTGTTAAGAACATCCATTTCCATCAAAAACAAAATCTGAGCCAGAATTTTGTTACAACTCTAACCAGCAGTTCCCATACTTTTTGCCCTTGTGACCTCATGACTCTGGACAACAACATAAGACCTCAAAAGCAGATGAAATGTCAGGATTGTGACCCCATTTGAGGCTCCCAACCCACCTTGTTGGAACCTCTGGTCTGGACAGTAATCAGTGACCCATGACAATGACCAACAAAAATGACTTTTTGTTGACAAATCTTGATAGGAATAAGTTTTTACGCTGTAAGAGATCTTAATGGGGCATCTGGTTCGTCCCCCTGCCCTTATTTAGGATCAAATAAATCTAGACAATTTCTGGCAGGTGCTTATCTAACTTGGTCTAACAGTTTTCCATAATGGGGAACACCACAGTTTCCCTTGGTAACTTCTCCATTTGTCTTGACTATTCTTTTAGCTAACACTCAGGATGAATTTTCTAACCTCAAGCCTTTCCTCGGGTAATCTCACCCCACTACCTCTTCCTCCTCTCAGTGGCCACAGAGAATAAATGGTTACCATCCTGTATTTACGTAGTTGAAAACTTAGATTCTTCCTTAGCCTTCTCTAAAAATGCCCAATTGATTCAACTTTTCCTTGATGTCTTGCATTCCAAATCCCTTATCTTTAATGCTGTCCTCTGAACCAGCTCCCTGTTAGCATCTTTTTAAAGTAGGGAGCCCAGATCTGGAGGCAGCACTCCAGCGGACCAGTGCCTGTTAGAATGGAACGGTTACATCCTGTGGACTTGGACCTGACACCTCTGCAACCCAAAATGACCTTTGCCCTCTCCTCCCCCCAACAATATGATCTTGGCTCATATTTAGTTTGATCTACTGTTGCTGACAGATTCTGCTCAGCAATACTACTGTCTAGCCAAGGTGATCAGGAGATGAAACCTCTGATTGCCAGGAGCTGAGGGTTCATGGCAGGGAACGATCACTTCACAGGTGAGCTGCTGTTGTACAAGTTCTCAGAAGTATCTGATGTTGGCTTCTTTGTGGAGACAGAGTTCTGGGCTAGATGGACCATTGGTCTGGCTTACTATGGCAGTTCTTATGTTCCAATCTCTTACTAAAGTCAAGATATGTTGATTGCATCCACCCTATCTATTAGATCAGTCTCTATCAAAAGAGAGAGGAGTTTTGACACATTCTTGACAAAACTATTCTGTCTGTTACTTAAATACCTAGAAAAGGTGAGGTGTTTCAAATTGATATATGATTTGTTCTAGTAATTTACCAGATACTGAAGTCAAGATTAACTGGTCTGTCAGTTGTCAGGGAATAAGAACCATTCTTAAAATAGGTATCATTTTTGCCTTCCTGTAGGACAGGGCTGGAAAACCTTTTCCCTCTCTGAGGCCACTTTGAACATTAGTACAAGCTCTGAGGACTACATAGCAGTTGGGAGTGGGAGTGCTTAAGGGTTGTTCTCCAAGTAGAGAAAGAAAGGGGATCGATCCTTCTTAGCAGTATTATCAGGACTAATAATTCACTAGCCAAGTATAAAAGTCTGCTTGCCAGGCTTGGATCTGTAGTAGGAGAAAGGGCCTAGAACTTTCAAATAAAAAAACCCAGTCGCCAGTATCCTTGCCAGAGGCTTGCAGGCAAGTGGATTTTTACAACCCTAAGTATTATGAAACCATCCTTGAGATTTAGTAGCCCTGTCTCAGAACTCTAGAAAAGACAAGACCTTGAAGGTTTTTATTTCTGTTATCTACACCTGTTTGGAGCCAGGTTGAATGATGGGGTGGTTAAAAATGCCACAATCCTCTAACTCCTGATGGTAGCACTGGATGGCAGTGCTCTGAGGGTATTGTAGTGGTGGGAGCATTTCCAGATAAGCCCCAGAAGGAGGTGCATAGATGCTTCTGCAATGGTACTGAAAGCCAGTGCTAGCCATAGCACCAGTACCAAGTCCCAGCAATCCAGAATGGGAGGAACCTGGACATAACGCATCCAAAACCTATATAGTGGAGGATACCTGACCTGTGAATGAAACAGTGCCATCAGGAAAACATTCACTTACACTGTGAAAAACTGACCTGAGTAGTAGTGCCATACTGGGTCAGATGGTCCTAAGAACTATACGAACCCCTTCAGGGAACTCCGATCCAGGAAGGCATGTGTCCTGGACTATTTTGAATGTTGTGTTGAAGCACAGCACCAAATGTATGAAGATATCTTAGATAAAACTCTTTAGCATAACTTTTCAATAGGAAACTTCCTTGACTTAGTCAGATGGGACCAATTACCCCAGGTCACAGTGAAGATACCCTCTGTCCAAAAAGCTGAAGAGAATTGTGTTGCAGTAACACCAGAAACATGTTCTGCAGCATCCTTCCAAAATTAAAATCCAGTACCTGACAATCCACAGTATAACCCATGAGAGCCAAATTGGTTTCCTCTCTGGAAAATGAAGTCACATCTTTGCACTACAGATGCTCGTTAACAAACAAGTTTTAAAAAAGCACACTAAAATAACAGGAAAATGTTAGTTTGTTTAATTAACTGCAGAAAAAGGTTTTGATTCCATCTGGCGCCCAGAAGTAAGGTTGCCAACCCTATAGAATTGTACTGGAGTCTCTAGGAATTGAAAATTAATCTCCAGTACATCACTGCTAGCAACCCAGGAGAAAAGCTGTAGGGATTTTCAAAATGAATATTTAAGAGTGAATCATCGGCTTGTTCCATACATTCATGGAGATAATAGCTAGACAAATCATTATGCTGGCTAGTCCAATACATGCACTGGTCCTTATTTTCCACTTGGGAGGAAACTCCACAGTTAAGTTTTCGAGTAGCTCATCTGTCGGAGCATGTGATGAAACCTCCAGGAAAATATCCAACCAGCATTGGCAACCTTAGCCAGAACGGAAACTTAAATTGCTACAATATCGAGGAATTGGAGGGAGAATCAGATGCAGGATAAGACAAACAGGAATTCAGCCACGAAAGAGTAAAACAGGGATATACCACAACTCCATGCTTTTCAACCTATAGATTAATGATCTATTGACCCTTTTGGACCAGTCAACACAGGACTCTGCTAAATGGCCATATGCTGTGTGCTGATGACCATGGTGTACCCGATCATACTGTCACATAAGTAGGGTTGCAGAGAAGCTTGCAGCTTCTAGAAGGATATTCTGGTATGTGGATCTTGCAGGCCAGCCTTGTGGGAGGGAACCTCAAAAATCACAATGTTCCAAAAGAAGCCCCGATACAGAATTAAGTCTGCTACCGTGAGGTGGAGACTTATTGCACCTGGGGTGGGAAACCTTTAATCTCTGAGCTACTTTGAAATCTGGACAGATTTCAGAAGTTGCAGATGTGTGCTTGAGTGTACTGACGAAGGGGAGAGTTGACGACATGGATATGTGCCATAGATCTGCTGCTTACACAATAAGGAAATTGCCCCTCTCACTCCCCATAAAACTTCCATTAAAAACTTCCATAATCAATCCCATTTTATGGGAATGAAATCAGAAACTGGCTGTGAATACACCAACTGAAATAAGGCCCCATATAATGCCTACACTTGCCACTCTGCAAGCACATATTCCATGTGCACGGGAGTTCCAATAACAGGGACTCCAGCGGGGAACTGGAAATTTTCCTTCTGCTACTCCGCAAATGGGAAAGAACTTTCTATTCTTGGTATCGCCTCTCTCCAAGAGCACCCAATGTTTCTTCCTGCAAAGTACTAGAAAATCTAAGATAATAAACTCAAATAAAAATGCTGTCTTATGTCAGTTGCTGAGGTTAAAACACCTTGATCAGGAGAGCAAAAGAATCAAAATGGGAAGATGCTCAAACTGCTAGACCAGCAATATGACTGAGTCACTGGGAAGAACAAATTAAAGTTAGTAACTAGATGAATAGCTCTGCACAGGGATCTGTAGCAATCCTGCATGCGAACTAACTACCTAGTCAAAGCAAAACTAAGGCAGACTCTCACCAGGTGGAATCATTGACCACAGATCAGAGGTGGAAATGGAGATTCACCTAGACACTCCAAATATAGACAGGCGAAGTGTTGCAGCCCTAGTATAACAAGATTGAAATGGAGAAATACTTTGATCCGATGTTTGATCTGATTAGTGATATGATCATATGAGAAATAATTTGATCATATGACTGCGGAAGGGAGAGCTTCCAACATGTATCAAGGATTTGTACTACAAAAAAATGACAAGGAGACAACTGTGACTGATCTGGGGACAAAGATGAGACTGAAGAGGCTGCCTCCTAGTATGTTGCCTCAGAATGATGGACAGGCTATGAGAATCAGCACCAAACGTGGGTCCCGAGCCTATTGTGGCTAGGTTGTTTCCCCACCCCCTCCTGGGCACATACCTGGAGCTGTTTGTTCTCTTCTCCTTGGTGGCAGCTGTATAATGTGCTCTGCCAATTAAATAGGATTGATTTTACAACTGTTTTCATAGCAGGTTAATTTTACTGAGTATAGGGCTTAAAATCTGTTTCCGATCTGATCTATTTATGTACCAGTGCCTTAGACATGAATTCTCCGACCCTTCTAAGCATGCAGTGAGACATTGGAATTAGTTTTAGACTGAATTTAACCTAAACTCTTAAAGCGATATTCGTGTTGCTGCCATTGGTGGGATGCATTAATGGGGGGGGCAGGGAATCTCAGGGAAGCAGGTTGATAACTGCAGAACACTCTTGTTAAGAATGTTTCTGTGCCTGGTGTCTGTCTAAACTGTCTTGCCTCCTTCCAGCAAAAGTCATGTACCTACTTCATATCTTTTGTACAGTGGAATTACTTAAAGTTCCTGAAGTCTTGAGTGGTTACTACTTCACGTATTACTACTTAAACTAGCCACAGTTGAGATGGATGGCCGCCATTGTCAATATGTGTCTTGTACTTAGAACAGGGCGGAGAACCTTTGGCCCCTGACAAGTTTTTATGTGGCCCTTTCCTAGTTACTGGAACTGACCCCTGGATCCAGTTTTTATACCAAAGCACTGAAAAACTTAGCTCCGGTTAAGTGAGCAGAGAGAGGGCGTGCACACAAGGATAGGAGACAGATCCATGCTGCAGATGTATGCTCTAGACCCTCCTTTTCTTGAACATGCCTCTTATGCATACTCCTACCCCCCAACTTCTCTGCAGCCCTCGGAGCTTGTATTAATTTTCAAAGGCCCGCGGGATGGAAAAGGTTCTTCACCCTGGCTTAGAAGATGCAGTTTCTTCTGAATAAAGCGGAAGGGAGGAAGCTATTACTCATTAGGTAACAGTTTTATCTATGGGCCTCAAAACAAGAAGTGCACTTAATGCCGGGCTTTCCCCTATTTTTGAGAAATGCTTTTTTTCCAATTTCAGCTGTACTGTAACCACACCCAACACCATAAGAGAGTGGCACAAGTACACAATGGATGGCTCCCACCCCCTGCCTGCCATCTCTAGGGAAGTATTAGAAAAAAAAAATTCTGAAATAGGAGAACGTTCTGTCCCATTAGTGTAAGCTCTGTGGCTTATTTTCATCAGGGCTGTACAAATCTGTTCCCCTTGTGAGGTTTTTTTTTTGAGCTGGTGAATGGATTTACACCACCCTAGGCCTCCACCCACCCTTGGAAATCCCATTCTGGCAAGCAGCTTTTTACGCATGGTTAGTGAAACCTTGACTATAACATAGCAACAGAGCTTTTTATCATTTGGTGTTTCTGCTATAGAGGCCAAATTCAGAGTGTCTTTATTGCCTTTTAGCATTCTGCCTTTTTAGTAATTTTTTTATATTTTAATTATTTAGTTTTATTAGATTTTATGTGGTGTTCGCCGCTCCGAGCCACCCTGGTGCGGGAGGATACGAGGTAAAAGAGTATCAAAATAAATAAATAATTTTTTAATTATTGTATGTACAATATTTGTGCACATACTGTAGATTTTTCACACCCAAAGTGTAATGTGCTTTAAAGGAAGCCAGTTGTAGTTCAGATAGTCCAGTGTTTTACCTGGGCTAATAAAGCCAAATTTTGGTTAGTGAATATGTAAAAACTTGAGGGTAGATATTGATGCCACTTCCCTGAGCCAGGTTTTCTGCTTCTTTTTAGATGAATAAATGGTCTTGCTGTAGTTATGTTTGAAGAAATGCTAATGTGCAGCATAGATACTTTTATTGTCCTGATGCTTTTGATCCATAATTGCCTGAGACACCTGGGTAGCTTTTAAAATCTAAGAGGCTGTTACGGTTTCATAATCACGGTAGGGTTTCAGCCTGCTTTGTCTCTGGCTTTCATGAACATGGCCAGGTCGCTCAATTTAAATTTCAGTTAATCTATTTGATAAATGCAGATAATAACTTTTTCCCCCAGTTGTCTTGAGGCTTAATATATTTAAAAACTCTTGCTAGTCTCGGATGAAAGGCACTCTAGAAGTTCAAGTATTAGTATAATTTCATTTTGTCTGTATTAAAGGATGTTAATGCTTCCCAGCCTGATTAAGGAATGCATTCTGATTATTTTTCAAACCATCCACCTTGACCACTGTTCTCTGAACTAAATATATATTTTACTTATTAAAGCAACAGTCCACCAACTACATATTCTGGCATAGTCCCATTGAAGCCCATGCAATTAGCTTGTGGAATTTGTTTCTAGAGGCTGGGGTCAAGACGAGTAGTATAGCTGGGTGTAAAAAAGGATTGGGTAACTTCTTGGAGGATAATTAATGGCTATTAGCCAAGTAGGTTGTGGGACATAACCTCTGACCATTGTGAACTGGGAGTGAACAACAGAGAATGGATCACCCCATTGTAACCTGTTGAGTACTTCGTCCAAGCAACCGAGATTAGCGACTGTCGTAGACAGGATGCTGGGCTTGATGACCCAATGTTCTGACCCAGTATGGCAATTCTTATCTTAAGTGATTGGGAAGAACTTTGTCAAACACTTTCTGAAAATCCAGATGCTTACCGATAGCCACATGCTTATTTACACCCAAAAAATTCCAATAGATTGAGGCACGAATTCCCTTTGTTAAATCCATGTTGGGTCTTCCCCATTATGTGATGTTTATCAATATGCCCAGTAATTCTGTTTTTCACAACCATTTCCACCAGTTTGTCCAGCACTGATGTCAGCCTGTTCTGTAGTTTCCAGTAACGCCTCTGGAGCCCTTTTTAAATATTGGCATTGCATTTGCTACCCTTCAGGCCTTGGGTACAGTGGCAGATTTTAATGACAGGCTACAAATTACCAATAGTAGGTCTGCAATTTCATATTTGAGTTCCTTCAGAACTCTGGAAGTGTATACCATCTGGTCCTGGTGATTTGTTACTATTTAGTTTGTCAACTTGCCCTCTATAACCTCTTCCAGGCACGTTGATTTGTGACAATTCTTACATTTAATAACCTACAAAAAATAGTTCTGACGTGACTATACCAAAGTAAATAATTCATTCAGCTTCTCTGCAATGGCCTTATCCTCGCTAGAACCCACTCCCCACCCCCCATTATTAGCTTTTGCATATTTAGCAGTTCCCTCTTGGCCTGCCTTATTAACATTTTACATCTTGTTTGGCAATGTTTATGCTCTTTCCTATTTTTCTCATTAAGACTAGCTTTCCATTTTTAAAATTATGCCATTTTTGCTCCAATAGCCGCCTTCACATCACCATTTAGCCATGCTGGCAGATATTTAGTCCTCTTGCTACCTTTTTTTTACTTGTGGAACACATTTAATCTGTGCTTCCAAGATGGTGTTTTTAAATAGTCTCCATGCCTCTTGCAAACGTGTTAATCCTTGCAGTTGCTCCTTTTAGTTTCCCTCTAACTAGTTTCCTCATTTTTGCATAGTTCCCCTTTTTAAAGTTATATGCAGGGACCTGAGTTGACTGCACCAAAAAATCTTAAATTCTGCAACCAGTGAAGCCAAATTCAGCAAATTCACTGCGAACATTAATATTTGCATAATTAACTTGATTTGCATAACTATGCATGCTGGGAAGTAAATTTGCAATAGGTTTGACATAGAATCACAACTTTGCTAATCAAACACAACTCAAATCCTCTGGAATTTCAGCACCTCCCTCACGCAAACATAGGGCCTTCAGACCCCACCCACCCACAATTCATCTCCCAGGGGCCTATTTACCCTCGGGTCATGGTCAGGATTGGCTGATTCTGCAAAAATCACTGCAAATTGCAGCAATGCAGTCAACTCGGGTCCCTGGTTATTTGTCATTCTCCCTCCTATAAGTACGTCGAATTTGATTATATTATGATTGCTCTTGCCAAGTGGCTTCACCACCGTTGCCCCTTGAACCATGACCTGCACTCCACTTAGGACTAGATCCAAAGTCTCTCCTCCTCTTGTAAGTTCCAGAACCAGCTCTGCTCCAAGAACCAGTCATCTATTCCATCTAAAAATTTTACCTTTGCATCAAGCACCAAGAAGACATTCACCCAAGTCAATATTATTATTGTGTTTCTGATTTTAATAGCTCATCTAATCTCCATTAGCACTTCATAGTTAGTCTCACCAGTCTGGTCAGGGGATCGATATTATAGTCCCACTGCTATACATTTCCCTGTTACGCATGCAATTTCTATCCATAGAGATTCCAGAGTACAGTTTGCTTCCTGTAAAATTGGAATTCTGCTTGACTCAATGCTGTTGACACATAGTTCTACCCCACCATCATTGCCTAAGTCAGGGGTGGGGAATCTCGCGCCCAGGAGCCAAATGCAGCTCACAACTAGATTTTATGCAGCCCCTTTCCAGTTCCTGGATCTAGCCCCTGGATCCAGTTCCTACCTCCAAACACTGAAAGACTGAGCTCAGGGGAAGGGAGCAGAAATGAATGCATTTACGCAAGGATAGGGGACAGATCTAGGATCTGTATCCCCTTCTTCCTGAGTTGCACCCCCTTAAGCACCCCAGCTCTGGTGTGGCCCTTGGAATTTGTACTGTTTTTCAGAGTGGCTTCTGGGAGGGGAAAGGTTCTCACCCCTGCCCTGACTGTTCAGCACTTGAAGCAAAACTCAACCCGTAATCTGTTTGTAAGAAAAGTGCATACTTAACTTTAATCTTTGCTATTTAATTCCAAAAGCAACACCATCATTTTAAGCAGGAATTAAACTTTACACGGGTTATCTACTGCTGGCAGAATTGCGTTTCTTCTAGGAAACACCTGCATATTACATCACTGTGTTTTCTTGGGAGTTGCACTTATTTCTGGAGGCCAACAATTCCAAGACATGCGTGTGAATTTTGAACTGGTTAATTTTAAGCAGTGTTTATGAAGACACCCAAAACAGAGGCAGGATTCAAGAAGCCACTATGTTGTGGTAACCACAGAACAAAATCTATTGAATTACTAAGTCTGTATATTTCTGTTAAATTAAGAAAGGCATACCTGTGATCAACTCACCACGTACTCCAGAGCCATTGAAGCCCTACGGCCTTCAGTGAGACGACCCCATAAGTGGTTGGTTGGATCATGGCCCTAGGTGCCCTGTGGACGGACACTTGGCATTATATAGACTAGCTAGTCATTCAGTACGATATCTAATTCTAAACATTGTCTCTCTTCCCCAGAGCATGAGTCATAATCATCATATTCCTTTTCCAGCTAGGTATCTTATACAGTAATGTACACATAGGGCAGAAACATCCATAAGTAGATCCTTTGCAATGCCAAAAATTCATAGTTCTATACTACCTAGGCGTTCTGCAGAAAACTGAATTCCAAAAGTAAATATATGTATTATAGAGTGGCAGAAACCACTCTATGGTTAAGGCGTGATGCACGCTCTATTATAAAGCCCGAACATTCTAGTCGTTATAAAATTGACATGATTAAAGTTAGGATTGTGACGTTTGTGGTGAAGGATCACTGGAGTAAGCAGTTCATGCTATCCAAATGCCAGTCAGAACAGTCGGATAACAGCTGAGATCACAGCTTGAAAACTGTACTTCGAAGCTGTTTTTTTCAGCCAGTTAGACAGTCTTGAAGGAGTTTTGTGTTAGTTGGGAGGAGGTGTAAGCCTGATAGGAAAATTCAAGGAGGCTGGTGGGGTGTGCCTTTGGCTTTTACTTTTTGTAAATCCCATTAGTAGTTTTTAAGTTTTGAGATCTTGTAAATTCAGTGTTAGCCTATGGAGACCATCCTGAGTGTGGAGTGCTTGCGAACATTCTATGTGTAATGCAGAGACTGTTTAGAAGCAAACAGTCTTGAATACTGAGGACTACAACTCCCAGCAGGCACTGCTTGCTAGAGCCTATCAGTGCTGGAGAAAGAGAGGGAACTACACTGTCCAGGGGGCAGTGTGAGTGACTGGTCAGCCATGTTTAGAGCTGATCTGGTGGAGAGAGGAGGAGAGCAAGGCCTGTGGAAGGGAGAGAGCTGAAGGTCATTCTGATCTGATCCCACACAGCAGGAACCTTGGCTTTGGGGCCAGTGATGCCAAGATGGCTAAACAGAGCTAGCTAATCCTGCAGTGATGTTTGGGGTGGCTGATTTTTGCCCCTTAAACCCGCCCAGAACCACAGAGCACATGGATTTCAGTGACAGGCCTTCCTTCTTCAAAACATGGGATGTCAGGGCTGCAGTTCCAGTGGGGCACCCCATTGGAGGAACAAGACTGAGGCAGGAGCACTGGAGTTTACCTGGGATGGTCCCAGGTGCGGGAAGAGGGCAGAGGTTTATCCTGGAGACAGGGACAGGAAACTACAGGCGTGATGGAATCCATCTTCTTTCAGCGCTTCTTCCTCAGACTTTCTCAACCCCACCAAGGGATGAGTGGTAAGGGGGTGCTCTGGGATCATAGTAGGCGTTCTGCAGGAGGGGACAGGGAGATGGTAGGGTCCTGTGCAGAGCAGCCCTGTAGGGCAGAGTGGCAAGTGTAGTCTTCTTGGGAGGACTCTGAGTAAGCCTCAGCCCAGGGAGGGAAATCCTAGGAGGGAGGGACAGAGCATACACAAAGGGAGGGGGGGGACATTAAGGGGAGATCGTAGGGGCAGAGCTTCTGTAAATAGCTTCCACAGTGGAAGCCATGCACAGGGGAGCACTTTACAGGGAGCAGCTTTATTGGGGGATACAGAATATGGAACCCAGTACAGGGGGACGTCTGCACAGTGGGCAGCATTGTGCAAGAAAGGGAGCCCTGTCCAAGGGGGTGTAAAGCAGGGGAGTCTTGTACAGACAGGGAGCTGCAGAATAATGACCATAATTGTGCCGGGGAGAGCCCTGGACAGAGGAGAAGTGAGGGAGCTTTGTACAGGGGGAGAGCTGCAGGATGGGCAACATTATGCCAGTGTTGCCCCCAACCTGCAGTGGAAGAGGATTGGGGGCTGAAAGACGAAGGTGTGCATGGAGCCTAAGTTGTAAGTGAGCACAATATGTGAGACTGTACAATGTCTTTACTGCTAACATGGCACGGAAGTTAAGGTGGGAGCCTTAACTTGCAATTTCCATGCTTTTAGCGCATGATTGAATTTGCAAGAACCTTAACTCTTATTGTAAACTGGAGGTTTTTTGATTATGGAATTAATATATGAAGACTGTGGAATTCTGAACTTAGTGAGTGGCAGCAGAAGCCTGCCAAACAGGAAGTGATTTTCTAACGTGGAGCCAAACTAGGATAGCTTCCTTCTGAAGAGTGAGAAAATGCCAATTTATTTGGAATCTCTCCTCTATTGTTCTGATGAAAAATTTGGCATACAATAACTGCGACAACGCTAACATTTGTGTTCTATAAAATTGCCATAGAAAGATTTCTATGGCAGCTAAAGCCCTTAATAGCGAGGAGCCAGCCTATTTTTGCTGCTCTGTGAAAAGATCAGACCTTCTAATGCGACATTGTGGGCTGATTCCCACCTCCTGTAAATTTCACCTTTCCTGAAAAATTGACTTTTAACGAACACCCCAAAACCAGGAAGAGATGCGTTTCTCTGCATTTTTTTGTGCAAACAGACGATCTTTCAAGCATTATTGCTTAGTTTTTCATTAACTGCAAATCTTGGTTTGAATGACAATGAAAGCAAACTAAAAATGCAGATAGTGAATTTCTTCTGATATCCTTCTCCGTTTTTTTTGTGTGTGTTTTTTTAAACAAAACACGAAGACAAATGGATGTAACTTCCCTCAAGGATGAAGTTTAGCTTTCTGGTAATTTGAGGGTGGGCAGAATTCAGATGCTCTCTAAATTTTATAATTAAGTCAAAGAAAAAGCCATATAGAAAAGTACCAGATGATTCAGGCACCATTAATTTAAATCTTTAATTATTGCATCTCGCTCAACCTAGTTTAAAGAGAAGTGTGTCTTTGTTAATCATGATTCCCAACTGGCTTTTACCATATGGCGTGCAAGTGAAATTTGCCGTACTGTTTCCCTGTGCTGCCGCATTGTGTTGCTTTACATTTTCAACTTGGTAAAAGGGTAGATTTAGTAACAGAGGTGGAATAATTTCTCAAACACCCGTCATTTAGGAAGGTGAAGCCCTACAGTGCATGACAGAACCTGGAAGTTCTGCTATATTGCTTGTTTTTACAAGGGACTGCAGTAACTAGGGTTTGCATAGCCCATTGATTACTGTATAGTAAATAAAGCAGTCAGATAGTTGTCTGGGTTGATGGTTAGCCTTGATTAAGAGTTTTGCCTGTTGTAATCAACATTTGACAATGATTGGGTTTGTTTAAGACAGTTCACCTCAATGCTATCTGAGGATGGAGCTTGAAGTTCGCACGAGAACTGTAAGCAGGGAATAAAGGGGTGTGTCAGTTCTTGCTTCCTGAATGCTGGAGATGTCCGCCCATCATGGGCAACCCTGCCAAGTCCTAAAAGGGCAGCTGAGTTTCTGGCGCATTTAATTTCTTCAGTCATGAATAAACAATATTCTTGATGCAATCATGACGTCCGCTTAACAGTGTGAAATAATTAATAATAATATTTAGTCCCTCTACTTCCTCTCCCCTCCAGCCAAATGTTCCTCAAAACAATTCAATACAATAAAATCCATTTTAAAACAATTTTAAAAGGGAAGGCTAAAAAGGAAAGGAAACAAAAACCAGCAGTGGATTCCCTAAAGCAGGGGTGGGGAACCTCGGGGCCAAATGTGGCCCCTTTCCAGTTCCTGGATCTGGCTCCTGGATCCAGTTCCTATCCCATCGCACTGAAAAACCAAGCCTCCAGGAAAGGGAGCAGAGATGAGGGCATACACACAAGGGATGGGGACAGATCCGTGTCAGAGATCCATAATCTGGATGCTCCTCTTCTGAGCATGCCTGCCCTCAACTTCTGTGTGGTCCTCAAAGCTTATACTTATTTTCAAAGTAGCCCCTGGAAGGGGACCCCCACCCCCTCCTGCCCTTAATGCACCCAGAGAACCCAAAAAAAAAAAAATCAGGTGCTTTTTTTGTTTGTTTGTTTTTGTTAGTGTGATGCTGTTGGAAAAAAGGGTAATGCTATCTTCAGCTGCATCAGCAGAAATGTGTACAAGAGATGAGAAGTGATTGTGCTGCTGTACTCGGCTCTGGTTAGGCCCCAGCTGGAGTACTCTGCGTTTAGTTTTGGGCACTGCATATTAAGGAGAACATAGGAAAGTTGGAGTGGGTGCAGAGGAGAGCAACCAAGATGATAAAGGATTTGGAACACAGATCCTGTAAGTAAAAGTTGAAGGAGACTTCAAAAGAAGACCGAGAGGGGATATAACAGTGGTCTGCAAATATTTGAAAGGCTGTCATAATGAAGATGGGAAACAATTGTACCCCCTTGCAATTGATTGATTGATTTAAAAACATTTAATATCCCGCCCCTCCTCCCAGGGCAGCTCGCGGCGACTTAAAACATAAAAACATATAAAATCTATATAAAATAATATAATACAATAGAAAAGGGGGGAAAGGAGAGAGAAAGCATCCCCCGAAGGGAAGAGGTGAAAGAGGAATGCCAAAAACATAAAAATATCCGAAAAATAAATACCCCACCCCATGGGCAGCTCCACGTAGAGCGCCTTACAATAGTCCAGTCTGAGGTGATGAAAGCATGGATGAGAGTGGCCAGGTTGGAGTCTGAGATATGACCTAAGCTGTCACAGCAGATGTAATTGGCGGAAAGCGCTCCTCGCCACAGCTCAAACATGGGCATCTAAGCGGAGCTGCGCATCGAGGAGCACTCCCAGACTCCAAACCTGGGGAACCAATGGGGGGGCAAACCCCGTCAATGATGGGGGACATCACACCCATTGCCGCCTCCACTAGCATCGCCTTCGTCTTGTCGGGATTCAGCTTGTCATCTCTCCCTCATCCAGTCCCCCACAGCCGCCAGATAGCGTGTGAGCACCCAGACTGCGGTGTCCATGTCGAATGAAGGAAAGCGAGAGTGAGGTGGGTGGAGGGCAGGGCAAGAAACAATGGGTACGAACTGCAGTGAGACACTTAAACTAAATCTCAGGAGGAAATTCTTGATTAAGGGTAGTCAGGCAGTGGAATAGGCTACCCAGGGAAGTGGTGGATTCACCATTGGAGGTTTTTAAGAGGCTGGATGTGCATCTGTCTGGATGACTTAGGTATGGCAAATGCTGCACCAGGCAGGGGCCTGGAATTGATGACCCCTATGGCCCTTCCAGCACTAGCATTCTGTAATTTTTAAAGGTGAAGAGGGATGAGCTAAGATGAATATCTGGAGGAAGCGAGTTCCACACTGAGGGCCCACCACAGCAAAAACCTGATCACCCGCCGACTTACAGTGCAGTGGCAGGATCTCCAAAGAGCGAGTGGTTTCTGAACTCAGATAGTTATAGCCATCATGGTGAGGTTCCAGGAGCACAACGTGCCATGGCCTGTATAGTTGAGGGCTTTAAAAACTAGGATCACAACGTTAAATTGAATCTGCCATCATGTACTTATGAACTTTCACTACATTGTTGGTATCAGCATACCTGAAGGTGCTCTTGCAGTAAAATGAACAGAAAAGCAAAGGAAAATGCATGTTGTGCTTTTTGTTTTGTTTATTTCCCAACCACATTTGTCATTTTCAAAAAATGCTAGAGTGCTGTATTTTCTCCACTAGAACATAAGCAGGCTATGGATGTTTGTTACTTAAAATGATGCGCTTATGTTTGATTCACACAGCAGATTTTAACCACAGTATGTTTTTTGAATTGCAGAAAGTTGTTTGTGGGTGGCCTAGACTGGAGCACAACACAAGGTAATTATCTATTCTGCGTGATTAAACCCAAACTCTCTAAAGCACAAAATACTTATGCATCACACTTGCTTGAACGTAAGGAAGAACACAACCTTACCTATGAAATTGCTGTTAGAGAGACCCCATAATGCTGCTGTGTAAACATCTCAAGAAGATTCAGATGAGTCCACCTGTTCTCCAACGTTTTAGTGAATGATGATATTATGCAAGCACCCGTTTACAGTTATTTTTCAATTGTATGCGTATATATTTATTTCTTTACGTTTATTGGATGCCCCCTCATGCCTACGGCATCCCGGGGTGGCTCACAACAAGTAAAACAGTAATAAAACTCATAAAAACATCATCAAGTAAAAATAATTTAAAAAGCAATCCCCTCCAACATTTTCTATACACCCCCCACCCTCCCCTGGGCGAACATCCAGGTCTTGCAGGCTTGACAAAAAGCTATCAGACTCGGGGCTGGGCGAGTTTCCTCCGGGAGGGAGTTCAAAAGTCACGGCCCGGCCACCGAGAACACCCTCTCCATTGTGGCCCCCCATTTAACACGGGGCACCTCCAAGAAGGCGCCCCCGGCAGACCAGGACATATATGCCACTTTCCTATTTCATGTGTCATTTCCGGAGGACATTGTGGATGGGAGAGATTCCAGGCTAATTTCTAAAAGGCCGTGGATAGTTCTTGCCCACAAAGGAGTTCAGATTGCAAAATAGAAAATGTAGTAATACAGCTCCGATGCGAGTAAGAAACTTTTTCCAGTAAAGTCGTTGTTCCCTGGGTACGCTATTATGTTAATCAGAAATGTTCTTTCTGACATCCCTCCTAAAACATTGAATAGTTGGAAATCCATTTTAAGATGATATATTTCATTGCTCTTTCACCTGTATGAATGGAAATATTATGCATATCACCTGCTTTTGGGTATGAGCCTAATCAGTCCTCCTTGAAATATACTCATTGTCAGAGACAAGTTTACACATCCAAGAGCCAGCATAGCCAAGATGAGAAGGTATTAGGTTTGGACCTGAGAGACTAAGGTTCAAATCCCGTTGTAGCCATGAGCTTAGTAGATGGCCTTGGACAAATTGCTCTGGGTGTTCCCTGAGTGAGTACTGTCACAGGACTTTTGAGGTGAGTAGCAATTATGTAGCCACTACTCATCCCTCACTCGTGGCTTGCTTTAGGCCCAGGCGATAGGAGGCCCATCGTGAATGCAGGGCACTGGCAGGTAGTCATGGTGAGGTCTATTGGAGGGGCTCTGAAGAAGAGAGGTTGGAAGCTGCAGAGAGGAGTGGAGTGGGTCATCTTTCCACCATAGTTTCCGCTAACGCCAGTGCCACCAAGGTAGTGGCGCTAGGGAAATAGACCCAGGGAGCCAGACATCTCTGGGATCATTCCCCAGCACTCTAATCCGGGTGGCAGCAACAGGTGGATGTCGAAACTTCTCTCCAGCTGGTTCCCCAGGGTTGCAGCAGCTGGGGATGGCCCCAGGTCTGTTCCCAGCTGCTGCTATCCTGGCAACAGCGGCAACGAGTGTGGAATGGACTTGATGGTCTCCAGGTTTATGTGTTGCTGCAACTAGGGTTTCAGCCCTGGGGAATGGACTGAGGGACTTTCTGACTATGCACCAAGCTATTACGTGTAAAATGTTAGCTAAACGTCTGGCACGCACGCGTGCACACAGATATTTGAGTGGCTAATGTCCGGTTTATTTTTACCCCCTCTCACCCTCTGTTTCCCATTTGTAAAATGAGAATAATGGTGGCCTACCTCACCAAGTGGTTGTGAGGGTAAGCTAGGAAAGGATTGTAAAGCACTTTGATCAGTGACGTGCTATGGAAATGGTAGATAAATCTTGGGAAACTTAAGATGTTTTAATTCATAAAATTTTTACTCCTTTTAGAATATGGTAACTGGTTCTGCTTAATAACATCTCTGTGTTTTTTTTAACAGAAACTCTCCGTAGCTACTTTTCCCAATATGGAGAAGTTGTAGACTGTGTAATAATGAAAGATAAAACGACAAATCAATCTCGGGGGTTTGGATTTGTCAAATTTAAAGACCCCAACTGCGTGGGAACAGTACTGGCCAGCAGACCTCATACATTAGATGGCCGAAATGTAAGCTTACCTCATGGCTTGTTTTTGCTGCTTAAAAGATGTGGCTACATTTTAAAACTTTTTTTAAAAAAGAATAAATCAATTAATGTTAAGATGTTTGCTTTTAACCAACATAAATAATTAAAGCTGTCTTAATTCAGTGATTGTTTTTCCAGAGGTGATATAACTGAGTTAATTTCTCTAAGTGTTAAGTTCATGGTATTTTTAGTTGCTTTGAATTTGTGTTTTTGGAGCAAAGCTTTCTGCATTCTTGGAAGTGACTGATTTGGACCTTTCCACAGATTGATCCAAAGCCATGTACACCTAGAGGAATGCAACCAGAAAGAACAAGGCCAAAAGAGGGATGGGTAAGGATGGAGACATCTTGATATTTTGAGGTCTTCTAGCTAGTGGAGAATGTTCTCCACTCTCACATGTGGTGATTGCTTGTGTTCTTGTTCATCTAAATTCTGAAACGTTTGGAAGTGGGAGGTGCAAGTGTGTTTGGCATTTAGACAGTTTGTGCTGCTGCAGTTGAGGCTTGTTATCGAATCCTTTTATTGAAGATTGTTATACTAGCGGAAGTGCATGAAGGAGTTGTCTTGCATACATGCTGATTTTGCACCTTTATTTCAAGTGTCCTTGCCCACTTGGAGTGCTACTTATCAACAAAGCTGTTAGTTATTTCAATGGGTTCTTTGTTCAAAGCTTGCTTTGCTTTTAACTGACAATGAGACATCTTTTGACTGCATGATGGTATGTGACAAGTCATGATATGAAACTAAAAAGAAAAATGTGGAGATTGGTGTTTCCCATAGTGGGGCCTGTGGAGAATTATGTGGGGGTCCATCTATTGAACCTGGCGTCTCAACTTCAGACGACTGAAAAGTAATATGATAGAAAGCACTCATAACTGCAGATTGTTCACCTTTGATTGCTTTGAATCTTATTTGGATTACATTTATTTTTTTAAAAAAATAACAGAACAATAATAATAATATGAGATAGGAAACTTAGTCAGATGCCAAAGAGGTCCTTGATGGGGTGAAGTTTGGGAATTATTGGTTTAGATCAGGGGTAGGAAACCTACAGCTTATCAGCCAAATCTAGCCCATAGCAGTTTGACTCTATCCTGGTTCTTACCATGGGCCCAGTCTCAACCACCAAGCCATGAAAAAGGTGCATGGGAAGGGAGCAGAGATGAAGACATGCACTCAAGGATAGGGGATGGATCCATGATCTAGGTCCCCACCCCCAAGCTTATTCCTTAAATCCTCCCTTGCCTAATTTCTCTCTGGCCCACAAAACTTGTACTAATTTTCAAAGTAGCCAACAGGAGAGAAAAGCTTCCCCCATCCTGCATCTAGATAGTAAACCAGTGTGGCTAATGCAGTGAATGCTCTCAAATCTAGTCTCAACCCAACAGACCAGAGGACTGAATTGGATGTGAAGTTTCAAACCTGGGAGCACAGAGACTGAGCCAGGACTAGCTCTCTGCATTATTGATTGGCAAGATCCAAATGGACATTGAGCCATACACTGTATGGCTATGCTTTAGGGGATTACTTTTTTCTTCAAAGGGCATTGGTTTGAATGAAATTTCGTTGAGCAAATAAAGTTTAAATAACCTATCCTTTTTAAGAGATGCAAACTGGATTGTTCCTTATTGTGAAACCCCCAATTCCCCCCCCCCCCAAAAAAAAACATTCATGAGACATTCAGGGAGACATTCATGAAATTGAGATGCCACAGGGGCATGTGCTAAGCTTAATTACAGGGTGAGAATTTTGGCTTCTGGAGCAGCTTTCATTTGAAAAATGCTTCACGGACAATGTAAGTATGGGGGTAGTAGTTACAGTAAAATATTTCATTTCACTCATCGAAGAAAATAAGACAGTTTGCGACTAAACAGTTTGGCATGTACTCAAAATATGTGAGAAAATGATGAGCATTGTATGTGAAATGATGTGGGGCTAGAGACACTAACTTTGAACTGCTCTCCTACAAGGGACTGAATTGTAACAGAAACACATCTGGCTAGTACTTTTTGTGGTTATGCCAATGTAGGTTCTTCTGCTATTTGTATTCCTGCAGGGACACATGGCTCTGTCCTTGGGGAAGCTCTTTTGATAAAGGTGGTTTTACTTAGGTTTTTCCTTGCGGTAACTTTTATCCCAGAGCAACAAACCTTTTCCGCCTCATTTCTGTTGGTGGGGAAATGGGTTTGCTTGGATTCCGGCTTCATGCTTTTATCAACACTGCATACAGTGCTACTCTCACTGAAATTGATGGGAAACCTCCTATTGACTTCAGTAGAGTTAGGATTGTATCTATTGGGTATAAACTGGACACCTGACAGGTGGTGTTGCGATTGTCCAGTAGCCATTGGGATTTACACCTGTCCTTGGACTGTTGACCAATGAAGAGCCAGAGTTTTCAAAGTACTAGTAACACCAAACAGCACTAGAAACATTTTCGTTACCCCAACTTTTGTTGATTTAAATGTGAATAATTGCCCAACAATTCGCCAGAGGGATCTGGAAGTAGCCCAGCCCACACACCCTGTTGGCTATTTTGCTTTGGAGTGAAACGCACAATTAAATCGTTTCAGGATGCTTCCCTTAGTTCTCCACCCTACTCTCAAAGCCAGCATGTAGCAGCAAAGCATACTGAAAGGAGAACGCTTCCTTCGCTTGGACGAAAGAGTGGCCTACGAGTTGGGACTTCAGTCTGAGTGATGACTGTTTTAGCAGTGTAGTGAGTGGATTAAGGCAACCGGACTGCATGTAACAATGGAAGAGTCTTCCACGGTGTTATCCCATTTCTACCTAACAGGATTTTTATCCCTCTTGATTTAGCAGAAAGGATCCAGGAGTGATAACAGTAAATCAAATAAAATTTTTGTTGGCGGTATCCCTCACAACTGCGGAGAGACGGAACTAAGGGAATACTTCAAGAAATTTGGAGTGGTGAGTCATTCATCATGATGGCAGGCATCGGCTGACTACAAAATCCCCCCCTCCCCCCCGCTTTCTCTCCTGATATTAAGCTGTCTGATTTTAGTTTTAATTTAGACAAAGTGACATAACTGAAGTGGTTTCTGGGAAAGCGTAGTGCATGTTTATCTCTTTAAAGATCTCTTGCCAAGATCTGCAGCCCTGATGTGCACAGTTTGACATGCTGCTTTTTAGTTTAAATATTACAGATGCATGCCTTTCTTCTGTCCCCCACCCCTAAAAAAAAAACACAAAAAAATACCCTCTCGAATTGAAGCTTTATCACCTTTATTTGAGCTGTTTCCTTGGGGATACTTTTAATGAGAGCTTTTTGTCTGTCTCTAGAATAGCAAGTATTTTGTTTGCAGCCATTCTCACAGAATCTCATAAGCAACTGTCCGGTTGTCCAGTTGGGCAAGAATCTGGCCGGTTGCCTCCAGCAGTGCAGGATAACAGCCTGTGTGGGAAGCCCTGTGAGTGAGTGAGCCACTGGGATCCCAGCACTGTCAGCTGTCACCATATAGTCTGGTGCATTGGTGCCTCTTGTGACAACTGTCGGGAACAGCCCACACCCCCCTGCTGGAGAGAAGAGCAAAGAGTTCCCTCCCCCAAGAGGCCTATGTGGTATTTTCAGGCAGCAATAGCTGCCTGAAACTGAAATGCACAACTCCTCTCCATTATAAACAGGGGACTGCTGAACCCCCGATTTTGAGGAAACCGCTTGAGCTACATTGCTGAAAATTTTATCCATGGCTATAAGCTGTGAGGACCATCATATGCACAAAGTTTGAAGAAGATCCATCAGGAAAATAAAACGTTATGACTGTTTTAACGTTAATTGGTTGTGGTCAAAATGCACAGCGTCCTCAGATTTTGATTAATTAATATCTCCTCCCCCTGGATGAGTTGAGTCCCCAAACTTCAAGGGATTGGCGCATGAACTCAATAACACCAACTTCTGAAATATGATGCTGATTGGTGCAGCCAAAACCAAGATATTAATGATTAAAAAATTAGTTCTGCAGCCTTGCACATGCTCTCCCCAGTCGGAGGGGGGGAAGCGGAACTCTGTAAACACTGACTATTGTAGTCTCCTCCTGGCTTGTGCGGCATGCTGGAAGGCAAGCATACCTGCCCCCCCGCGGCCCTACCCTTGCTCGCCTTCCCCCACCCCCGGCAAAGCGGAATCAACACAGCTTGCTGGGACTGGAGCCGGCATAGCTGGGGCCCCGCAGTTGCATGGCTGGGCAACAGGCTGCAGCCAGCTTCTCCCCCAATAAGTTGTTCTGCCTCCCCTCCCTGGCTCCTGTCCCCATCCCTCACCTTCATCTCCCTCCTAGTAGCCTCCAGCAACAGGGGATCAGGCTGTTTGTTTACAAACAGCTCCTTCCCACGTGCTGATCAGAAGGTTGTTACCTTGTAAAGAAGGTTCTTCGAGATGGTTTCCAGCATTCCCACAACTGGGTTGTGCATGCTCACCCTATTCAAATAATAGACTGCATGATGGTCTCGAGCTCTTCTAGTATAAAAAGCACTCTCCCCCTCAGAATGACAGTTCCTTTCTAGAAATATAATTTAAAAATTCCATGCAGGACTGGAAGGGTGGGTATTTGTGAGACTGTTGAGCCATTTCAAAGAACCTTGTTTACAAGGTAGCAACCTTCTGTTCTTCTTCGAGTGGCTCCTCACGCTATTTTTACATGGCTCCGCCGGGTGGGGGGTCCATGGGCGCGCCAGTGCATGGACGGGGCATGCACACGGCTTCACACGCATCCCCACTCACCTCCCACTCATCCACACCCACGGAGTAACCGCCGTTTCCCCCGGTTGCTCCGTGCATGGGGACGAGTGGTGTGTGTGTGTGTGTGTGTGGGGATGCGTGTTAGGCAGGTGCGCATGCACTCCCACTCACCATGGATGCGTGCACCTCATCGTTCACACGGGGCTCCCCCACCCATGAACACACAGAAATCTGCGTGTTCATGGGTCGGAGAGGCCCGTGTAGAATGGGCCACATTCTCACAACTGTCTTACTTATACTATCTTAGGTAGGAATTTAGGATGTAAAGCAATATCTATTCTATCTTAGAAAATAAATCTGCAGATATGGTTCTGAGATTATTATGGCTGCTATTTCACTAACTTTTCTTAATGAAGTTATTGCTAACAGGAATACTGTCTTTAAGCCCACA
>QEPC01010893.1:2218959-2280087 GCA_003113815.1 Sphenodon punctatus
CCCCAAACCCATTTCTTGTCCCTGGGCCCACTCCAACCTAGCTACGCCCCTGAGTATTAGGTATTGTGCCTGAGCAGAAGGGGCGCTCCCGGTTGCTCAGTGCCAAGAGGTGGCAGGCTCCTATAACCAGCTGCACAGGGAAGCAAGATCCTGCCCTCCCGAGCTTTTTTGACTGCTGCCGCGCACTGCGCTGTAGATTTCATTGCATTGTCCACAACCACCCCCAGATGCTTTTCCTGAGTGGTAACTCCTAGCTTAGTACCCAGCATTGTGTACGCATAGTTTGGATTATTTTTCCCTACGTGCATCACTTTGCACTTGTCCACATAAAATCTCATTTGCCATTTAGATGCCTAGGCACCCAGTGTTGTAAGATCCCATTGCAGTTCCTCAGTCTGCTCGTGTTTTAACTACCTTGAATAACTTGGTGTCGTCTGCAGATTTGATCACCTCACCACACCCTTTTCCAAATCATTAATTAATACATTAAACAGCACCAGTCCCAATACAGATCCCTGAGGCACACCACTTTTTACATCTCTCCATTGTGAAAACTGACCATTTAGTCCTACCCTTTGCTGTCTATCTTTTAACCAGTTTCTGATCCATAGTAAGGTCTCCAGGGTCACAGTCTGGGACAGCCACCAACACGCCTGGGGAAACTCCAGGCCAAACATCTGGATGGTCTTTAAGAAAGGCCACCGTCAGTTAACACCCAAGGTTTAGCAAAAGTCAAGTGATGAAACCTAGATTGCAGAATTCCACAGCTGTACATTGGTGTCCAGGCTGTGGTGAGTTCCAAAATAGAACTGTGGGTTTTCTAAAGTCCAAGAACAAGTTGAGCTTGTATTAGGGTACCAATTTATTCCCCCCAAACAATTTCAAAAACTTTCAGATGAGGGCATGGGGTAGGTAGACAAGATAGATAGCTGTGAGGGAATTAACATGCAATTTATGAAACCGCTTGCCTTGTGCTTTCATATGTGTCAACTTGAAAATGGCCAAATTAGTGATCTTTTAACATGGTTAACAGTGAAAATAATACCAAGCCTAAAGCAACCCGAATGAACTCCGCAGCACCAGACACCTTTGTAAGAGCATTTTAGAAATTATGCAGATCTAGCTACGGCTGCAGTTGGATTTCAACTTAAAGCAGGGCTCCTGGGTGTTTCCATGTAATATTCAAGGAAACTTCCTAACTCTTAGAGAAGCTTAAAATATTCACTCTGCATTTTTCCTTTTCTCTCATTTCCTTGGGTTCTTGAACTTGAGCAGCCTGTGTTTCAGCCTTTCTCCTTTTTGCAACTAAACGCACATAGCTGCTGCTTTGCCAGTGAGTCAAAGTAGTGATGTCACGTGGACCCTTTCATGCAGAAGTGGGGAACTTCAGGTCCAGGGCCCAAATGTGCCCCATGACTAGTTTTTATTTGTCACCTTTCTGGTTCCTGGATCTGGCCCCTGGATCCAGTTCCTGCCCCCAAGTACTGAAGACTGAGTTCAGAGTAAAGGAGTAGAGAGGAGGCCATGCGCAAACACAGGGATAAGGGATAGATCCATGCCCTGGACACTTCTCTCTGTGAGCGCATCCCTTAAGCACTCCCCACCCCAACTTCTTTTTGCAGCTCTTGGAGCTTGTGCTAATTTTCAGAGTGACCCCTGAGGGGAAGAGGTTTCCCATCCCCGCTTTAATGCAACCGTGACTAGATCAGCGAATTCCAAAATTCTGCCTCTCCTTCCCCCATTGGATACTTAAATATAAATTATATATATAATTCTCTGACCCCGGACAGCAAGAGGCATGCAAAAAAATTGGGACCCCAGCCCCTCCTCTTCCCCACCCCCTTTGGGATCCTGATCTGCAGTTTGGAAATCTCTGAGCTAGATCCAGTCACTGGATTTTCCACCAAGCAAGTATTTTCCCCAAGTCTTCCACACACGTTTGCTAAATCTCTCTCTCTCTCCCTCTCCCTCTCCCTCCCTCCCTCCAGAGATAAAGATACATTCATGAGGTTGAGAAGCTGCAGGTGTACGTGCTTCACTTAGTTAACGGGGGGGGGGGAGAGAGAACAATTTCACTCATGACAAGCCAGGGAAAACCTGATGGAAGAGGTAGGTTTTCAGGAGGGATTTGAATGGGAGGGGAGGGAGCAGAACAAATGTATCCAGGGATGGAGTTTCAGGCATGGGGTGCAGCAAGAGGGAAAGGGTGAAGATGTTTAGAGGAGCAAGAGAGTCGTGAGCAGGCGAAGGTTGGGAGCAAAGGAGGAGCTAAGCTCCCGGCCAGGAGTGTGGAGGGATACAAGAGCAGAGAGAGATGGGGGAGCAAGGCCATGAGGATCCTTGAAGGTGAAGACCAGCAGCTTGTGCTGAACGTGTTCATATAGAGGGAGCCAGTGTAGGACTGAGAGGAGGGGCTGAACATGCTCAAAGCGACAGGCAAGGTGGATGACTTTGGCAGCAGAGCGTTGAACAGAGATGAGGGGGGTGAGATCAGAGCAGGGAAGGCCAGTAAGAAGGAGGAAGTTGCAATAGTCAAGGTGAGAAATGACTAGAGCATGGACTAGGGTTTTTGCAGTGGAAACAGTAAGGCAGGGCTGGATTTTAGCAATATTATACAGTGGGAAATGACAGGATTTACCAACAGCCTGGATCTGAGGCATAAAGGAGAGGGAGGAGCCAAAGAAGAATCCCAGATTGTGCAACTGAAGGACAGGCTGGATGGTGACACCCTCAATGGAAATTGAGAGGGAAGTGGGAGGGGAACGTTTTGGTGGGAAGATGAGGATTTCTGTCTTGGCCATATTAAGCTTGATTTGGCGGTGAGACATCCAAGTAGAGATGTCAGAGACAGCAATAAGAGACTGGATAGGGGGAAGAGCATGGGAGTGGAGAGAGAGTTGCATGTCATCAGCATACAAGTGATACTGGAAGCCATGATAAGAGGTCCAGGACAGAGCCTTGGGGAACTCCTACAGAGAGGGGAAGCGGCGTAGAGAAGGTATCGGCAAGAGAAACATTGAAGAAATGGTTTGAGAGATTCGAGGAGGCCATGGTCGACAACATCAAAGGCAACAGAGAGATTGAGGAGGACAAGAATGGAGTAGAGGCCCTTAGACTTAGCTAAGAGAAGGTCATTGGTGATTTGGCGAGGACAGTTGAGTGGAGAGGGCGGAAGCCTGATTGAAGGAGCAAGGGAGGAATTAGAAAAGATGAAATCAAGACAGCGCATGTAGACGGCCTACTCTAGGAATTTGGAAGCAAAGGTTAGAAGCAAAACGGGGTGATAATTGGAAGGGTCGGAGGGGTCAAAAGTAGCCGCCTTAAGGGTAGAGGAGACAGTGACGTGTTTGAAAGCTAATGGAAATGACCCAGTAGAGGGAGAGATTGTGCAGCAAAGAAGGCGATGGGGTCAAGGGAGCAGGTGGAGGGGTTATATAAAGAGGAGGGATGTGGCCTCATCAAGGGAAGCTAGGGAGAAGGAAGAGAAAAGAGGCAGGAGGAGACATAAGAAGCAAGGAGATGGGGGAGGGAGAGGGTTGAGAAGCAATAGCAAGGCAGAGTTTATACATCTTGTTGAAAAAGGGAGAAGATCCTGTGCAGAGAGGGAGGGAGAGGAGTTGGGATGGAGAGGGAGGACAGGAGTAATACCTGTGCGTGCACACACACATTTAAAGCTGTCCTTTCTACGTGCCACTCACTACCAGATTAGCATACGGCTTTAATGTCCCATCCAGCAGTAGCACGATCAACCTTGTGCTAGAGCTATGTATCCTGCAGTGTCCTTTATGAAAGCCGAATCAACCTTGGAAATGTGGTTGGAGCTAAGGCAAATATATTGGCTGTTTTCTTGCATGGTTTTCTTGCATTGTACGACTTGTTCTCATGGGATATACTGTCAGGCAGCCATAACTTTCTTACCCCACTTCTTAGTGGGCAGAACGTTTTTAGAATTAAAAGAAGTGAAAGCATGGTTCTATTCCTGCTTCTAACAGCTGAGTTCAATTGGACTGTGCCTAAGCTGGGGGATGCTGCTTGGAGTTTTTGTATTGTGATGTGACCATTGAGTATTGATGGCTACATCGAGCATTTAATTGAGCTTTGTGGTTTGGGTGCTGGAAACCAGCCTATTCTGCCACCGCTTGTAACACTCCCCTGGTAGCACGGTTAGTAGAATTTCCCTTCTCTTTTCCAGGTCACTGAAGTTGTAATGATCTATGACGCAGAGAAACAGAGGCCCCGAGGTAAAGGCTGATCTAGTTTGTCCTTGAAATTTCTTCATCTTCTCCTATAGTCAGATGGCAAACTATTTCACACCATCAAAAAAGGTAGATTTTTTTTTTTAACATTGCCTCAGGAAAAGCTAATTTCACTGGACAAATAATCACTTAAAACTTAAGGCTTTTCATGCAACTTCATTTGGTGTTTTCATGTTTTTGAAGTCCGATGTTACATGTTCATTTTTTTAAAGATTTTTTTTTTGCTGCTTTTTATTTGATAACAAAATTTGATACCTGAACCAAACATGTGGTTTAAAATAATAATGAGGGGGGAGGGAGAAGTGAACCCATTTTTCTTAAGATTTTTCTCCTGTTGAATATAAAGGTTCATTGAAGCCCATAATGGAGGTGAGATCTTTTTTCTTTCCAGGCCAATTTATCTCTAACCATAAGGTTAGAATGGAATCCATCCATTTTGTGTGTTGGGGTGTGTTTTTTTAGGGGGGGGGGTTTAACTGGCTTCACTTGAAATTCAAAGAGAACAATTTTCATAAATTGCTTAAAATAGCCTTTAAAGAGTGGTTTGTTTGCATTAGGATGCTTATTTTTTCTTCTCATGGAAGACAATCATAACTTTTGATAGGGCTAAATAAACGAGAATGCCACCTTTGGTCAAAATCCAAAGCATTTTTCATATCCTCCACCTTCCATTGCATCAGTCATCTCTTGGTTAACTCGTACAGAGGCAGTACTCTAAAGTACATAAACTTGAGCTGCACTGACCACCTTGTAGCATGTTACACATGCTAGAGAATAGTTTGCCATCTGAACTTTCATTTTCTCCTCTGACTCCATTGTTAAGAGCTATATTCTCCACTTCATATTTATTAAGCTGTTGTTAAGTCTTAGTTTTATTTTTAATTTAGACATATACATCCTTAGTGGCATATTTAAGTGTTTCATAGTAAAGTACAGTAATGTTAAGTAAGTTCTTTCTTTTTTCCCCCTTTTCTCTCTGTGAATTGTTTGACTGTGATTAACGATATCTCTTTAGATTTCTTCTCTCTAGGTGATAAATTATCACAGAGGTACAGGCCAGTTCCACAGTCAGAGGAGGGATGGGCTCTGTCTTTACTGGCATGTAAACGAAGTTTCAATATATTTGTGTTCTCTTCATTTGCCAAAAATCTTTTCTGTTTTAAACAGAAAACAGATTCACTTACCCACACCCCCATACACCCCGACACTTTAAGAGCAGTTTTTTAAATAGAGGAGGCATTTGCCAGCCAGGTAAATACACCTGAAGGTTAGAAATTCTTATTTTAGTCTGTCTGCACATCACCATTAGTCTTGAAATAGTCATCCCAATCATGCAACCCTTGAGGACAAATGGTGAAAATATGGCCAGTTTAGATTAGTGGCTTCTCTCCTTAAAGCTACATTGAGGATGTAATAGAAGGTGGTTACCCACCCACAGTGTGACATGCTTAATGCAAGAAGTGACAGGATAATGCCTCTGAGTATACCCCATAATACTGCGTCCTTCAGCTTTGAGAGCTAAGATCCTTGTGTCCCATCATTGTTCACTGTAGCTTCCATTTGTTTTCCTCTTCATCATTCCAATATCCTTTTCAAAATATGGTAAGTGCCCATGAATCCCTTGGAGAATGTAGGGGAAACTTGTGGATTGTATTCACTGCTCCCTAACCACTCTTGTCTCCTTTTCCTGCTCATGTAAAACGCTATCGAGTTTCTGCACTTTCTTTTGCCTCCTTTACTGTAACCTTCTGCACTCTGAACACCTGCTTCTCTGCCTGCAGTCCTTTCCCATTCATGTTATCCTGAGGTTTGCCTTCTCCCTTGGTGTCGGGGCCCTTATCCCGCTAAAAACCCCATAGAGTGCTAGAAAGCAAGCAGATTTGTCCTTTCTATTACCAGTGTTTCATTCCAATCCTACTGCTGCTACTTCATCTACCAACTGCTTTCAAGAAATCTGAGAACCAGCTAGTATAAATTACTCCAATGTTTGGGTCTTTAATACCCCAGCTGCATCTCTGCTGACTCGCAACCCTTCCCACATCCCTCCTACCTACTCATGTTGTCTCTATCTTTTGAACAGCACCATATGAAAAAATCATTTCTATCAAGTTAGATTATCCACCCAGCCAAAGCAATCACTAAAACCTGCTGACTTGTTAGGCATAATCTCTGCTTTCCTTGACTGTACCCAGTGACCTTTTAGCTGTTCACATACGCTTGTTCATTGTGTTCAGCATCTTCTCTCTGGGTAGACTCGGTTTGTATGCTTTGTTCTGAAGTTCCTCTAGATTCCTTTCTTAAAAACACACTCTGCTGATCCAATTCTCGCTCATCCGCAAACTCCCATCTCCAGAAAAGTTAAGCTAGATAATAAAGCTCCTCTGTCTTTGCCAGTTTTGTAGTGGCTCCCATCTGCTCCTGGCGTTTTTATCCTCTGTGGTTCCTTGAATTTTCACTTGCTCCACTCCCATCTGCCCTCTCCCTCCCCCGCTCTCTTATGAACAAAGATAAATTGACCATCTCTCTCCGTAGGTGAATGGTATCCATCTGTCTCGCCCCCTTGCCTTTTGGATTGAAAGGCCATCGTATGAAACTGATTTAATGCTCCAGTGAGACTTGAAAGTATTCCCTCTTCTCCAGCCCTGCTAAGAATTCCAGTTAAACTCCAGACAAATATATTGTGATGAAATGCTGCGCTCGGTTTTGAGGCTGCTTTCATCACAGCCAAACCACTTCGTTTACACTGCCAGTCTCTTGTGTACAGAAGATGCTAAAAGTTTTCTTTTTCTCTCTCTCTTTTTCCCCCCTTTTCAATTTTATTTTAGTGATGTCTTTTGCTCTTGTTGCTGACAGCAGAATTTGACCTGCTGAAATTCATTTTGGCCTGTATCTTTGTGTCTTATATGTATACACTTTCTCTATGATAGGCCTCTTTGGGCTTACCCAATCCAGTTGGACAAGCTTAGACAGACACTAACTGTTATAGATACTGTATTTCTGTTTAACGCTTTAGAGAAGTATATGGCTGCTGTCAGCACTAGCTGCAAAGCAATATGCAAACCAAGGGGGAAATCTTGGGTTTCAGAAAAGCAGAAGTGCATCCATAATTCCATATGCTTCTGGTGCTGCACCTTGTTTTTCTTTCTGATTTTTATTGCTGTACCTCCCCCTCCCCACCTAGCTGGTTTAGAGAATGGCAGAACTTTTTACATACTGCATGCCGTCCTCGCGTTTCCTGGGATGTAGGTATCCACATCATCAGTGAGCGGTAGATGGCATGACCCCATCTTTAATGCTGTGTAAGGATAACCCATTACTCTGCCTCTCCGGGCAGCATCAGCAACTACAGCCTAAGTGCAGAGGTTCTCAGGCTTCTGACTGCAGAGAGCGATGGGATGGGATGGTACAGCCAGCTACTTGGTTCCAGCTGCTTCTGCAGGCCTTGCAAGAGCCAGCCTGACTACAGGCAAGGAGAAAATAAGCCATCCCCGGGAGCCGTGAAGTACCAAGGGATGGGGGATGTTCAGGGCAGAAAGGGGATTAGAAGAAGACAGCCATGCATCTGATTCGGGGGAGTCTGAGAGAACCAGCTAGCGCAGGGTGTGGAAAGAATAGATAGAAAGAACTAAGTAAGATGAGGAGAGTAATATCCTTTCAAGAACATTTATTGGCTTCAAATGGGTCTATGGAAAGTCAGTTTTAAGTAAGCTGTTGTAGGGATGGTCCATGAGATGCTTTCTAAGATGTGAAAAGTCTGAGAACCACTAGCCTAGACGGTTAGTTTCTGAAGAGTCCCATTCATCCACAGGGTGGTAAAAATTCTCATGCTTTAACAGTTGGAATAATTTCCTTTTAAAAGTCGCAATTTTTACAGAAAGCAAAGATGAAGCTAGTCTGGGGTGGGAGGAAGAATCGCTATTTGCAAAGCTGATTACTGGGGCCAGTGTAGATTTTACCTGGGATGCTGATTCTGGGCTGGAGACAACAAAGCTAGCCTGCTGTTCCACGAACTTTGTTTGTTTTTAATGATGTGGTACCGCTAACCTGGCCTAGCGATGATCTCCTGACAGGCTGGAAATCCCAATCTATTTTAATTGGGTCTGTTTAATAATGTTGCATGTGGGAAACTAAACTGCAGCCAGTAGCTGCCTAGTATTTTATATGTCAAGTACAAACAATAGTGTTCTCCAAGGTCTGATCATTTTTTATTTTTTTGGGAGGAGGGAACTTCATAACACAACTCTTGGTTATCTGAAACCCTTGATTGAACCCTTGGTCCACCCCTAATACTGTTCATCATCCTGTTTTGTGTCACAACACCCTGCTACCTTGATTCACTCTTCGTCGTTGGCTAGGTTTTGGATTTATTACTTTCGAGGACGAACAATCAGTGGACAAGGCTGTCAACATGCATTTTCACGACATCATGGGCAAAAAAGTGTGTAGTTGTAGTTTTATTTTACCTTAAGACGAAACCGAGTCTCAGGCAACTGGCAATTGAACTGGTGAGCAGAGAGTCGGTAACACATCAAGCAGGGGGAGATGATCCTAGAGAGGCGGAATAAGACTCCAAATTCAAGACTTTTTCCATCATGGTGGGGAAAGTCTGTTGAATTTGACTAGGACAGTAGTTAGGAGAGAAGTCTTTCCGCTAACTTTGTCCTTCCCATGGGAAGGAAATGTTGAAGTTTGAGAAGCTTGAGTACAAATGCAGATGGAGTTAGCCCGAACGTATCCCACACATATCTTAACTGCTTCGTTTGAGCAGAAGTCGCCTCGGACTTAAATTGACTCTATGAATGGCCATGTGTTTGTGCGCTGTTAACGTAAGCACGTGCTTTCTCCTGTCAAGCTGCATGGGTAAGAGTTGGCCTTGGTTCCCATTTATTTACAAATCGGAATCCCAGTGAAATCTGAGTTGTCTAAGGCTCGGTTTAAGATACCACTCCTTCAGATGTGTGTTCTGTACGTAAATTTTGAGGAACTCTGAGGGGATTTGTTTTTTTAACCCTAAATATTTTTTTTTAATATTTTTTTTAAACAAAGAAAAATGCTGTGGAAACATCATGAAGGATTGGTTTTTTAAAAATTGGGTCACTTACTGTGAAACTTTGGTATAAACCCACATACTCTATATAGTATTTAACCACAATGCAGTTAAGTGACCTCTGGTTGTTTCATCTTCATACTGTGTTGTCAGCACATGGAAGTTAATAGAGGAAGGATTCTGGCTTTTTACTAACTTTGATTACGCTACTCAGTTGTGAACCTTGAGTTCCACCTAAAAGTAGAGTGAGTAAGTAGTGCCAGAGAGTAATTCCGAAATCTTAGCAAAACTAAGTTTTAAAACAAAAAACAAAACAGAACTTCTGAAAAAGTCTTGCAGCTTTTTCCAGCTTTCCTTGAATTTGCAAGTGCAAGTGGCAGGCTGTTGGAAAACCCTAATGAAAACATCTCCATAGAAACCTACGGGGGTCGCCATATGCTTGGACTGTAAATGTTTCTTTCCACTTTGGAATTCCAAAGACTTTTTATAGCCTGGTATTTTATGGGTGTTCCTTTGGCAGCCAGCTAAAATGTTCCTGTGAGTTAACACAAAATCTGTATTTGCTAATGAAAAACATTAAAAAGCACTTTCAAATTTCCCTATCTTTTAAATGTAGTGTGTTCAGAAAAAAAAGAACTGGCTCCTAATGAATACCAAAAAATTATCCACAGATGCATTTTTTTTGCCGAACTCTTGCAAACACTTATATGCATGCGTAACTTTACTCACGTAAATAGTTCTGTTGGAGTCCGTGGCCCTGATCCAAGGTCCGTGTGCACAGCTCGAGGGGACTTTCCCTAGCTACCCTGCCCATGTGTACACTTGCAGTTTTGGTCCAAGTGTGCACCTTGGATGGGAGCCAAGGGGACTAGTCATGTGAGTAAGGTTGGCTGGGTGTTTAAATGGCTGTAAGATTCAGACTCTCTGATCCTGAAGCAGAGTCCATTGAAATCAGCGTGAGACTTGCATTGACTTTGTTTGGCTTTGGGTCAGGATTTGGGCTTTGCTCTTGGATAGGCCTGATTGTCTCCAAGAACTGCTTGAAGTAACGCAGATTGTAAGGAAAAATGTTACTCATGAATAGCTACATTTATTTTTTTAGTTCTCTGAATCTGTGGGAAATTTGGCAAACTTAGTGGTGCTAAGCACCTGCTGCTTTTATGTGGCCAGTTCTTCATAATCAGCTCCTACCCCCCCAGTAGCACCTACCTAGGTCTCCTTATGTAGGAGTTAATTCTGATTTCTGAACAAGCCAAAGAATGCTGAAGGAACTTTCTGGTGTTTACACAAGGAAGAAAAAAAAGATTACCTTCTAAACACAGCCTAGGTGTAATAGAAGCCTTCCTAGTAACATCTGTTGTGAGTATGTCAGTCCTCTTGGCCCTAAGCAGTTGTCCTGATGGAAAAGTTTGTTTGAATCAGGACGTCCCCGGTTTAGCATTAAGCACATCCAAATGCAAGTTACGATTAAATAAAATCTTGCCATTCACATGAAACGTTGGGATGCTCCACCCCCTCATTGGTTATTTAATGGTTGCTTTGGGTTTTCAGAAATAACTCACAGTAATTAAAAATATATTGCCAAAGCCAAGCTGCATCCCTGCATTCTGTTGTTAAAAAGTCAAATTTAAAATTACAAGGAGGACTTTTGCTTTTGTAAGCAGTAGCTGGATTCCCTTAAGGAAAATGTGTTAAGACTCATTAATTTGAGTTCTTTGAAAAATTCCCTTGGTTCCTCTCCAGCAGGGCCTGGAGCTGACTGAGATTTGGTTGCTGTCATGTCTAATGTCCTTGGGGCCTAATAGGCAGCAGAAGTGGGGGGAGGGGCCCTTTGTCCTCGTGCCTATTTCCTGTTTGTTCTTTGACATGAATGGGGTTTTAAGACGAAGCAGGAAGAATTCTGAATACTTGATTTTATTTTATTTATTCCCCCTCCCCTCCCTTACTACTCTGGCGCATTGGTAATTCCGATTTTATTTTCTTTGTACTCTGGCACCCATTAAAATTAATCATGAAATAAAAAGACCTTAATTCAGCATGCATGAATGCTGAGATACTTTCATTAAATCGGAAAGTGGATTTTTCCCCCCCGAGAGGGAGAGGAGGTTTATATTGAATTTAGAGCTTATTTTAAGTAGGTCAAATTCACTTGCTTGGTGACTCGAAGCCTTAGGACGCTTCATCGTCAAATAACCTTAAATTAAGCACTCTCTTATCAACTGTTTTTAAGACCAGGTGAGCTTTTTTGGCCCTGACTTAACACAGTATGAAGGTTTTTTGCTTCTTATTGACTCAACTGTCCATTTTTTATTTCATGTTTGTTTTTACCTTTTTTGTTAGATGTAATGTAAGATTCTCTTATCACATCCATTCCCTCTGACATTTTTTGAGTTAATTGAGATTCTTTAAGCGTTAGCCTGGGGAAGGTAAGTCTTTATCTTCCAATAGACATTTTAAATAAAAAAATCTTAAGTTTGTTTTTTTTTAAGAAAAAAAATAAGACCAAATAATAATAATAAAGCACAAATGTGTGTGTTTCTCAGGTATGAGCTGAAATTACAAAGTAGATGGGAGTGGGTTTAATCTGTCCCTTCCAAATGACCCCCCAAACATCAACCAACAGTCAAAGTACAAGTACTTTTTTTCAGGGTGAACTTAATGCAAAAAAACCACCAAACCATCTTTACTGATTTCCTTGCCAATATGCAGCAAATGGTAACGGTCTAAAGCCCCAAGTTTTCCGACCATTTCCTAGTGAAGAGCTCTTGCAAAGAGGTTGCTGCTGCTTTAAGACAAGCAAGCAGATGTCATAATGGGTCAGAAATCCTGCACTAGGACACATTGCCCCTTTTACAATAGTCATTGGTAGAGAACTGGTCATGTTGTACTATCACATCTATTGTACCTGAGAAACATCTTTATTTATTTTTTTAATTATTGGCCTAAAATAAGTTTAATAATTAAGTATTTTAGACATAAGTCGTAAGGTGCTAAGCATAGTCTTAAGTATAATTAAGGGTGTGTGTGATGGGAAGGGGGGTGAGTTAAGCTCCATCATCTCTGCTAAATGGTTGATCTCTTTGTTTAGGTGGAAGTGAAACGCGCTGAGCCACGGGATAGTAAAAGCCAAACTCCAGGGCCGCCGAGTGCCAGCCAGTGGGGAAGCCGCATCATGCCAAGCGCTGCCAACGGTTGGGCAGGACAGCCCCCTCCCACCTGGCAACAGGGATACACCCCTCAGGGTAGGTTTGATTCCTGACAATGCTATCTGTCTTGTGGCCTCATTAGCGATACCAACCTACTCTAGTTTCTGCAAAGACTTCTTAAAAACAAGGTGCCCAAGCCTTCCATAGCAGTCTCCTCCCCAGTTTCTGCATGTACCTGCCAGACCCATTGATTTCTACAGCCAGCCCTTATGTTCTCTCTTCAGAGCTACTCCCTATCCCATTTGGGAGTGTCTCTTGGCTGTAATTAGTGCTGGAAGAAGGAGTAACAGATTGTCCCTTTATGCTTCTCCTTAGCGTTATTACTAATAAGCACATCCTCCTCAATAACAAGAGAAACTAGAGGGCAAATATCATGATTCTATAGCTGTGCGGGTCCCTCATTAACTGTGTGTGGAATATGAGGTTTGAAAGCTGAGGCCTGAAATGTATTTCAGAAGCATTTCAAGTAATGCATAGATGGGATGTCTTGTCTCTGAATAGTTTCATCGCATAGCGTGGGAAAGTTGCACGTGGTTGTGGTGGTATGGTAGTTTGGGGTAATACAAGGGAGCATTTAACTCATATAACTACTTGAGTTTTATTTTTTTAGCATGAAGCCTTAAGGGTTGGAGTAAGCAGAGACTTGTTCTAGTTTTGATTGCTATGACAAAAGCCCCAGGGTTTTTAGAGACCAGGAACCCAGAGAATGGTGAAGAAATGAGAGGGCATAATTGAGTCTCATCTGACTAAATATAACTTGCCTTCCTTGGCTATCCAAGAAATGCCTGTCATGGGGAAAGGGCAAGGTGATGCCTGCTTGCTACTACAATAGCTTGTGTCCTCAAAAGAGCCACTGTTTTCCCCACGGTGCTTGTTAACTTGAAAGCTGCAGCTGTGGCCGTCCACGTAGCATGCAAAATTAGACTACTTTCTTCGTTGCTAATGGCAGTGGAAAGATGTTGGTAGATCCCATTTGTGAGGAGGATTAAATGCCCTTGGTTTATTGACACAAGCAAGGAAATGAAAAATCAGCAATACGGCTTAGCCTCACCTTCTCCTGCCTCGACCCTGTAGCCAGGAGAACATGATTCTGGATCTCTGACGATGTCTTTAACAAAAATAATTTGGGTTCTTCATCTTGTTTTAGCAATCCTTTTAAAACTTCTTCCAAAAGGATTCAAATATAGTCTCATTTTGAACATGAGTTGAGATGCCAAGCTCTTGACTATCCACTGAGAACAGCCCCCTGCCCACTCCCCCCTCCGGAGTTGCATTATACACAATGCAATTCAGTGCAATGGTGCCAATATACAAGAGTCTAAACTATTGTTGTTTTGTTCTTTTAGGTATGTGGGTACCAGCCGGACAGGCAATTGGTATGTATATTGAAGGTGAGGGGTGGGGAACCTTTTCCATTCTTGGGGCCACTTTGAAAATTAGTACAAGCTCCAAGGGCTGCATAGAAGTCTTGGGGGGAGGAGGGAGATGAAGATGTTTAAGGGGGTGCTCAGGAGGAGTAGGGTCCAGATCATGGATCTATGCCGTGAATCCATTCCTTCTCCTTGTGCGCGTGTCTTCATTTCTACTGCCTCACCCCAAACTCAGTCTTTCAGTGCTTGAGAATAGGGACTAGGTCCAGGGGGACAGATCCAGGAACTGGGATGGGGCCAGATCACTAGTGACCGGTTGCATTTGGCCCCTGGGCCTGAGGTTCCCCACCTCTATTGCTGGGATTTGGGGTGTTTGCACATTCAGATTGTAGCAGATTTCTCATGCATGTGAACTCCACTGTGAGATTCCAAGCCCGTTGTAAAGCTTGGACCTTTCAATTTGGGTTGAGGCAAGTAGGACTGATGGCTCTATCCTTATTGCCCAATGGTGGGGAATTTAAATACATTCCTTTGATGATGGAATTATGCCGAGCTCTGGCATCTAGGAGTCACGTTGGCACAAAAGAACTGGAGATCTTTTCATAGCCAAGATGCTTGGGGAGGAGAATTTGCCCTCCTCAAGTCAAGTATCCACTGAGGATACAGGTTTCAGAGCGGTCTCTGTTCCAAATCCAGTAAGTGACTTCCTCGTCCCATTTGGGTTCTTTCAGTTTAGTATTTGGACATTGCCTTTTGCCATGTTTGCTATTGGGTTACCCCCTCCATTTCACCACTCTGCACATTGTGTTTTCTAGGTGGCTATGGACCTCCTCCTCCAGGAAGAGCCCCGCCGCCGCCGCCACCTTTTACCTCGTACATAGTCTCTACGCCTCCTGCAGGATTTCCACCCCCCCAGGGCTTCCCCCAGGGATATGGGACCCCACCACCATTTAGTAAGTGTCCCCTCTGCATCTCAAAGCGAGGGGTTTACTCACTATTATCTTCTCATTGTGCCGGGCCTTTCTGTGAATTCATTATGATCAGACACATAAGTGCCAGAATGGGTCAGTCCATCGAGCCCACTGCTGGAGACAGGATCCTGGGGATTTTCAGTCATTTCAAAGTAGTACCCAAGAGGGTTCCATCCACTACTGTTCTTTCCCAGCTCCTGTCAATCAGAGCTTGTGTCCCCAACTACTTGACTAATAGCCATTTATGGACTTATCCTCCAAGAACTTGTCCAATCCGTATTTAGACCCAGCGATGCTACTGGCCTTCTCAACACCCCTGGCAACACATTCCACAAGTTAATTTTGCATTGCATGAAAAAGCTACTTCCTTTTGTTTGTTAAATCTGCTGCCAATTCCATGGAGTGTCTCTCTCTCCTCCTCTCCTCCCCCCCCTTCTAGCGTTATTCAATATTTGAGTCGCCTGTACAAAAGCTCTATTACTGTTTTTTCCTTTCTTTGGTCAACTCTTGACTTTGTCAATAAGCTTCAGTTTATCTCCTTAGTTTGCTACCTTTGTCCTGACTAAATTGACAGAAGACTTGATAGTTCATCCTCCCAGGTGGAAAAATAGCTAATCTGTGATTGGAGCTGGAATCTTCAAAGGAGTCTTTGGAAACTCAGGCAGCTAAATCCTGCTGAATTTCAATGGGATTTGGGTGCATGTGTCCCTTCAATTGAACTGCAGTTGGTATTTTTAAAAGAAAATTTTAAAACTGGCATAGCTGTCCTGAAATATTTCAGTTTTCAGAGGAATCCATTATCCACCTAAAGCACAAGAATCTAGAACTACATGTATAGAATTATCCAGCCTGCGTAGTCTATCCGATAGGCTCTCTAGAATACCTTCTCCGTACTAGAGCCTTTCAAAGTCTCCGTAATCAGGTTTGAGACTGATCCAAGACATGTCCCAACATAGCCGGGGGTCTTTGTGGCCTGATGCAGTCAGTGGGGTAGCCCTGCCTCCACAGTACCGTGACATTGCATTGTTATGAGGGATCAGGGTCACATCAGAAAAAGGGCATTGTAGTCAGCTAAGTCAGCCCTACCCTGCAGAATGCCTACAAGGAACTCATTCCGAGGGGCTTGGGCTGGGAGGGCTCCCTCAGGTTTTTGTGTGCAGGATTTTACTTTATATTACACAAATCTGTTCTGTTTGCTGAGACAGCTCTGTCGGCTACAATTTGCCAGGTAAAAGCCCCCACCCCCGTCACTCATGCATGAGTTGCAAGAGTTCACATCTTTAAAATGTTTGCAAAGAGGAGGAGATGATCATTGCCAAGAGATGGTTAAAGCTCTCCAGGTGCAACCAGCAGTCACCCTTTTTTGACCCCTTAGAAATGGCTTTGCACCAGTTTCAAAAACAGTACTCCCAAAGCCACGCAGAAAGCACATATGCTGTTTGGTGTAACCTCCAACAGACTTTATCCTCTCCCTCTTCTCCTTCCTCAGGCTTTGGATATGGTGCTCCACCTCCTCCGCCTGACCAGTTTGCCCCTCCAGGAGTCCCTCCTCCACCAGCCACTCCTGGAGCAACGCCACTAGCTTTTCCTCCACCACCACCACCATCTCAGGCAACTCAGGACATGAGCAAACCCCCAACCGCTCAGCCAGAATTCCCTTATAGTCAGTTTGGTAAGTAGCTGCATGTCGATTCCTCTTGAAACTATCTCATCTTTGTCCTTCCCCCCCTTCCCACCTCAGACTCTGCTCTCCTTTTATTCGTAGTGCTTCTGGTGAGGAGTCAGGGTTCCTGGCACAGTACATGAAAGTCAAATGCAAAGAGGGGGAACACCAGCTACTGGCTCTCAAGAGGTCGCCAAAACATCCAGTATTCTCCTATCAGTCTTGTTTGGTTTTTTTTGTTTTTTTTTCCCCCAACCACTTTTAAGTCTTTCCACATTTTGAGTCTCTAAATACCAGGCTCTAAAGGACTCAAAGGCACCTTTTAAAAGGTCCTCTAGTCCACTCCCCTGGTCATTAAGCAGTACCAGTTATACCCAAACCACCTTGGACAAATGTCTTATCCAACCTGTTTTAAAATGACGGGGACTCTACAACCTCCCTTGGTAATATGTTTCGATGTCTATGTATTCCTATTATTAGAAGTTCTTTCAATATTTAATCTAAATCTTTCCTCCTGCAGTATTTGTTGTGGATACTGGTGTTGTATACATACATGGTGCTGAACAGCCATGATTAGAGATGGGTCCCTGCTCCAAGGGGCTTACAATCTAGGATACACAAGGAGATAGATACATTTATGATGAGAAGTTGCAGGTCACCATGCTTAGTTACAAGGGATGGGGAAGATCCTGAAGGATAAGATGCTATAAGGAGAAGCATCAGTGTGCAATCCATGAGGGTGAGGAGCTGGGGAAGGCTTAATGGTTAAGTTTTGGAAGAAGGAAGCAGACTGGGAGAAGGGGGCAAAGACTACTTAGGGAGCAGGAGACTGCTGGTTGGGGGGGGGGGGGCGGCTGGCAAAGGAAGAGAGATGTTCCTTGGTCAGAAATGAGGGCAGAGATGAGGAAGAGCAAGGCCATGGAGAGCCGGAAGGTGAGGACAAGGAGTTTGCGCTGGATGGGGAGAGGCAGTGAGTTGAAAGGACTGAACGCGACCCAAGCCATTGGTAACCTTGGCAGCAGCGTATTGAGTAGAAGTGACGGGGTCAAGGTGAGTGTGGGGAAGGCTGGCCATTAAGGAGAAGGTTACACAGTAGTCAAGGGGAGAGAAGACTATGACATGGACTAGAATTTGGGCAATGGAAACATGGAAGCAGAGTTCCCGAGGATAAGGGTGGGTATATTGTCTGAGAGAGTGTAAACCAGGTGTTGAAGTCAGCAAGAAGGAATGTGGGACTGGGGACAGTCAATGACTGCTGCACAGAAGTGGAGAGGGGACTAGAGGTGGATGGAATGGGCCTCAGAGGTAGAAGGGGGAGCAGAGGGTAAGGTAAGTTTTAATTCCGTTTCCTCTCAACTCCTTTCATAGGCCTAGAAGAGCAGTTGTTCATGGCTCTTCGTGGGGAAGGGTGTGCTCTTGGAATAAGTCACTTCCTGCATATCCCCAAGAGCCCGAGTTTGTAAAATTATTTTCTGCTCCATCTAACAGTCTCGCATGACAGGGTGTGAAATGTGATTTGCCTCCATTTCTATTTTTTCTGTTCTTGAAATCGTGGTCAAATACCATTCAGAAAGATGGCATCACAATCAGGAGACCAAACTCAGCGCAGGGTAGTGAAAAGGTGGGGGGCTGGGTGAGCATGTGGAGTATCGAATAAAGTACCTTGGTTACAAATGAAGATGCAGATTGACCGAGCAAAGCCTGTCCTGCAAGCTCTGTTTTTTGCTCACATTCCATAAGACTTGATGATGCTGAGTTGATAAAATTTAAACACGTGCATAATTATATAGGCAGTGTTTTATCAGAACTCTAGGTTCTCTGCTGCAAGTGGGTGGAGAATAATTTAATATGTTTTAGACTTAACTTATAGAGCAAGGTAAAGCTACAAGATGTTCATAGAATCCTAAGATTGGGAGGGACCTCAAGGGTCGTGTAGTTCAACTGGACTTCTTGTAGAGTCTCTTCCATCCTTTCACCCGAACCTCCACAAACAGGATTGTATCACAACTATGCTTACCTTCTTGGGAAGCAGTGGCTTGTTAGTTCCTGAAGGCAAGATGCTGCAATACATGGTCTTGCATTTTGAGACCCATATAAAATACCTGCAGAAGCCATTCATCTCCAAGAACTTGAATGTTTATTGCCTAGCAACTCCACTCTAAGACCTTGGGAGAGGAAGTGGTCTAACAGTAGACTTGCAGAAGGTGAGAACTTGTTACCGTATTGGCAAGTTTGATCAAAGGTGTTAAGCCTGGCGTGTCAGACAATAGGAAGGGTGAAAAAAGACTGCTAATCAGACTACAGATTGGAAGCCTCTTCATCTTGGCAGAAATGTGCGTCTTGTACACCAGTGGGAGGCGTTTACAGAAAGAAATGAAAGCTAATTTGTGCCTGTGCATTTTGTACATGCCTACACATTTCAAGCATCCTCTCCTACTCCATAGCTAAGTCTTGGATACCAGTAATTCAGATAGATCCAAATGGTGAAGGGGCAACTGGGAAGGTTTCTTGGCTCTGAAGTCTTTGCAGTAAGACTTTGATGCAACGGCTTCCAATTAGCATTTTATTGAAAACATCTACTTTTTTTTTTCCTAAACAAAAAAAGAATAAAGCTGTGAAGGTTAATAGTGTAGTGTATAGGACCAGCTACAAATTGCATATTTCTTGGGATCATTTCACCCGACCCCCAAAGTAATTATTTGTGACATGTTAGTAGCTGTGATTACGCTTTGGGGGAGATGAAAGGGGCACAGTGATGAAGCACTCTAATGGAATAAGAGACATACCCAAACTTTATGCCAGCTGAGGCTGCATTTGAGCAAGATTACTTTCTTTCCGTCCCTGTGTAGCTACACTTAAGCGTACAACTGAGCCCGTTACTAATGTTCAACCCTCTTTTCCACGTGTGTAGAGCTGTAAGATCCTTTTAAACCTCTTTGAAAGCATTTCAGCATGTTGCTTGCAGTTATGAACAGTAATGTTGCTAATTAAAGCAGTTTTGCATGTGTTCATTTAAATGCATAGAGTGTGTTTAGGATTTGAAGGCATATTTAGGTATTTTTAATCATTTAGCATTTACAGGCTCACCAGCATCTTAAATGCTGCTTTATTTAAAGTTAGGGGGATAAGCGGAAAACACTCCAGTAAATGAGTCACTAATCCAGGTGGGTCTCCGTCACCCTTTAAATAAAGAATGATATCTCTGTACAGGGCTGTCTTGGGGTTAGTCATCCTGGTCTCATTTCTTACTAGGGCTGGGTACCTATTCTCAAGACCCTTCAGGCTACGGGCCAATACTTTGTTTACACTCTTATGGTCAGGCTGAGCAGTGATATATCCTAGGTAGGTGGAGCCTATTTACAACCAATGCTGTTACTTTATCTGCATTTGGGCAACTAATTATTGTTTCTTACAGGGTCTTTTCTCTTAGAGAGGGCTGGGTGTGGGGAGGAGACCTTCACCAGTTCAAATACGATTTAGTTTAAGCATCTATTAGCGGGTCCTACTCATTGGAACATGAGCCCATGGTACTGGTTGGCTCCCCCAGACGTTGCATCAACCTAGCAGCAGAATTATCATGAATAGCTTATATAGTCCTTTCAAGGTCTGAAGTGCTTTACAGTCCTCATCTAGTTCACCCTCACAACAACCCTGTGAGAAGGACATTATCTCCATTTTACAGATGGGTTGACAGAGAGTGACTTGCCCGTGGTCACCCATGGTTTTGATGGGATTGAACCCTGGTCTCCCAAATCAAAGTCAAACACTTTAGCCACTAGGCTACACTACTCCCATGTTGTTTATTCCTTTGCACTCATGGCACAACTGAGAGAATCCAGGGCACTGAAGTGATACATTAGCAGTGTGTCCTCATTGGAAGGAATTCCTAGTCCAGAGCAGTGGCTGTGATGGGCATTGTGAGAGAGAGAAGGTGGAAGAATCTGTATTTAAATGTCTTGGCTGTTTGGACACATACAATTACAGGATTCCTTTGTGGCAAACTAACTAGCATACCTGGCAATTTTTTCCCCCTTGCTGCAAGCCAGAACGCTGGTGAGAAGCATGGGGATTATCTCAGCTCTGAACTGTCTCCCCCTTTCTCCCCTTGGCATGAAGCTAAAATGCATCTTAAGCTGCCTGCCAAGCTTTGTGTCGGAAACAGCTGAATTAGCAGCTCGAGCGAATCTTCACGAGAAGGGGAAGCCCATGATTGTACACTGTAGGGCTCATTAGGCAGAGAGCCCTGAGAGACAGGCTGAGCCGGGAACCGAAATACCGAGGCGATGCCAAAAGACTTTGCTGCTTTGGATTAGCACCATTAAAACTGCTTTCACTCTGCACCAAGGAAAATAGAATTGCAGAGCCACACCGAGTAATTAAATGAAATCCTAAAGTGCTGGTTTGCGCAGCTTGGCATCATGGCAATGCCACTCATAATTACTGGCAGCTGCATTTCAATCTCAAGCCATCTCCTAGTCTTTCTTCTTGATATGTATCCATTTGACACCCCCCACCCCACCCCAGTTCTTGCCTCCAATTTTGAAAGGGTCTATCTCTCATCCTGCTTGCTTTAAACCTGTTGTTTCTAAATCTCTTGCCTCCTCTCAGCATCATGTCCCAGAGTGTCAGTCACAGACTCTTGTTGGCTAGGCAGGAAGAAGGCATGAGGAGGTAGAAATGTCCTGGTTCGTTAGACATTATAATGATTTCCTGGCGAGATGTTGCTTGTAGGAAGAGCGAGTCGGTTTTAAAGCTTAGTAAATCAACCTGGCAGAACCATGAAGTCTAACTCCAGTGTCAATGGCAGGCTGATCATTCTACCTTTGCTTCATTGGAAATTATTTGGGAAGCAGGTGATGTAAAAGAGCTTTGTTATTTGTTGAGCGAGACAAAACTTGCCCTGCACGTTCCATGATTCCAACTTTTTTTACATAGCGAGTCAGTGCAAGGGAGAGGTGCCCAATTTTTTGACAGCAATTAGAAGGTGAGTTCCTTTTTTTAACCACCTGATGAGTCCAGTAGCAGTTCTAGCAAGCTATGGAAGTTGAGAGGGCAGCTCAACCTCCACATACTAAAGATCTGGATTTTTAATTGGCGGATTTTAAAAAATTCTGTAATCCAAATTCTCAATTGCATATGGCAGCTTCTTTCGATCATTCTCAAGAGCCTTTTCAAGAAGGGAGGTTTTGACTGTTCCCGGTCAACAGTGAAATTGATTATGCACCAAATAAATACACATTTTTTATTATTTTTTACCTGTTTGTAATCCTCTTGGGTGTCACAGCTATAAGAGCTACACAACACTCAGCCAGAACTGTGTCCCTTCCATCATCTGGACCTCTAGCTGGCAAGGGGTTGTAGTGGTCAGCTTTGCTAATGCGGATGTCTAGTTACTGTCGACTGATGCATCCCATTCAAGCCATGTCACGTGAGCTTTTCAACAATTGGGAGGTGCTAGATCTCATTATTAGTCTGGGAAAGACTTGAACTTTAAATAGAAAAGCTTCACCTCAAGTAACCCATTCAGTCTAGAGCCCTGTTCTGCCTGTTGTCCCAGCCTGAAGTACATTGGGACCAACCCAACCTAGGCCCCATTTAGCAGGGGTGGGCCCACTCTCACGCAGCCCCATGGCCACATCAGGAAAAGGGGCATGTCTCCTTGGTGACATGGCCCGGAATACATAGTGCCACGTGGAACCGGTGGGGAGGGGGTTTGGGATGAGTCCAACCTGAACTGAGCCCAACAAGGCATGCCAAGTCCTGTTGGACTTGGTTTGGTCGGCAGGACTCAAAATCCATTCCTCTTTCCCCACTCTTTAGTCTTTTTTATATTTAGTATTGTCTGTGTAAATCCAGGTCTAAAAGCTACTGATAATTGCCTCAGTCCTAGAGCAGGGTGTGGGTGTACATAGGACTAGATAATGGTGTGAGCGTGGCATCGTTTTCCAAGTCCACTCTTGGCGATGCCCCTCTGCCTTTACAAGCGTGTACATGGGCACAGACATTTATCTTGACCTTTTTTCCCCCCTCTCCAGGATATGGACAAGACTTGAGTGGTTTTGGACAAGGTTTCTCCGATCCCAACCAGCAACCCCCCTCCTATGGAGGCCCCTCGGTGCCACCATCGAGTGGCCCACCTGCAGGAGGAAGCGGTTTTGGACGAGGACAGAACCATAATGTGCAAGGGTTTCACCCCTACAGACGCTAGCACCCGCTGGCAATCAGGGAATTCTGTCCATAGCAGGAGATCCGCTACCAGCTGAACCCGGGAATCCCAAGACTTCTGAACTTGTGACAATCACATACTTGATGGAGGACAACAACTAACGGCGTTTTTTGTTGGGGTTTTTTTTTTTTTTGTTGGGGGGTTGGTAGTTTTTTTTAGTTTTTTTTTTGAGTGGGGGTGGGGAATACGGCTTTTTGAAAGCAAAGCTGTGGGTGTTTGGACTGCAGTTTTTAAATATATTCATTTCTCTAACCCATCAGCACAAATAAAGCAAATGTCACTGGTTCAAACTACAGGGTTTTTAAAAAAAAAAAAAGTCTTCAGCTTTAATTCAAAAACTTCAGGTTTCTTTTTTTTTTTTTCCTGAGCCTTTTATTTTACCGTATATTGTAAACTTTTGTTTTAAAAAAAAAAAAAAAGATATATACATTTACAGATTGAAATTTTTAAGAGAAATTTTCTACTATGTATGCTGGCTTTATTTTTTAATTTAAGACAGGGTTTCCGTTAGCACTGCTGAGAGGAAGTGTGGGTTGGCTCCCAACCTCCCTCTCCCCCCCAATCCTCCATAACAGCAGAGGGGCGGGTTGGTCCAGAAACTGGGAGTTTGAAGAAGAAATCTACTGAGTGTTTATTTTAATTATTTTTTTTTGCTTTTTTTGTTACCTGAGAGTCTCAAGCTGGTAATGACGCAGGTGCAGACTTGTTGATGCACAGAGTCACTTAACGAAGCACAGCATTTAGATCTGAGCTTCAAACTCTTTAAAATCCTCTTTGTGGATTTCGTTAGGGGTTAACGGAGGCCTTGTTAAGATGTAGATTTCCCTCAGGCAAAAAGGTTTCGGTGCATTTGGCACTAACCAGTGATTACCCCTGGTTTGAATAAAGAGAAATACATTTGGATTAGAAACGCAAGCCTCTCTACATTTTGTTTTCCTCCCCATACCCCCCCCCCCCTTTTTCGAACATATTCTCTGTAGGATTTCTCATGGAAAGGGTCCCTACATCCGGCCCTGGGAAACCATCTCCTTCTGCAGTTGAAGACCTGGACCAGAGTCGTTGAACATCAGGCTGGTGGGAACTCCTTGCAACCAGGAGCCCCCTGGAAGAAGAAACAATTTTTGGGGGGGGCCCTCCCAGCACCAGACTCTTCATTAGCTAGTTCCAGCATTTGCCACTCGGGTTCAAATGCTGGGACTGTTTGGCTAGCTGCCAAATTCTGCACCAACAGCTGCTGTTGCAACACTGCAGAATTTACATGGCCTCTGTTGTTTGGCAAAGAGACTTGAAAGTGTTGCTTCTGTGCTGCTGACTCAAAGCAGCATCCTGGAGTAGCTACAATCTTGAGAGTTGCAAAAAGGGAGTATTTAATTATTCATAGTTGGTCTATTTTTAAAGCAAAACAGCTCTTGGGGCATTGTCTGGTCTCATGCATTTCTGTGCCATGGAACAAGAGCGGTATTTGCTCCTTCCTTCATTTCGCCCCCCAACAAAAGCAGATGGGGACAAGTTCTGCATCCATAATTTCGTACAACCCCTAAGCCCTTCTGCTCCCTGGAAAAATTCACCAGCCTCTCTCGTTCACCTCTGATATACCTAGCCTTCCCAGCTAAGAGTCCAACTACTGAGTCTTGTGCTTAGTGGAGCAGCAGTAGCTCTTGGGCAGGCCTAGTGTCAGCTGCTTTTAAAAATGCATGAAGCAAACAGAAGTCTGGGTGGGTGGATGGAAATAATTTTGCTGCTGGGTTGAAGGTGTACTGGAAGTGCACTGATCTAGTTGAATAGGTGACTTATTCAGAGGGAGTTTAATCAAGGTGCTGGTTACCTCCACAGCATCTACACCAGCTTGGAGCAGGGATCCTGTAGCACTGCCGGGCCCCCACAAGCTTCCTCCTGCAGATAGCTTTGACCAAATGTCTGTGCCTCCACGTGCTACGGGACAGTTCCCTCCTACCCCTGTTGCTTTTACGTTGATGCCCCTAAGGTCCAGCCCCATTTACTCTACAATTTTTTCATTTGCATTTCACACCGCTTGGGTGATCTGGAATGAGTCACTTGCCTGGCTGGCGCTAGTTCAAAGTTCTCTCTCTTCCCCTGCTCTTTCAACTTGTAAGATGATCCTAGAGGCTGGACTTCCTAATTTCATCTTAAAGTGTGGAAAATCCAATGTAATGGACAAAGCTGAGTGGCCACCTCACTTTTTAATTGAATATTTTTAATTAGTCTCTGTGTTTGGGGAGGATGGGGGAAGGGTCTGAGACTGCTCCCCCAAACCAGGTTGACTGGTTTAATTTCAAGTCCTTGGACTGGTTTGAAATCTAACTTTGCTCTGCAACGAGCCCCTAGAACAACCTGTATTAAGACCTGACGCAGAGCTCATCTGCCACACCCTTGTGAGTCAGCTGGAAAAGCAAGGAATGAAGGACACCTTCAGGGGAAAAGTTGGAAGGTTTCCAAACTCAAACTGCTCGAAAGATGCTAAGTGGCACCAAGTGATCCCAGGCAGGCAGCTGGACCCCTTTAGTGTGTATTGGAGGGGGTGGGAGTTTCAATGTCTACCTCACTCTTCTACCCAAAGGCCTGACTGGCTTACAAAAACACAGAAAATAGCTTGCATAAAATTACAGAACCCCAATGAAAAGAGTTAAAACTAGGGCTGCAACCATTAATCAAACATTTATTGATTAATCTGCCTAAACCCAATTTAAAATCTGTCCCCCCAAATAATCGGTTAGCTGCCAAGACCTTCTGCAGTCCATTGTTCTGAGTCCGTAGCTCAAGGGACCTCGTTCCAGCAGAAGGCAAGTTTACCCAATGCAAAGTAGCTTATTCTATGCAGATTTATGTAACTTTATGTACATTTTAATTGATTGCTTAATCAATTAATTGACAAAAAGGCTTAATGGATTAATCAACTAAATTTCTAATCGGCTTGCACTCCTAGTTAAAACCCAGTTTAAAAATTACAATCTTTGTCCCCCAACCCTATTGGAGAGGGGTCAGAGGATAGCTCTCCCCCTTGCTCCCAAACACACCCACAGAGGGATCAGAGTATAGTGGTTTTGGATGAGGGTCAGGATATAGCCCTCCCCTGTTCCCACCCTCAACTTCCCATCACAAACAGATCAGGACATAGTCCTCCCCTGTCCCCCTACCCCCCCATCCTCAACTCCCCCTCACAAAGGAGTTAGGGCATAGCCTTCCCCTGCCTCCCCTTGCCTGCAACCCATCCACCCCTCACAAAAAGGTCAGCATAGCCTGACCCCCCTCACAAAGGGGTCAGGGAGAACCCTCCCATGTTCCCCCCTGCCCTTCACTCCCCCTTCACAAAGGGGTCGGGGAGAGCCCTCCCTTATTCTCCTGCCCCTTCACACAGAGGCCTAGGGCCTATCCTTTCTTCATTCCCACCAACAGTCTCCCCTCACAGGGGGGTGGGTCCATATATTCACTATCCAGCCTTCGAACCCTTGCTATCCCCCCATGCTTCCTCCCTACCCCTTAAAAAGCATGAAGAACATTAAAACATTTACTCCTGGCAGTGTCACTGAAGTGAAAATAAAGCATTTGGCCCATGCCTTGATCACCAATGATAAATCCATGTCAAGTCATTGCGTGCTGAAATATCTGGATGTGGCTATTGCTCCTACAGACGTTCCTGATGTTGCACATCCTAGCAACTTCTCTCCCTCTAGCTCCGGCGTTGCCAACTAAGAGTTTTTATTTTGCCCCTTTTTCAGTTCCTGGATCTAGCTCCTACCCCCCAAGTGCAGGGTGGCCTTACCGCAGGGTGACCTGGGGCCTCACCTCGGGCCCCACTCTTTCCGAGGACCCTGCAGTGGCATCTATTTTTACAAGGACAGGCTGTGGGGGCACCACTCCCTCCCAGTGGGGCCCCAAACATGACCCCCTTCAGGGCATTGCAGAGATTGCCCCCAAGGGGAAGGGGCCACTAGGACCCCCGCATTTTATCTTTGCCCTGGACCCTGCAAATCCAAAGGCCAGCCCTGCTCAGGGTAAGGGAACAGAGATGAGGGCATGCCCACAAGGATAAGGGACAGATCCATAGTCTGAACCCTTTTTCTGAAGGTACACCCTACCTCCACCTATGCAGCCCTTGGAGCTTGTACTCAGTTTCAAAGTGGGCCATGAAGGGAGAAAGGTTCCTCACTCCTGCTGTAGCTAGTGCCCAAATGGTTATGTTTGTATAGGTACTCGAATTATTACCACAGTCCAGAAGTGGACTTTCAATTAATTATATGTAAGATGAGGGCATGCATGCAAGGATAAGGGGCAGATCCAGGGTCTGGATCCTTTTCCTGAATGCATCCCTCCCAACTTATCTGAGGCCCTCGGAGCTTGTACCAACTTTCAAAGTAGCCCCTGGAAGGGAAAAGGCACTCTGCCCCTACAGGAGGGAGGAACAGCACACCAAGCTCTCTTTGAAGATCATCCATTACTGGTAAGTAAGTTTCCTTGTTTACAACAGCTGGTCAGCAGTTTAATTTAGTACTCCCCCACCCTCGGCTGTGCCTCCACCCCAGCTTGAACTGGCATTCATTCACTAGAAGTGCCAGGTTGTCGTCTTACACCCTGGAGCAATGTGGTCAAGAAGGCGCTGCTGGGAGACCTGTTGTAGTTTCCTACCCAGCCCGATAGAGGTTGGCAGCACTCGCAAAACAATCCCCCACAACCTGGGGCCCAAATGCATTCCATAGCTAGTACTATTTGGCCCCTCACCTAGCTTCCTGGATCTGGGCCTTGGATCCAGTTCCTACCCTCAAGTACTGAAAAGCTGAGTTCAGGAGAAGGTGGCCGAGATGAAGGCAGGCGCGCAAGGAGAGGAGATAGTTCCATGGCAGAGAGCCATGATCTGGACCCTCCTCTTCCTGTGCACGCCCCTTAAGCACCCCCGCTCCCATCTTCTATGTGACCCTTGAAGTTTGTACTAATTTTCAAAGTGGCCCCTGGAAAGGAAAAAGCTCCCCAGCCTTACACTAAGCAATAACTTGGTGCTTCCCTGGGCTAGTTTCAGTACTGCTAATAAGGTGTTAGAAGTGATGCTGGGGCTGCTCCCAGTTCTCATGGAGTTTCTTGCTAGGGGCAGGAGTAGCCAGATTTATGGTACACGTTAGCCACGTGCTGCAGGTGCCAAGCTCGGGCAATCTACTGTTCTCAGGAATGAGAGCAGCACTCCCATATAGAAAGAGCCTTCCCTGCCGCTGTGGCAGAGCTCTCCTCGCCCATCTCCTCCGTGGAGACGCTCCCTGGGGTGCTGATCCCACTCTCCTCCCCAGTCTCTCTCTCTCTCTCTCTCTCTCGTGTTTTTAAACAAGCACCTCCCCACCTATCACCCAGCCATGATCATCTTGCATGTTGTAGGGTCGCATTGGTGCCCTGTGCAGCCCTGCAACATGCATGATGGGTGTGTGATGGGTGTGGAGGTGTTTGTCTAAAAACACCGTAAGAGTCTGGTCCCTCTTCCCCACTCTGCTCTACTGGAGACTAGCTTGGGATCGGCCAGTAGCGATGGGACAAGATATCTCATTTCAGAAAACCCATTTCAGAAAATGGAGGAAGGGAAGGGAACAATGTCTGTCCTCCCTAGGGTGGCCAAATTGGAGCCAATGCAGCCTTGCAACCTGTATTTCTCCTTAGGGGGACAGGCCACAGGGAACACGTAACGCCGGTGCTCCGTGCTGCCCACCGATTGTCTTCTGGGCCCTATTCAAAGCACTGGTTTTGACCTATAAAGCCCTAACACGGTCTAGGTCGTGACAGCACGCCTCACTCCCTGGATCCCGGGGCGGCCTTTGTGGTCGTCTGGGGATGCCCTCCTGGAGGTACCATGTTATCAACGGGTCCGGACTCCGGACTGACGGGAGGGCGTTCTCAACGGTCGCAACATCGCTGTGGAATGCCCTCCTGGTGGAGGTTCGTCTCAGCCTGGATCTTCAGGCCTTCCCCCGTAATTGTAAGACCTGGCTCTTCCATCAGGCTTTTGGCGGGAGGGGGAATGGAGGGGATGGGGTAATAGGGCAATGTTCTGGTAGTGATTATTTATTATATCTTATTCTGGTTTTATATTTGGTATGTGTGTTTCATTTTATTGTGATATTTGAGTGCTGTACACTGCTCTGGGTCGCCAGAAGCGAGAGACGCGGAATAGAAGTGTAACGAAATAAATAAATAAATGTGTCCTCTAAAATTTGCATCTCTGGCCACCCTAGCCCTCCCCTCTCATAGCAAGTGATGCCCCTGCCCTCAGGCTGCAGCATCAACCTCGGATGTGCCAGGCAGAGGAATCTGTGGAGTGAGACAGCTGCCCCTGGGGGGGAAGGGGGTTGTGTTTACTGCGTGAGAGAGTCTTGGGTCCCAAGGTGGGACTGGGCAGGATTGTAGCTGCCTCTGGTTCCCCAACACCCCATGTGCATGTGCACCCCCCCACACACACTCACTCATTTCCACTGATCCTAGCACCTCATAATATATCCTCCTCTAGCACTGTTAGCATTATTATTAATCACTTCTATAGAGCACCATCGTTGTTACAATCCTTGTCTCGTTCACCCTCGCATCAACCAGGTAGGGCGGATTAGTCTTATTCCCATTTTACAAAGGGGAAACCGAGGCTGAAAATGACCCAGTGAGTACAGGGTGAAGACAGGATTTGAATCCTGGTCCTCCCAGGTCCACATTCCATTCCACATCTTATTTTCCAGTAGACTCCACTGGCTTTCTATAGCCTTCTCCCTTGCACCCCAAGCAGACACCCCTTGCCCCCCACCCAGCATCCCATAAACAGGGCCGGCCTTACCACAGGGCAACGGCTGTGGGCCCTGCTATTTTCTTTACTTCCACCAAGACAGGGTGCAAGAGGCCCCCACTCCCTCTCAGCGGGACCCTAAGCATGACCACCTCTAGGATCCCAGAGAGGGTACTCCTGAGCGGGGAAGGGTTAATTTTATCTTTGCCCTGGTCCCTGCAAATTCTAAGGCCGGGTCTGCACAGACTTCCCAACACCCTGTAAACAACCTCCTCCCACATTTCCTATCCCATTCTATACTGGGGATTGTAGAGAGAGCGATGTGTTGGTGGTGAGGACAAAGTATGATCTTTCTTTTTTGGACTAACTTCCCTTGGTGAAAATATGCAGCTTTTAGGCCACACACCAAGTTGGAACCATGATTTGTTTGTTTTTTAATTTTTAGTTAAACCATCCTTCTCCAAAGGCTTGGAGCAGGCAACAACATTAAAAAGTATACATATAAAATACAAAATTAAAACCCCTACAAAAGCAATATAAACTATATACAAACATAAAATACGCATAAACCAAGCCCCCATAGTCTATCCCTGTCTGTTAACTGACTGGTGAAATAGATAGTCTTACATGGCCTCCGGAGGATGCTCAGATGTTGGACACGTGTATAAGAAGGTAGTGACTTGGAAGGGAGCGGGCAGGGGGGGAGGGGCTGCAGATCTCAGACATTAAAAATGCCTATATGGAAAAGAAAAAAGAAAGCAAAAAAAGAAAGCAGCAGGTGTAATGAGCATTTAATTTTTAAAAATTAACTTGGAGAAATCCGATTATATTAAAAATAATTGATGGAGTAAAATTTCAGGTCTGACCTGTTTTCCTTCATCTTTAAGCAGGAGTTAAAGCTCCGATAGATTTTTTTTGTTTAATTAAATAATCTGCAGCGGCCCCTTTAAATTCGAGCGAGGGCGGAAGTGCCGTAGTGAAGTCAGAGTGGGTGCGTCTTCTGTCCCTGGCCGCGCTCTCGCGATATCAGCCGCTTTCCGCGCGAGGACAGCCCTTTCCGAGTAGACGCGGCCAAGATGGTGGGTGTGAGCGGGGCGAGTTGGGGCCCTGCAATCCGGCTCCATCTGTTTTAGGGGCAGGGTTGCTGGGGCTGTGGGTGCCAGGGCCCTATAAGGGGTTTCCCCCCCGTTCTAGTCTGGAGGTATGGTGGGTGGGAGTTTGCCCTCCAGGAGCCCAGCGGGGGCTAGTCCGCAGCGAGGCCTGGGCTGATGCCTTAGCCTGTCGCGCCTGGCTAGGGAGATTTTTCCCCCCCCGTCACCTCACTTTCATAGGGGCTGGGGAGCGGCTGAGCCTTCCCCTGAGATGCCCCATCCCCAGGGTTTACGTTGTGCGTGCGGGATGATGGAGGCCTATGGGGGAATGGGATGGGTTTGGGGGGGATTGTGCTTGGGGGGATGGGGGTCGTGCATGCGGGGGTTGGGGGGGGGTTTAGGGGGGGGGGGTGGGGGGGGNGCGGGGATGGGGGGGGAATGTGCTTGCGGGGATGGGGGTCCTGTATGTGGGGATAGAATGGGAGCTTATGGGAGGATTGTGCATGGGGGGTTATGGGGATTTATGTATGAAGGAATAAGATGGGGTATTATGAGGGAATGGAGGTTGTGCTTTTTGGAATAGGATGGATGTTGAGCAAACGGGGCCTGGGTATCGGGTGCTGGGGAAAGTGGAGGAGTCTATGAGACGTGAGGATGAGGTGATGCCTGTGTGGAACGCTTCTGGGGGTGAGTGGTTGGGGGAGGTTGCTTATCGGGCAGATGCGTGTTGTATGAGGGAGATGAAAAGAAGGGGGTCTGGAGCTGTGAGGTGTTGCGGACAGTGGCCCTTGCGTAGGGGGTGAGGGTGGGTCTAGGGTGTGGAGGACACAGGAAATCTCTGCCGAGGGAGGAAGGTTTGTCTTTATGGAGTTGGTTTGTGTGCCCCTGTGTCTCTAGAAAGGGTCCTGGGGAAAGTGAGCGGGTGTTTGTGTGTGTGTGGGGGGGGTGTCTGTATGGGATGCTTGGGGAAGCTGTAGGGCTGCTGGTGGAGGGGAGAAAGAGCTGCCTTTGAGGTGTAGATTCTGTGTACGAGGTTGCTATCAAGAAGGGGTCTGAACCTATGGAGTGATGGGGGGGGGTTGGGGTTGTGCATGTGTCTGATGAGCATGCTGGGGAGAATGGGGTCTCGGGCATGGGGTGAAGGAGAGCTATGTGGGGGCATAGTCTTGGGGGTGGAGAGAATGTAAGTTGGGTATATTTAGTGTCTAGAGGTCTTGGGGGTGGGGAAGAAGAGTGTATTGGGTATGAAAGATTTGGGGTGTATTTTCTGTGGGGTCAGAGTAGGGAAGCTGGGTGTCTCTCTTTAAAGGGTGTGTGTCTTGTGTATGCAATGTGGTGAAAATGGGGTCTGTCATGGATCTGGTGGTTCTGCTAGCGATTGGATCCGATGCCGCAGGGCTCCAGACTGAAAGCAGCATTAACTCTGAATTCTGCAACAATCAAGAGCAATTAGTGCTGTGTATTTATGGTTTCGTGCTCAAAGCACCCTGGAAACCAAGGATGGTCGGCTTTTATGACCCAGACAGTGGGTCTGCGACAGTCGTACCCTCCTGAAGTTGGGGGAAAAAAATACACAAGTCCATATAGAGCCTGATCCTAAGTCCTGTGTGTAAGAGTGCGTGTACAACTTGCACGCAATGCGTTGTAATAAATTTGAATGAATAAATATTTGTGCATGCGTTTACGTTGAGGAGCGGGCTGTCAATTTTATTTTTAGTGCCGGTGGCTCTAGAGATCCCGCGAGCGTTGTGTTTAAAGGCATGGGAGTGATGCGTTTAGTGTGCAAGGTGAGTGAGGTGCGCTCTCCCGTTTCACGCCTGGCTTTAAGGGATTCATGGTCTTTTGTCTCTTTCCTGGCAGGCGGAAGTCGAACAGAAGAAGAAGCGTACCTTCAGGAAGTTCACCTACCGAGGTGTCGACCTGGATCAGCTCCTTGACATGTCCCAGTAAGTGACAAGTGCTCGTTCATCATTGGTGCATTCTGTTCCTTTTACCAAACAAAACTAATAGGTTAGTTTATGAGCTGCAGGCAGACCTTCAGCTTGGAAAGCTACAAGTTCCATGGGCTGGATAGAAGTTGAAGACAGGTGATTATTGGGTGTACTTAAGATGGGAAGGCCGAGATCCTGTCCTTGTGTGCATGCCCTCGTCTCTCTTCTCTTCCCCCCCCCAGTTCATTCAGTGCTTGAGGGTAGGGTTGAATAGCTATAGGTTTGACTAAATAAATTATAAAAAGCACAGAGAAGGGCAACCCAAATGATCAAAGGTCTGGAACAGCTTCCATTTATTATTATTATTATTAACAAACATTTATATAGCACCAGCAGTGTACCTGGCACTTTACAAAGTAATAAAATAGACACAGTTCCTGCCCCTAGGGTTTACAATCTGAGAAACGAGCTGGGGGAGAGACATAGGAAGGGGAGCAGAGGGAGAGACAAGGGGTCTAACATTCATGAAGATGCGAGCTCTCAAGTGCACGTACTTGGCTTGGTTACGATGAGAATGACAGCAGGCAGGTCCATGTTGCAAGGATAAGGGTAAATAGATCGTAGGTATAGAAATAGTGTCTCAGCAGGATAAAGAGTCAGACAGAGCAGAGCGAAAGAGGTGAGTTTTAAGGAACGATTTGAAGGTATGAAGGGAGGGGGCAAGGTGGATGTGGACAGGGAGGGAGTTCCAGGCATGGGGGGCAGCAAGTGAGAAGGGACGAAGGCGCTTAGGGGAGCAGGGAAGGTGTGGAAGGGTGAGAGAAGGCACAGAGGAGGAGCGAAGTGCACGGGCTGGAGTATGGAGGGTGATAAGTGCAGAGAGGTAGGGGGGAGCAAGGTTGTGAAGAGCTTTATAGGTGAAGACTAGGAGCTTGTGCAGGATTCGTTCAGGAAGGGGAAGCCAGTGAAGCGAAGAGAGGAGGGGCTGCACATGGTCAAAGCGACGGGAGAGGTGGATGACCCTGGAAGCAGAGTTTTGGAAAGAGATGAGGGGAGAAAGGTGAGACCGGGGAAGGCCAGAAAGAAGGAGGTTACAGCAATCGAGGCGAGAGACGACCAGAGCATGAACAAGAGTTTTGGCTGATGAGAGAGAACAGGGTGAAGACAGAGAAAAGGGCCATAGCAGGGGGCAGCTCAACAGGTTAGGGCTCTTCAGCTCGGAGAAGAGGGGATAGGATAGAAATGTACAAAATTGTGAGTTCCTCAAGCGCTCATGATTTTGTAAAAGTAGAACTTAACAAAAGTAGTTTTTCACTTGGCATAAATTAACTTGTAGAACTTGTTGCCTCAGGATGTTGTGAAGGCCAGTGGTGTAACTGGGTTTTTGAAAGATTGGATAAGTTCTTGGAGGACAGGTCCCTCTCAAGGGACGTAACTCGGGCAGTTGGGAGCTAGGAGTAAATATCTGGGAAAGGATCCCTCCATTATGACCTGTTGAGTACCTCTTGGATGTGGTTGCTGTTGGAGATGGGATGCTGGGCTTGACGGACCATGAGTTTGACCCTGTGTGGCTGTTACGATTTATGGGCAGAATCCAGAAATTAACAAGTAGTTGCCGATGGGCTGGAGGCTTCCTACCTATGTAAAACTTGGGGCTAGGCTTTGAGAGATCTGGTGTCCTTGTTGCAGCGGGTTGGACTATATGACCTTGGAGTGGAGCGTGCAATCATGCTTGTTCTCAGAGTTGAGGAAGAAACCTAAAAGTCTTGGCTGCCACCGTTGTGTTTTATTACTTCCCTCGCTTAGCCTGGCTTGCACCAGAGCTGATTTTTGTCTCCTACCATTTCAGCGAACAGCTGATGCAGCTGTACAGCGCTCGCCAGCGCAGACGCCTAAACCGGGGCCTGCGCCGCAAGCAGCACTCTCTCCTGAAGCGCCTCCGCAAGGCCAAGAAGGAGGCCCCTCCCATGGAGAAGCCAGAAGTAGTCAAGACACACTTGCGTGACATGATCATCCTTCCCGAGATGGTGGGCAGCATGGTCGGTGTGTACAATGGCAAAACCTTCAACCAGGTGGAAATCAAGGTGAGAGAAGCGGGGAGGGTTCGCATGCAGCAAGTGTCCAGAGTACTGTTTGCTCCTGTCTCCATCCAATCTACAACCTTCAAAATTTTACCCTCCTAGCGTTTACATCGCTTGCATGTCTTTTGCAATTAAGACGGGGGGCGGGACTTCCCTCCCAAGGGCCACTCTGAAAATTAGTACAAGCTCCGAGGGCCACCTAAAAGTGGTGCTTGAGGGGTGCGCTCAAGAAAAGGAGGGCCCAGATCATAAATTTGTGCCATGGATCTGTTCCTGACTCTTGTGTGCATGCCTTCATCTCTCCTCCCTTCCCCCGAGCTCAGTTTTTCAGGGCTTGGGGGTAGGAACTGGATCCAGGGGCCAGATCCAGGAACTGGAAAGGCATCACATAAAAACTTGCCGTAGGCTGCATTTGGCCCCCTGGGCCTGAGATTCCCCACCTCTGAATTAAGACTTAAGCCATGTTCCAACGGTTAATCCAAGGTAGTTGGGCCTTGCTTCTGTTTTACTCCAGAAGCGTTCACACAAACAGTGTGTAAGATATTATTCAGGAGTAGGAAGAGAAAGTAGGTACAAGTACACCTGCATACCTGAGAGACCTCAGTTCAGCGATAGTTACTTTTTGATAGGGGACAAAATTGACACAGTGCCACTCTGGTTGACGCTGTTTGGACACTACTGAAGGGGAGACGTTGCTTCGATTTAATTAAAGTAGCTACTTTGGGTTTACCTTTGTTCCTTGCAATGTAGCCTCCGATGTGTGTCTTATTGGGGAATGCAATGCAAGAGGCATTAATGTCTACGGTAGCTGGATGTCTTATTATAAACCCTGTTTCAGTCTAACTTTCTGCCCTCGTTTCCCACTACATTCCCATCCAGGAACTTCGCTCCTCATCTGCCCCGGAGTCTGCTGCTCCCTATAACTAGAGCACCTCTGCTCCCTCCCTCCATCTTCAAATCCCTCTTAAAAACCTTCCTCTTCCATCAGGTTTTCCCTAGCTCTTCACCCCCACAGATAGCTCACTGATGGCTCCCTCTGCTGTATTACCATTCAGGGTCCCCTTCCACCCCGTAACTGAGCTAGGTACAAACACCTCCTGGATCTCTCCTTCGTTCATCTACAGCGCAAGCCCCTTGGGGGCAAGGACCTGTCTCTAATTCATGATTGTTCAGGGCTGGGTACTTTGCTGGTCTTGTATAAATGAGTAACGTATGGTCACAGCCTCAACTTCTCCTTAGTCCCTCTTAGTGGGCACGGCTTCAAGAGACATTTTTCAGCCTTCACTGTCTGCTGCCAAGGAGAGTGAGGTGTTTCTCGTAATGAGTTTATTAGGGTGTGGGGTACGTTGGATCCATCCCCCCGTTGCTTAACATCTCTTCTCTTTCTTGCAGCCTGAGATGATTGGCCACTACTTGGGTGAGTTTTCCATCACCTACAAGCCAGTGAAGCACGGCCGCCCAGGTATTGGCGCCACCCACTCATCTAGGTTCATTCCTCTGAAGTAACGTGCTTTGGGAAAATGTGTAAATAAAAAAAAAAAAAATCCAACATTCACTATGTCTCTTACACTTCCCTGAAATTCAAGTGCTGCTCTTCAGGTACTGTCTGCTCAGCCACGAGGCATATTATAAAACAACCAGCATTAAAGTCACTGCTCTTTAATGACAAAATTCTTATATATTGGTTTCTCTTTACATTATTTTACAGCTGAATTTTGAGCCTTATATGTTTAATAGGCCTCTGGGTGAGTTACAGCATGTAGACATTCACAATAGATATGGAATAAAATTAGCAAAAATATAAAATAAAACCCAGTATAAATAAATCCACTACCCCCTCCAGCCTATCCCCACCCACCAAACACCTGCCCAACTAGGAAAATGCTGTTGGAACTAGTGAGTCCCTGCCATTTATACCTTCTCCACTTAGTGCAGGCAGCTGTTCCCGTACATGTCCTTGTTAAAGGAAGCATTCATACAACACTTTTCAAGTTGGTAATTACCCAAACCTACATTTCTAGTGTTGTCTAGAATCCTTGCCACTCCCTGTGCTCCTTGATCATTCTTTTTCTGCCACCTGATACAAGGAGTGAGCCATTGGTGTTGGCCCATATCTACAATTGGAATGTAGGGAGTAATCTGTGTGAATTCCTTACTGTCAGCAATGCACAAGTGGTGGGATTGCCAGGGGCAAAGGATGTCGTGTGAAAGAGCCTCCACTTACACCGCAGGCAGCCGTTTCCTTAGATGTTGGTGACAGTCACTACTCCTGCCATGCTAAACACTCAGCCTAGATGTGGGCAGAATGGGCTGTTCACACTCATTAAGGCGTGATGGCAACGTCAGCTGGCCCAAGGGCTGGTGTGGTTAAGACACCCCAGTACCTGTGATCTATGGGGCACGAGGGAGTGATGTGACCAGCACCATGTCCAACCACCTTGGACTTCCCTGCCCATCCAATGGCTCATGTACCTGTTCCAGCTGGGTGGGCAGGAGGCAGCGGTGTAGTGGAAGACCTCAGGACTGTAGCTGGCTTCCTGGCCTTGCCTGGCTACTTAATCCTCAAAGTACTGGAATCCTCTGACTAAATCGGAGTTGTCACCTTGGCAACCATAACTCCTGAAAATTGGCACTGATGTCATGGGAGAGGTGTGAGCAGTTAATGGTGGCTGCCTGCATTCTGAGTATTGCCCCTTCCCCCTGGTCCCTCCTGTGCCGCCCAATGCACAAGACTGGGCCATTGAAAATGCAGGGAAAGAAGCAACGGTAGGCAACACTAGCCATTCATTTGGGTGCCAAAAAAAAATTGCCTGTCGTGTCCGTGCGTACATGTTTTTCTCTGCTTGCTTATTTCACTGAGTGATTCCATAAAATATAGTTGTGCAGCTTGCGCATATCTCCTGTTACGTGTAGATAAGCCCTACTGCCCTGCTTCTGGTCTGTGGGATACCATAGGGGGACCCCTTGCATCGCCAGACAACAGCGGGTAGAAGGAGATTATCAGGTAGCAGTGACAATGTTCAGTGGCATACAACTGTCTTTAAAATTGATGGATTGGGGGGTGGGGGCAGCTGTAATGCTCCATGTGAACTTGTTACCGTGCAACACAGGTGAAGAAATGAGTGGTGAGTTTTCAAGGTGATGGGTGAATGTGCCCTTAGATTAAAAATGTGCCTCATTATGGTGAGAACTTGTAACTAACATCTTGTTCCGGTTGGGATTTCCAAACTGAAGAACACTCCATGGTATCTGGAAACAAGATCCCCTTAAAACTGTGTAGCCCCTGGTTACACAAATGTCTAGTCTTCTCTAGTGAATATAGGGAAGCCTGTGTCGGCACTGAGGTTTTAAAGAAGGGAAGGAAGCTAATCAAGACCCCTTATTTGCATCCTAAAAGAGCACAGGGATCAGTCTTTTAACAGTGTTTTGCAAACATTTTGTGTCTGGCCCCATTTTAAGGTTTAACTCTTAATTCTTGGACACCAGACAATGACAGCCATTATGTAGAAGATGTTGTAAATGTCAAGTCTTTCTAGTTGTGTTGTGGTCACTTGAAAGAGGCTCTTTCTTTAGGGTGGTAGTGATAAATGTAGGAGCTGTCCTTGCCAGTTGTTCCCAGAACTCTCTCTCTTTGCTCATTCTGCTTTTGGATCCAGGAGGAACCCAATTGTCTTCTGTAATTTGAAAGAAGCCTTCAAAGTAACAAATGAGAAAGAATTTATACTTTTCCAAGCTTTGGAATGGACAGAGAATGTCATTCATGATCTTTTATTGAACCAACTATTGTTGCTCACAGCGTGCCACCTTTTGGGTCACCTTATGCCCTTTCTCAGGTGGGTAACAAGTCAGGAGATGCTGTAAGGATCAAATTGAGTTCCGTGACCAACTTTGCCATAAACTGCCTAGCCTGTAAATTCACCCCCGAAGCCCTAAATATTCTAGTTGGCAGAGTCAGAAGGTGAATGAGTTATGCTGGGGTGAGGAACCTGGAAGCCAAATTCAACCCATAGCTGTCTTTTTGTTTTGGCCCCGTTCCTGGATCTGGCCTGTGGATCCAGTTCCTACCCTCAGTGCCTGAAGGAGTGAGCAGGGAGTGGAGATGAGGGCAGGCACTTGAGGACTGAGGAGGGATCCATTGCAGAGATCCATGATCTGGACCCTCCATCCTGATCACATCCCTTAAGCGCACCCCCCAACTCCTCTGTTGCCTGGAGCCGTGATGGTAGATGGATCCCTACCCACAGTAAATTCTGAGCACGAGAAATTTAGCATCTACTGGCTTACAGCAAGTTCTCACCGCCCTACTCCCACAGGGGAGAAGCTAGCATGGAGTGCAGTCTGCGCCAGATTCCCCCATGGTGGGGTTTTGTGAATAGGGTCTGCGGTCCAAACAGGGCCCTTCTCACAAGTCCTGAGACATGGCACTAGTGACCAGAAAGGATTGTTGCCTGGGTGGTTACTTCAGCTCCAGGAAGGGTGAAAGTGACAGATGATCGCATGCTATAGCTGCGTGACCTTCAGCTGCTCCTGCCAGGATAAATAAACTTGCAGAGAGCCACTTCAGCCAGCAGACGGCACTGGCAACTCACTGCTGTTAACATGTAATGAATTTGCTTTGCCATGGACAGGCTGATCGGAGGAGGCCGGAGCTTGCTGTGCAAAAATAATTGTTTATTTCAGAGACAGCCAGGGGTGTCACTTGATAAGGTCTGCAGCCCAGCAGCCATCTTCCCCATCCCCTACGTTGGGTTGCTTCCTCCCCCCCACGCCAAGACTGTTTTTGGCTACTGCCCCAGATCCAGAGGGAAAAGGGAGAGCAGACTGAGCTAATACCTGCCCATGCACAAACCTCATAGTCCCCGGTCAGGAGGGACAGTCCTTCCTTGGGTGCTGGCTCCTACTGTCCCTCTTTCAGGAGAGAGACTTGGCCACAGGCCCCTCTTTCCTCATGGCCTCTATAGAAAAGCTGTTGAGAGGCCAACAGGGAGATGTGGAATGATAATCAGGAAAGCTGTCCCTGTTTGTGCATTGGGTGGGGGGGTGTAGTGGGAAGGGGGCAGAGCTTATTGACTAAGGGGCAGGGCTTGTGCCTCTAACTGCTCAGGATGAGAGGTAGGCATATGTCTGCCAGCAGCGGCATGCTGCTGCTTGAATCTCTCACTCCCTTGCAGAAGGAAGGGCTCTGTGGAAGCCCAGCAGTGGCTCTATCCTGAGGGGCAGAGCTGGGCCCTTAAGGCACTTGGTGGCCAATCCCAGATCCCTCTGTCCTCTTCCCCACCAACCCCTACCCTGCATAGAGTGCTGGGGTGTGTGTTGTTTTGGGGGCACTGACCAGTTGCCAGAGGGTCACAACTAAACCTGAGTCAAAAGTCATTCTAACAAAAACAAAAAAATTTTGGGGTGGGGACCAAAAACCCCTCCAAATCCTTCACATCTTGACTGAACTTTTTTTCCTGCCCATCAGGTACTCTGTGGATGGGGTCTGGGCCACGTCCGATGTAGTTCTCCTCGCTCATAGACTCTGGCATAGAGAAGTAGGTGGTAATGGCGAACCATAAACGAGCCTAGGTCATGGTGGAAGGAAGTGGGGGACCAGCTCCTTGCAGATCACCTGGGGGGGGGGAATCAGCACCCCAGGGGGTGTCTCCAGGAAGGAGATGGGCAAGGAGAGCCAGGAACAAGGCTGTGCTGGGCTTGGGTTCGTGGACCCTTCTAAAAGCAAGGCTCTTCCTAAGTGGCGGTGCTTCCAAGGTTTCATCCACCCCCACCAATCCGCCCCGGGAGCCTCCCTGGAGTGGCAGCAGCACAGCCCCACCAGGAAAAAGTCTTAAGACTCAACAGCGTCATCAGTGCTCCACCCCGATGGCCCCCTTTGAAAATGGTGGGGCCTTCTTGAGGGTGCCCTTTACAAGTGGCCTGAGTGCTGCTAGAAGACGTTTGAGTAGATGGGGGCAGAGGGTTTGGCCCCACTCCCTCCTCCACCCACTCTGAACATTTCCCAGCAGTGCTCAGATTGCTTGCAACCCCCCCAATATCCCCATGTCCAAGGCATAGACTCAACTGGGCTTCTCCAGGGTGATGGGGAAGGCTCTCGCTAAGTGTGTGTCTCTGCTCTGGAGACCAGCTGCTGAGGTGCCCTAGTGCTAGGAGCCAACAGTTCTTGTCCCTGGCCTGGAGAGCTGGGATCCTTGGGAGGGTTCCCTGGCCTGAAGCACCAGAAGTGGGATCTTGGTCCATCATCTGAGGTGGTCACCTAGCTCAAGTGGGGAGTTGCATGCACCAGACATCTGGCCAGGGCCTGGCAGAGCTGTGTGTTTGAGGTCTGTGGCTGTCCAGCGTAGCTTGTTTGTTTATACTTAAATTTTTATCCCACCCTTCCCTAAAAAAAGGATCAGGGTGGCTTACAAATAAAATATAAAAATAACATAAAACATATAGAAAAGCATATTAGAATTCCATAAAAAGAGTAAAGGACAGAAACACACACACACCCCAAATACCACTATCCCATTCCCTACATCCCCCACCCCACAACCCTACCTGAACCCACCCATCAAACCCCCCATTCCCTATCCCTGCTCGCCTAGCGCCTTCATGAACAAAATCAATTCTTGCCCCGCCTCTCCAAGATGCTCTGGCTCAAACGAACCTTCAGGGGAAGGGAGTTCCATAACTGGACCAGCAACCTTGGTTACATCTGGGTGGTCACGTGAGTTGCTCCCAGAGCGTGCCTTTTAGCTGCCACGATGCCTGCTGGAGAAGGGAAACTGCAGCAGGGTACATGCTTATTAAGCTGAGCATGAGACACGTCCAGGAGGCCCCAGCCATGAAGAGGTTAAACGCATCCTTCTCCCTGGCGCGGCGAATGGCACAGGTCACAACAGCGGGGCAGGGGGCAAGAGGGCATTGCAGCAGCGCAGGGTAGTGGCTGTAGAGGACATGGAAGGTCACCAGGAAGATGCCTTCGAGTAGGGCCTTGGCCAGAAGGTGGACCAAGTGGAGACGGAGCTGCTGCGGCTTGCCCCGGAGCCTTTCCCGCAACCAGCCGCCCTTCCCCTGGCAGTCCGGCCGGCGGAAGAGCCAGGAGCAGGCCAGCCCGTGGCTGCAGACGGCCGCCAGCTGCAGAGCAAAGAGGCTGAAGGGCGAGATCGGGAAGGCGTCGTCGAAGCAGGCATAGAGGCAGCTCCGCGCGCTGGAATTACAGGCCAGGTCCCCCACCTCATCCTGCCACAGGGTCTTGGATCCCAGCGCCAGGAGGCCCAGCCGCAGCGCCAGGAGGACGGATAAGCCGGCTCGGCAGAGGCGAGGGGCATGAGCGCTGGTGCCGCTAAGCAGGGCTGTGAGGGTGTCCGCCTCCGTGGTGGCCTGGGGGGACATAACGGCAGAGAGGGCATAGAATCAGAGAATTGGAAGGGGGTCATCTAGTCCAGCCCCCTGCTTGGAGGCAGGATGACAACAGCTGCAACTTCCTGGACAAGTGCATGTCCAGCCTCTCTTTAAAAAAACAAACAAAAAAAACTCGAGCGATGGAGCCTACAACTTTCCTAGGCAGCTTAAGCTGTTTCCTAGCCACACGACTTGCACTGTTAGGACATTTTTCCTGATATCTCCCTTCCTGTAACTTGAGAGCGCATTATTTCTCGTCCTGCCCTCTGTAGCAATGCAGAATGGGATCCTTGCTCGCTTCTGTGGGCTATATTTCCTTCCAACTCCAATATTCCATGTCTCTTGGTGGCTGCCCTTTAGATATTTGAAGCAATCATGTCTCCCTTGAATCTTCACTTTGGTAGGCTAAACGTAGCCAGTTCCTTCAATCCTTCCTAGACCCTTTATCATCTTTGTTTCTCAAATAGGGACATACTCTAATTTGTCGTCTACTACTACGTATCATTTCTGTAGCACTTCTCGGCATACCCACCGCTTAACAATCACCGATTTTCAGAGACAAGTCCTTGCCCAGTGGGCTTACAACCTAAGATGAACAAGGATACGGGGAACACAAGCATGCACATATTCCCATTTTACAGGGTGGGAACTGAGGCTAAGACTTGCCCAGAGCCACTCAGGGAGTTCACGGGCTAGGGTGAGTTTCAAACCCTGAAACCAAGCCAAGAACAGGTACCTGAGCTCTCGCATCCTCATGAATGTTGCATGCCTCGTCTCTCCCTCTGTTCCCCCTTCCCTGTCTCCCCTCCCCCTGTCTTTAGATTGTAAGCTCTCGGGCAGGGACCGTGTCTATCTTATTCTTTGTAAAGCGCTGGGTACATCGCTGGTGCTATATAAATGCTTATAATAATAATAGTCTCCCAGGTCCAAGTGCAGCACTTTATCCACGACACTACACCAGCTCTCATTTTAAAGAAAGGACATTGGCAAATGTCCTTAAAATTAGACTAGGTGCAGATGCACCAGGGCCTACAAGCCTGCGGGCTCCCCACATCAATGTGAAATGCCTGCATAGGCTAGTGGGTGATTAGCCCCACTAAAGAGATGTGAAGTGCTGCAGGGGGGCCCATTCCAAACCAGCTGCACCCCCTGGCAACAGCTATGCAGGAGAGAGAGAGCAGCAGCAGCCCTCCCTAATTCCTGGCTCTGCTTCCCCTGCCCTGATTGATGCTGGCTGGCTTCACCTCATCTAGCTTGGGTTAGTGTGGGTCTCTTCCATCCTTTAATTGTGCTAGGCTCACAGTTGCGCGTGTGTGTGTGACTGGGCCTCTGTCCCCAACCTTTGCCCCTTAAGGAAGAGCAGGCCACCCTGGCTTTCTAGTTCCAAGTCAGAGAGGCACTTCTGTGGGCATTTCTCCCACTGACGGGGTCACTAGGGCAGAGAAGAGGCATCCTCCAGGCTGACTGCTGCTTGAGCTGCTGGCTGGTGGCCACCTTTGATTTGCAAAGTGTTGATAGATCGCCTGGAGCCCGATTCTATATCAGATTTATACCCCACCTAATCCAAAAGTGGCTCTGGGGGACGGTTTGCAAGAATGTTAAACTATACAATAACCAAAAAAAGGGGGACACATGAATTCTGTTCTCCCCTCATTCCATATATACATTCCACATTCCATGTAAAGGGTGGGGGATCTTTTGATGCATAAGAGTTAGGAGGGGCTGCTTAAGGGGTGCACTTAGGAAAGAGAAGGTCCAGATCATAGATCTGTGCCATGGATCTGTCTCCTCTCGTCGTGGGCCTGCCCCCTTTTCTCTGAGCTCAGTCTGTCAGTGCTTGAGGGGAGGGACTGGATCCAGGGGCCGGATCCAGGAGCTGGAAAGGGGCCAAATAAACATTAGCCACGGGCTGCATTTGGCCCATGGGCCTGAGGCTCCCCACCCACCCCCGAGAATATACCCTAAGGGCTCTTTTAGATGAGCGGGTTGCCGTCGTGCAACCCGCTCGTGCGATATTTCAAACCCCCACAACGTGGGATTACACGAGACGGCTGTCGGGGATCACACGCATGAAAGGTGGTCACGCATTATTTGCTGACCGTGAATTAAATACCTCACAATCGAGGTATTTAATTTGCGGTCGGCAAATAATGTGTCCTTTGTCATGTAATGCTGCATTGCGGGATTTTGAAATATCGCGCGAGCGGGTCGCACGACGGCAACCCGCTCATCTAAAAGCAGCCTAAGAAAAACATAGTGCAAAATATCAAACGCAAATTTAAACAGCTGTAAATAGTCTGAAATACATTTTAAAAAACCCAGTCCTTCATATCCCATCCCACCCACACACCTACCCATGCTCCCCTCCCCACCATGATTGTACCCCCACTCTCATGGGGCTGCCCCCCCATGCTCCCCCATTACTGTTTGACCCTGAAATTCCCATAGGCCAAAATGGGAGTCTCGGGATCAAACTGGGAGAAGTGGTAACACTCCCCTCTTCCCTTTCCTACCAGACCCCCATGCTCATCCCCCTACTGTCTCACTGAGGGAGTGTGGCATTTCTACACACCCCAGCTCCACCCAACCCCTAGGCCCATCCTTGCCCTCCTCCAGCCGCGGACCCCTGCAGCAACAGCTCCTATCTCCTTCCAGGACAGCCAGTAACTAAATAGTAGCAGATGAGTGGGCAGCATACGGGGCTGTCTGCTTCTCCAAGGGATCCGAAAGGACATCTTGGGGCAATCCTTCTTCTTCCCTGAGGTCTTGGTAAGTGGCACAGGGTCACACCGACGGTAGCTAAATAAGGAAGAGAACCCAGGAATCCTCACTCCCAGCTCCCTCCTGCTTTTGGCCACTGGACCCCCCACTCCTGTCTCTGGGTGTTTTTAGACAAGCGTCTCCCCGCCCCATCACCCACCCATCATGCATGTTGAGAGCTACATACGGTGCCAGTGCAGTCCTGCAACATGATTATTTTATTATAGAGCGCCAGCAGCGTACCGTGACGCTGGCTGTACAATCAGTAGTTACAGACAGGTCCCTACCCCCAAGGGGGCTTGTATGATGGGTGGAGAGGCACTTGTCTTAAAAAAAACTTGCAGGAGATCTGGCTTCCAGTCTTCCCCCACCTCTAGCCCCTTGTCCCTGCTTCTCTCCCAGGATTTCTGGCTCTCAGCCCATCTCTACAGTTACTAGAACCTACTTCCCTCCTTCAACTAGGAATAATTAAAAAAAAGTTTAGGTTTTCAGTCTCTCTCTGCTTTAACCACTAGGCTCCATTCTCATCCCAGACCTGAGGACAGAATCTAGAAATCCTGCACTCCTCTTCCCCTTCTTGCCCTCAATGGACCCCACTCCCCTCCCTGAAAACCCGGGAGAAACCCAGGAGTCTTGGCTCTCTGTGCCTCCTGCTCTTGACCACCGGATCCCATTCCGCCCCAGAACTGAGGGATGAAACCCAGGTGTCCTGACTTCCAGTTCCCCTTTTCCATCCCACCCCATGCTCCCTCCACATAGCAAGGCTCTGGCGGTGTTTTTAGACAACCCCTCCCCCCCATTAACCGTCCATCGCCCCCCCATCATGCATATTGCAGGGCCGCACTGGTGTCCTATGCAGCCCTGCAACATACGTGATGGATCGGTGATGGATGGGGAGGTGCTTGTCTAAAAACACTGTGATGAGATACTGAGCTACATGTAGACTACAGGTCTAACAAATATGTAAAGGTAAAGGTTAAACATGTATGTAATGTGAAAGCTGAGAACTGGGAACTCGCTTCAGGCAATGGAGAACTGCTAAGTCACGACCCTACGCCAGGAGCGCTCAACTTGATTCGTGCCAAGGGCCGGAAAATTTGGTTTGGACCCAACTCTGGGCTGCATGTGCCCCCACCCCCAATTTGCATAACCCCACCCCCTGGCAGCAAGGAGCTGGGGCTGGCGATCCGGGTGGCAGAAGCGGCAGCGAGGGGCTCAGGTGGAGACAACGCTGGCAGCAGGAAGCTGAAGCCAGGAATGAGGGATCCAGCCAGCGCCTTTAATAGGCTTGCTGCCCGGAGGAAGGAGGGTTTTGCGCCAGTGCGAGGGCTGGAGGAAAGGGGATTGCCAGAGCAGGGGGAGGTATGGTGCACCGCAGGAAAGGTCTTGGCGGCCAGGGGGAGTCGGGCCACAGGAAAGGTCCTTGTGGGCCGCATGTGGCCCTCGGGCCGTACTTTGTGCAACCTTGTCCTAAGCACAAAGGTTCATCCGTTGCAGGTTGAATCAGTTCTCGAGAGAGAGAGTTGCTCCAGTGGGATCTGCAAGCCAGGGAAACTGAGTCATAACAGCCTACAATGGGGTAGTGAGACCCCAATCCCATGACAAAATACCCTCAGAGTCTGAGCACTGGCTCCAGGTGGGTGGTGGATGACCTTGGCCTCCCCTTGTTCTGCCTCCCTTCTGCAGCCAGAGACCAATCGTCCGCCTCCCCGACAGGTTTTTTTAACGAGCTCATTGGAAGCCGTGATGTGAGAATGATTTCTTGCCCCCCTCGTCATGGATGAGACCCCCCTCCAGGCCAGCAGTGAGGATGGAAGCGGCGATTTCCCACTTCCCTCCATTGGTTCATTGGGATTTATTGCCCATGGCCTCCCGAGCTCTCAGAGCCAAGGGGACCTTTCTCCCTGGCTGCATCTCATGCAGACGGTCAGGGAGGTAAGTTTCATGCAAAAAGAATTAGGGAGGAGGTTGTGGAAGTGGGGAAAGGAAGGGAAGGGTCCAGCTCATGGCTCTGTGCCACAGATTTGTCCTCTGTCCTCGAGTGCCTGCCCTCATCTCTGCTTCCTTCCCCTGAGCTCAGTTCTGCTTGGGGACAGGAACTGGCTCCGAGGGCCAGATCCAAGCACTGGAAAGGGGTTCACATAAAAACTAGCTGCGAGGCCCGTGGCCTGAGCCTGCCCACCCCTTATAGACCAGGAGATCATGGTCTTAAAAATGGGCCTAATCCGGAGGAAGCAGTTGGTGGACTGTGACCATAGATATTTGGCATCTCTTTTGATATTTGAAGATGGCTATCAGGGCTCCCCTTAATCTTCTCTTTGCTGGGCTTAACAGACCCAGTTCTTTCAACCTTTTACTCATCAGATTTACTTTCCAGGCCCTTTGCCATCTTTGTCACCCTCTTCTGAACCCACTCCCACTTGTCAATCTTAAAATGAGGCACCAAAAACCATGCAGTACTCCAGGGAAAGTCTGACCGGTGCTGAGTAGAGGGAAATTTCCAGGGGCACTGTGTTACTGAGCCCATCATAACGACCTCTCCTACACCCACCCCGTCTTCCCCTTTACCTGGGTCTTTGCATCCTGATGTTTGCTGCTCCAGAGGGGAAGCATGGTACCCGAACCTCCTCAAACTTTCTCTGACAGTAGACGGTCCCAGACTCCTTCTCCACAGAGACATCTCACTCTCTCTGTGTCTTGGAACCAGGAAATGCCTGGCAGCTTCCTCTCCCTTTGTCTTTGTGTTGCCATAAATAAGAGAGAATGGGTGGATTGGAATTCAGGGTGCCCACAGCTGAGACTGGTTTGGAGTGGGCAGAGCAGGCAACAGGCTAGAAGAAACCTAGCCAGGGGGGTTCTTGAGAAGGAACAGAAACCAGGATGAAGCTGCAGAAGAGAGAGGCCGCTGGGTCAGTCACACAGCTCAAGCATCAACAGTAGCAAAGTCAAACGCAAGGTCAATTGTTACTCACTCCCTGTCCCCAACAATCAGAGATCTAGGAACCCCCTGAGCATAGTGAATGGAGCTTTCTGCTCTGGATATTCCTCTCTCTCTCCCCGCTGGGTAATGGGAGAGAATGACAAGATAATTTAATGGCACTGTATTTAATGGCACTCTCAAGCATCCAATACTGGCCATTCTCAGGGACAGGATATTGGGCTAGATGGACCACTGGTCCAAGGGCTCTGCCAGAATCTTGGGGGGGGGGGGCGCATGTTGGAAAGGAGTCCCATGGCCCCGCCCCTTCTGGAGCATTGTGATGTCATGGTACTGAATGGGAACAGGAAGCAAAGTTCTTCTAAACGTTCATGGCAGGAAAAGAATTTGATTCTTGAAACAAAAAGATCCAAAACTTGTGATGGAAACAAAATGATTCGGCATTTTGCAAGAAAGTTAATCCCACCCCCTTGAAACTCAGTCCCCTCAGGATGGAATAGATAGAAATAGATTTAAAAAAAAAAACAAAAAAAAAAACAACTCAGAAAATGTCAGTTTCTGACTCAAAACTGTTATGATGCAAATAAAAAGATGAATTTGACACCCCCAAATTTTTTTTTTTTAATTTCCCATGGAAAAAAAAATTCATTTTAATTTAAAAATGAAATTAAAGAGGAAATGGGTGAAAATCCAACTCTCCTTTTACAAAAACAATCTACATTTCACCACAAAATGTTGACTTTTGGCTCATATAAAGTAGTACATATTAGATTAAATTAACCCAAACACTGATTATTTTTATTTTTTTTAAATGTAATTCACTATAAAGAAAAGTGTTAATTTTTTACTCAAAAGATGAATTTGACAAACTATATATATTTTAATTAAAATGTTTCCAGTTTAAAAAAAAAAAAAAAAAGATTAAAAAAAAAAAACTGAATGGTTTTATTAATAAAATTTCACATTAAGATCATAATAACAGAGTCTTTGCTGGACTGGACCAGACCATCTAGCCCACATCCTGTCTTCGACAATGGCCACTACTAGAAATCCCTAGGATATAAATGAAGTGATCCATTCCTTGTGGTTCCCTCCTACCTTACGTCCTCTGAACATTTTGGCTAACAGCCATTTATGGATCTACCTTTCATAAACTTATCTAATCGTTTGTTTAAAAATCTAGATTTACTGTTGGCCTTCACAAGTGCATTTTTTGTGTGTTATCTGGAGATGAGAAACCTTTTCCCTCCCTTGGGCCCCTTTGAAAATGAGTACAAGCTTGATGGACCACATAGGACTTGAGGGCAAGGATGCTTAACGGGGGTGCAGTTAGGGTGGTAGAAGGAAGGGGAGGGTCCAGATCATGGATCCGTGCCATAGATCCATCCTTTGTCTTTGAGTGCTTCCCTCCTCACTGCTCTCTTCCCCCCGAGCTCACTCTTAAGGGTAACACTGGATCTATGGGTCAGACCCAAGAACTGGAAAGGGACCAAATAAAATACAGCCATGGGCCAGATGTTCCCGACCCCTGGATTTAATCCTGCCACTCATTCCTTTCACTTACTGTCTCCTCCTCCTCCTGTAGCGCTACAGCCAAGTTGGTTCTTAGCCTCATTCTTGTGTGTTCTCCATTGATCTTTGTCCATCACCATTGCCTCTCTATTGTTTCTCCTTCCAAGCTCTCTAGGTTTTTCTTCACACAATCCTTCACTGAGGTCATAGCAAGGCCGTGATGGGCCCAGACCCATGTCCCAGTTATGCCCCCTCAAGGGCATGGGGGCAGGGTCTTCCAAAGTGATATCCATCAGTCCCAAGGGCCTCCTGGCCAGCCTCAGTCTCCCCCTGTAAAGGTTATGATGCTGCCCTGGCTTCCAAGGAGGCTGTCACTGGAATAGTAGCAACCCCACCCAGAAGGAAGTTTTACAAGTTGGCAGGGGCCAGACCCTACATCTGCCCTCTCTGAAAACTTCCTTCCTGGCACAGCCCTTTAAAAGTGGCTTGAGCACTGCTAGGAAATTTTCAGAGTGGGTGGGGCATAACACTAGCTCTGCTCCCTCTGCCACCCACTCTGAAAATGTCGTAGCAGCACTCCGGCTGCTTGTAGAGTGACTCCACTAGGAGTCAGGGCCTGGGCCCGGGCCCAGCTGAGCCCCCTCACATCCTGCTTGGGACCAGGTATTATGTGGGATTCCTTCAAAGATTATTCTTGCAGTCTTCTGCTTAGCCCTACGAAAATAGGCCCAAAACATGTGTGTCATTCATCACACACCAGACAATACTCTCAGGGCCGAATTCCCTAGAAGGACTAGGCCGGATCCATCATAGACATGTCTTCCATCTAGAATGGTCTCTCCTCTCTTATTACCACTAAATTGCAGCTGCATCTGGGGTGGAGTGCTGCAGTTACACTGCTTTAGAACACAACAAAATAGGCCCCAAACACTGCAATTAGTTTGCCTTCCAGTAAAAACAGACGTGACTTTGGCCCGCTGTGGCCAGTTTTGGCCTGTTGTGGCCAGATGTTGGTGCGGGAGTGTTGGAAACTAGCCCAGGCTGTGACCTTGGCAAATCTTCAAGGTCGTAGCCTGGGCTAAGGGTGGCCCTTGCGGACCACAGTGGGGTAGCACATCTGTTCCCACGTGGCATACCTATCCCAGGCCACGGGCCGCCATGTAGGGGTGGCCAGATATGCAAATTGTAGAGGACACCTATGGGTTGCAGGGCTGCAGTGGAGTGAATGCAGCCCTGCAACCTGTATTTCTCATAAGTATCCGCTACAATTTGCATATCTGGCCCCCCGACCAACATGGCTGTGCCTCATTGGCTGCTGCCATGGCTGCTCATGGGGGTGGGGTGCTGGGAGCAAGGTGCGGGCAGGGATGGCTGCTTGCATGTATACTGTGCTCCTGGCCGGCCCTACCTGGGCCCCAGGGCAGCTCCCCGGCCGCAGGCACGTCAGCTTGGTGCCCTGACCTGGCCTGTGTCACCTGCGATTTTCCAGCCCAGAGAGGAGTCCTGCCGGCTGCATCTCCCACTAGACTTGGTTTGCAAAGGGCTCCACCACGAAGGAAGTTTTCAGAGGGATGGGAGTAGAACGCTGGCCTCACTCACTTTTAAACTTCCTTCCTGGTGGGCGGGGTTGCTGCTCTGGGGGAGGGGCTTAATGATTAAGCCCTGCCCTTAGGGGTGGGGAGGGCATCATTGGGACAGGATCCTGGGCCAGCCACAGCCTTGCTACGGTCCTGCCTCCCGAGCTCATGGGCTGGAAACAGACGGTGGAGGCCGGAGGTTCTCCACCCGTCATGGAGACTCCATCCAGGCTCAGCCTTAGCATCTGTGGGGCCCAGGGCAGAGATCAAATGCAGGGGCCCTGGTGACCCTTCCCTGTGGCCCTTTGGGGGGGCTGCAGGGTCCTAGAGGTGGTCGTGTTTGGTCCCCAGCTGGGAGAGAGTGGGGTCCACCTGTGTTAAAATCAGGGGCCACCGTAGGCAGGGTTGCTACCTATAGTATGCAAATTTTTAAGGAGCACTTATGAAAAATACATGGTGCAGGCCCTGCTGCATAGTGTTCCTTTAAAATGTGCATAGGTGGCAACCCTAACTGTAGTTTTGTGTATTATAGGAGAGAGTCCATACCAGCTCCCCCCATTCGAATTCTCCAAACCATTGATGATGTTATAAACCTCTGTCCCTGCTCAGTGTGGAAATAGTCTTGATTTTTTTGTTTGTTTTGTGTTTTGTTTTTTTAAAACCCCACATATCTGTCCACCAATTAGATGCCAAGCATCTGCGTTAGATTCCTTTGTATGCCATTGTCAAGTTTCTCTCAATCTGTCGCTACGGCCCTCTAGCGCCCAGAGCTGCGTACTGATAAAAAATTCCACTCCAAAGACCCAGCCCTTCAGGAGGAGAGACACAACCAGCGACAGCTGCTGCAGGATGCAGGCTACATGGGACTGCTCTGGATTCTCTCCTTCCTGCAGTCGACCTTCTTCGGGGATGAGGTAAGGGCAAAAATCTCTCTCTATATATCATGGATGCAGGTGTATCTGGATGAGGATGCTGTTGACTAAGGTGGAGAGAAATTGATATGGGAAGGCTCCTGTTTTCCTGTCCGTGGCCCTGTGTTCTGTTCATCCACTGCCAACCTGAGCAGCATATTAAACATGGGCAAGCAGCCTCTTTTGGAGCTGCTCAGTTGCGGCCAGGGACGCCGATGATTGGGGAGAGGAGATATTTGTGGGGCTTCGCGATTGGCGCCTGATCCCCATTTTCTGATCCTACGGGTAGTGGGGGCTGGGAGAGCTATAGCAAGGTGCTGGGATTACTGGGATTATAGCCGCAATATTGACACACACACCCCACTGTAGCCGTGATGAGAAATATCAGGGGAATTCAAGCTGCAGACCCCGAAAGGCTGTCGGCTTAGGCGGCTTCCCTTTAAGGCTGCGATGGATTTAGGTGTGTGTTTATGGAATCGACAGGCCAAAGTGGCCTGGGGAAATGGCCATCTTTCTTTGTAGGGTTGTCTCGATCCGTGTCGGTCTTGAGGGGAGTGGAAATCTGTCCAGCATTCACCCCGATTGTCTTGTTGCTGGCGTGAATGCAAGCGTGGCAGCGTTCTTGTCGCTTATGGGATGGCGTTTGATTTGGAGGGGGGAGCTGTGTGTAGCAAGTTAGATTTTGTCCATGTCTCTACAAAGGGTTAATGTGGTGGACAGAACGGTTGTGGATCACTAGGAGGCTTGGCCTTTTTGTACAGAGGCCAAGAGAATACAGAGAGTAAAAGGTTGTATGAATGGCAGCTTGGGCTGCAAAATTTATATCCCAGGTCTGCGGGCTTTGGGACAGGATGGATGCAGGAGAGGTTGCTCTGAGGGGTTCTGTCATTCATCACACAACAGACAACACTCTCAGGGCCAAATTCCCTAGGAGGACTAGGCCGGATCCATCATAGACTCGTCTTCCATCTGGAATGGTCTCCCCTCTCTTACCACTCCCTGTACCTAAATTGCAGCTGCATCTGGGGTGGAGCACTGCCGTTATGCTGCTTGTTTAGAACACAACAAACAGCTGTTCTGTGGAATGGAAAGAAGAGGCCGGGTGGCTTTACCCCTCATGGAGAGTGAAATGCTCTATATGGGAGAGGTGGGGAATCTGAGGTTGTCATCTCATGTTAACTGGGCTATGTGTGGGGAGGAGCCTGGTGCTGGCATATCAGGGGCACTGTGGGTCGAGACTGGGGGGCATTGGCACAGCTGTGCGTGAGAGAGAGACAGGAGCCCGGGGCTAGGATAGCAAGGGGAGGGGGGCTGTGGGTCAGGGTTGAGGGACATCAGCAGAGCCGTGTGGAGACTGTCAGTCCAGATGCTGGGAGATCAGCAGCCTCATTTGTATGCCTGATTTGTACCACAAGGATGGGCAGGACGGATGCCTGGGTTCTCTGGGAGGGGAGTGGGGGCCAGTGGGTTAGAGCAGGGGGGCTGGGAGCCAGGACTCCTGGGTTCTTTGGGTGGGGGGAGGGGGTAGTAGGTNGGATAGTAGTTGTAGGAGTTAGCTTAGTGATAGAGATAGCGTTAGTGATTCAGTTTTAGTGTTTATAGAAGTAGGCCTGTGTACTTATTAGATAATCCATTTAGTTCATAGCATTTTGAATAGTTAATAGCAGTTAGATTTAGTGTAGATAGATAGATATAATATTAGATTAAAAAATAAATTTTAAAAACCCATATAAAAACAAAAAAAAACAAATAAAAAACAAAAGAAAACCATATAAAACCCAATAAAAAAACAAAAAACAATATAAAAAACAAAAAAACCACCCATAACAACATTTCCCAAACGGCCGAACCGACCGGCCGACCGGCCAAACCCAAACCCAGCCAACTAACTGAACTGCCAAACCGAATGCAGATGAACCGAATGCAGATGAACCGAACGGATGAACCCGAACCGCGATCTGTTCGCCCATCCCTAGTGTGTGATACTGGCATCCTGTCGGTTGGCTCACAGGGCTCCCCTCTCAGGCTGTGGTTCTATGATGGCGGAGGTAATTTTGCAAAAATCCCACCAAAGTGCCTGTGATCACAGCAACATGGAATTTACGGGGCCCTGCCCCTGATTGTGAGGTTGGCTTCCCCGACTATCTTGGCTAACATCCATTGGTTCTTTTTATACCAGTTATATCATTAGCTTTCACAAGATGTTATGGTGGTGAATTCCCTGGATTAATTTGGAATTGTGTATGAAAAGAAAACACAGAATTTGTTTTTAAGCTTGTTTGTTTAAAACAAACTTCTTTGCTTTTAAACCTGCTGCCTCTTTTATTCAATTCAATTCAATTGCTTTGTTCCGCGTAGCCATAGGGCACTGCTTTCTCACAATTCCATCATTAAAATACACAATACCATACAGGAGAAGATGCTTATCACTTAACAAAGTGATCTAATAAGGCATCTTCCACAAGGTCCATAGGCCTTAGGCACATAACTTGTATACTCTATATAAGGATAAAATACAAAATACATAAATACAATGTAAATACTAGTTAGAAATTTTATTTTATTTTATTTTATTTTTACAAAAAGAGCAATCGCTCTGATCAATCCCAAAGGGGCAAAATAAAGTGTCATCAATTTGAGGACCAGGGGAGATAGGAACTCACCCCCGTAGCCCCCCTGCTTATCTATCTCTAGCTGGTGTCACAAGCCCCCTTGAATTCCTTCCTGCGCAACTGGGTAGCTTGTATCAAAAAGCAGGCAACATTCCGCCAAATCTACTCCTTCTTAGCTCCCAAGAGCCAATGGGTCAAGATGGAGTCAGATCTGCCTGGTAGCTCCTCCAGGAGAGGAAGCAAATACTCCCTTCTTGGTTTGTCATAAAGGCGACAATTCAGAAGAATGTGTTCCACAGTTTCTACCGCTGTGTTGTCGAAGGGGCATCATCTTTCTAGGAAGGGGATCCCCCTTACCCGCCCCTCCAAAACACGGGAGGGCAAGGCATTGACTCTTGCTTGGAATAAGAGAAGCTTACCTCTGACAGCTTCCCGGTTCTCTTTGCACCATTCATGATTTTATGGACTTTTATCATATCGCACGCCAGTCATCTCTTTCCTGAACCAAAGAACCCTGCATTTTATATAGTGCCTCTTTGCGTGGAAGCTTTTCCAGACACCTGATCATTTTTGTTGGCCATTGTTTCTTTGAGAAGATACAGGGTGCTCCCAGGAATCCCTTTCTGATGCCCCCAGATGCCTCGTCTTTAGCAATTCCAGTTGCAATGAGCGTAAAGAGAAGCATTTAATGAGACTTTGAAAAATTGGAGACCCATAGATTATGAGCTTATTGGAACAGAGCACCTCATCTGGGTTGAGGAACTGCCCAATGAGGGTGAAACAATAATCAAAATGACAAAATAATTGCAGGTTAGGCTCTATACATTATAACAAATACTAGGGAGGGAGTTGTGGGAAAAGAGGTTCCAAAAGGAAAGGTAGTTAGCATTTCAAAATATTTAAATGCAATGTAGGATAAACAGCAGGCTGTCTGCTTTATTATTTTGTATTTCTATGGCACCATCAGTGTTTAAAGTGTTTTACAACCCTTGTTCTCTCCCACAACTCTAGTTCTCTCCTGCAACAGCCTTGTGTGGTAAGGTCATTATTATTCCCATTTTACAGAAGGGGGAAACTGAGGCTGAGAGAGAGTGACTTGCCCAAGGTCACCCGGTGAGTTCATGACTGAGGCCCTTTTTACATGAGACGCACCCACACATGCCCATTCAGGTCCGCTGCGTGGGTGCCTCCTGTGTGAATGTCATGGTGGGCATGCATGCGCGCACCTGCGTAGTACACATGCTCACCCACCTCCACCCAATGCCCACGCGTGGAGCAATTGGCCAAACCGGTGATTGCTCTGTGTGTGGGGATGTGAGGGGTGGGGTGGGAATCAGTGTGTGCCCATGTGCACGGGTCCTCCCCCACTGCCCACGTTCTGGTGAAAACACCAATCCCTCCACAGCCGCAGCCTGTTTAAAAAGGGCCTAAGACAGGATTGGCACCCATGTCTCCCAGGTGCAAGCCCAACCCTTTATCCACTAGGCTACTCTGGCTCTCAAGTGGCATTTAGAAGCCAGATACTTCTATAATTGGTTTAGAAGCCCAACTCTTTGTTGAGTCCACTGTCCTTGGTATCCGACAGAGTTGCAGATTACAGTCCCCTGGCCCCTTTTTTCTAAGGGGTTGTACAGGTTCCCTTTCAGGGCAAGGACTCGGGAGATCAGAAATGAAGTGGTCGTTCTGGGAGACGCCAACAGCCGCAGCCAATTGAATTCCTTTGTCCATAATCTTCTTTTCTGTGTGAGTCATTCATTTATGTAAGGGTGGATTGGTTTTGCCAACGTAGTTTCAGCGGGGGCATTTTCATGCTTGAACAGCCCCAAAGCTTGCATATTCTCCCCTATGGAAACTGGTTAGATAAAAGAGATCATCTGGACTACTTTGCTTCCCTCTCTTAGTTTCCAAACTCAGTTTCCCTCGCGTACAGCCCACTTGAACCAGTTTTCTCTCTCTGACTGATTCAAGCCTGCCGCAGGGACAACCCCTTTGTCATGCAAGGGCCTGATCCTTCCCATTTACAAACTCTTTAATCTCTGGGTTTGCAAGAGCTTGAGAACTAGATGTGTATAAGAGACAGGGTGTGGTGTGTGTGTGTGTGTGTGTGTGACTATGTTTGGGAGGGGTATGGTGTGTATGTGTATGACTGTGTTTGGGAGGGGTGTAGTGTATGTGTGTGTGTGTTACTGTGTTTGGGAGGGCTCTGTGTGTGTCTGTGTGTGTCTGTCCGTCTATTACCCAAGGACCCAGCACTGGAGGTGACATTGCCTTGTAACTCTGCCGCCTGACTGGATTGCATGGCGAGAAAAGGTAGCAGGGGAAGGGAAGAGGGGAGGGGGTGGGCTGGGATGAGATGGGGGAGGGCCAGCTGGCTACAGTGGCACAATCTGCATGGGAAACCCTCCCTTGGGGCCACTTTGTGCTGCGGGGGATTGAGTTTCCCCCCTTCCCTCCCTTCCTTTTTGCCAGGATCTTGACTGAAATTTCAATTAGCAGAAGCTGGTAACAACACGCTGTTTGTTTAATGCCCCTTGGGGGGCAGGAGGTAGGGGCTACTGGGAAGAGGAGAGGACTCTTATGACTGACAGGGCCGCGCTGTCTCTTCATTTCAATTTCTCAGGGTGACTGACAAATGGGACCAGACTCTGGGATCTGAAACGGAGCAAACTGCCCATTTCCACTGAGCAGCACTACCCACTCCTGCCCCAGTGACAGGTTGGTCCATAAGATTCATTCACACAGCACCCTTCTCCGGTGTATACTCACCACTTGTTCTTTAATCTACGTTTGCCTTGCCCCATAGCAATGCATTCACACAGCATTTCTATGACTACTCCTTGCATCAGGTGGCAGAGAACAAAGGGTGATCCAGGAGCACAGGGAATGGTAAGGATTTCACACAACACTGCAAATGTGGGTTTATGCGCACTCAAAAAGAGTGTTGTGTGAACAAGCCCATAGCACAGGGGTGGGGAACCTCAGGCCTGGGGGCCAAATGCGGCCCTCGGAAAAATGTTATGTGGCCCCTTTCCAGTTCCTGGATCTGGCCCTTAGATCCATTCTCTACCCCCAATCACTGAAAATCTGAGCTCAGGATAATGGAACAGAGTGGAGGGCATGCACACAAGGGTAGGGGACAGATCCACAGCACAGATCCATATTTTGGACTCTCCTTTTCTTGAATAAACCCATTAAGCACCCCTGCCCCCCAACCTCTATGTGGCCCTCGGAGCTCATATTAATATTCAATGTGGCCCCCAGGACAGAAAAGGTTCCCCACCCCTGCCATAGCACAGATTTTCCTCATTGCTTTCTGATGACACCTTCTTCCCCACCCCCCAATGATCCTTTTTAGGGATCATTCACACAACACTCTTTTAGAGTGGACACAAACCTACATTTATCATGTCCTGTGCTCCTCTGTCCCCCAATGTAAGGAAGGGCATTTCTTCACTGAAATGCAGAAAAACCAGCAGCTGTGTGAATGCATTGCTACAGGGCAAGGAAAACACAGATTAAGGAATAAGTGGAGCGATTACAAGGGAGGGTGTTCTGTGAATCAGTCTTCAGTCTCACCCCTTGCCCTATTGGATCCTTTTTGGGTTTACCCTCTGCTTTTCTTGTCATGATATTTTCCACCTCTGTCCCCTGAGTCTGTTTGGTGAGAGCCTGACTTCGTATTGTGCATTTTACTGTGGCAGGCCACCTATCAATGTTTCTGTCACCCAGTGCAGGGGGCTCTGTTGTAGTCTCACATGTTTCTGGTTTGAATTTGTTCTGCCCAGCGACTCAGATAATGTAGAACCCGTGGGAATGTTTGTGTCAGATCCAATTTTGAGACATTTTTCAATTTCAAAAGTGCTAATTAGCATTTCTGGATGGAAGAATTTGCCTACCCACTTTGCATGCATTTTCTTGATGTAATATTTGTGATTTGGGGATTTGATAGTCATCATTACTGATCATGGGTTCCTCCCTTCCCACCTTTAAAAAGCTCCTGGAGACTTTGTTTTATTTTCCAGGCACATTTGAAAATCCATTGCCAGTTTTCCTTAAAGTATTTTTCTCCTCCCTTTTACCTTCCCCCTTTTAACTGTTTTAAATGGATTTTAAATTATTTTATTGTATTTTATTGTATAGATTTTGTGAAGAACCCTGAGCACTATTCATAGGAGACAGGGTCTCTGTAAATAACATTATTATTATTTTGACAATTTGGTATTAGCTAATTTAAGACTTTTTTGTGTGTGTACTCTGCTATCTGGTATTCCTTATTGAGTAATTTGGTATTCATTACTTGGTCATTTGGTACCTACTACTTGGTCATTTGGTAAAAGTAAGTACTTTTTCACAGTAATGCACAATTGACCTGTGGAACTCATTGCCAGAGTATGTTCCAAAGGGACAGTAGCATAACTGGATTGAGAACAGGATTGGATGAGTTCTTAGATGAAAGGTTCATCAATGGTGATTAGTCAAGTTGGTGGTGGATGAGAGACCTCTGACTGTCAGGGGCTGGGAGTGAGCAGCAGGGAATGGATCAGTCTATTGTGCACTTCTCTGTATTAACCAAGCCTGCTGCTGTCAGAGACAGGATACTGGGCTAAATGAGCCATTGGTCAGTATGGCACTTTTTGTCTTTTTTATTCCTTATGTAGCATTTAAGTATTACAACCAAACCAAAAAACAACCACCACCACCAAAAATTAGATTTTGTTTGGTTTTCATCTAAACTCAGATCTGGCCCATGGCTGGCTTTTTATTTGACTCCTTTCCAATTCTTGCTTCTGGCCCATGGATCAAGTCCCCAACCCTTCAGTGATTCTCACTGCTATTTACCCTTTCTTAAAAACAATAGAACCAGGGGTCATAAGAACATAAGTAGTGCCATACTGGGTCCGACCAATGGTATCATGAAATGAACAGGGAGAAGATGGAAAATAAATAAGGGGAAGTACTTTTTTCACCATAAAACAGTGGAACTCATTGCTGGAAGGTGTTGTCTGGGCAGGTTTCAAAAAGGGGCTGGATGGATTTTTGAAACTCAGGTCCATGAAGGGTTATTGGTTGGGTTGTTCAGGGGTACAAGACCCTTGAGTGTCGGAACCTGGGGGAGGATGACAGGAAATGGGCTACTCCATTGTAACCTTCTGCAGACTCCCCTGAAGCAACCGAGGCTGGCCACTGCCAGAGACAGGATGCTGGGCTGGATGGACCATTGGTTTGACCCAGTAAATGGCACTTCTTATGTTCAATCATTTTTTTCCTGTGTGACCCCCATTTGGAAATTTAAATATAATCCCGTAACCCCAGACAGCAACACAGGCACACAAAGTCTATCCGATATTAACTGGGCTTGTGACCCCGGATTGCAGATGATCTTCTCTCACTTGGAGTCCCAAGCCACAGCTTTAAGAACCTCCAACCTAGAATCCGTCTGTCCGTCTGACTAAAAGACAGCTCCAGGCCAAGTGCTGGGGAGGAGCTGTAACATGGACAGATGTCTGCCTTTCCACCTCCGTAATCTTTCTGGAACATCTGGGCTAATCACTTAGATGCTTGCCTCTGGTTTAATGCAATATAGATCCACTCACTGCCGACAAGTTTAATTCCAACAGCATCAGGAGCCAATGAACACAAAAGTTGCCTATTTCCACCTCCAGTTCTGCACGCAAAGTAACTGGCTGTTGTCCGAAGGGACATGGCTAGTCTGTGATGGAGAGGATAGGGGGATACTCTGTTTCCGGCCAGATACAGTTTTCGACAGATCCAATTGGTTTGATCAGTCCAAACTAAAATCAGAAAGAACGATTGTTTCCATTTTAATTTGCTGGAATAATCTGAAATATGTGGACTGTTCTGTGCACAAAATGGTGGTGCCCATACACAAAATGGAGGTGCCATTACAGCTGCCACCATTTTGCAACTGCCTGGTATGGCTGTTGCCCTTTTGCACGTGTGCAAAATGACCGATCGGAATTCTAATAAAAAATTTCGATTGATCGGAATTCCGATTGTGACAGCTGTTCCATTTGTGCAGAACAGTTCTGTGACAACAGAAGGGCTGTTTGCATCAGTCCTAGAGGATGGTGAGGAAGGCTTTTTGGAGTGAAAGAACTGGTGTAGTTTCCTCTCCTCTCCCTCATTGTGAAACAAACCCACATAGACAGGTCCTCACCCCTTCAATTCTGCGACCAGGACACCCAAATTCTGCAAGTGGGAAATCCAGATTCTTGCAAGCAGAGTCAATGACTAGAATTTAAATGATGTACATTTCTGAATGACAATGAGTTCTCCAGAAGGCTATTCCAACAAGTGGGGATCACCTCGTGTCTTAAAAGCACAAACTAACACACACATCTCTCAGCCGGGGGCTCTTCTCTCCAGCCAAAGGGGGTTGTTGGTTGCTCCTTTTTGGCAGCTGCGACAGCAGGCCCTACAGCCGTATAATATATAGAAGTGTTTCACAATGTTGGTGTCCTGTTGGCTAGTGTGTGGTAGGGATGGGTGAACGCGGTTCGGAAGTTCGGAGTTCGGCCCGAACTCAGCCTGTTCGGACGACCGAACCGAACTTCCAAACACGAACTGGCCGAACCGAACTCAATCCGAACGACGAAATGACCGAACAGTTCAGTCAGTTCGGATCGCGTTCGGGTGGAAAAGAATGCTGTCTCTTATACACATCTAGATGTGTATAAGAGACAGACACAGAGCGCATTGGGCTAATCTAGTCTTCAGGTAATAAAGGCATGGATGATGGTGGCCAGGTCTGAACCAGAAAGAAAGGGCCGCAGCCTCCTCACCAGATGGAGTTGGTGAAAAGTGCC
>QEPC01010893.1:2280477-2383933 GCA_003113815.1 Sphenodon punctatus
CTATACTGGTTGAGTTCCTAAATAAGCATCCTACCCTACAAAGGTCCATAAGTTCTTCTCAGTCCTTGATGTAAGCGACTGGGTCTCCAGACTTAGAGTTGCTAGAAAGCAAAGTCCTGTCTCTCAGTTCATGGTTTCCAGCCTTACTGGCTGACGGCTTTTAGGATGCAGATGCAGCTGCTCCAGATGGCTACGCGAGAGAGCTCTCTTCAAGGTGGCTTAATGGCCTCCTTAAATATCTTTCATGGTCTCTTTGTCTCTTCTCACGTAGCCAACCCAGGCAAACATGAAGATCCATTTGCAGCTCCATAGGGTTACGTCTGGCAAGGGTTGCCAATACACAATCTTTCCCCTACTTCCTGGAGTTTGGTCACGTATCACAGTCCTGATTTGGGTTTTACAGTTCTCAATTGTAACATTACATACATGTTGCATGTTTTGCTTTACATATTTACTAGGTTTGTAGTCTACATGTAGGCCAGTATCACATGTGTGTGCCCCTATGTTCCTCCATGACACGCTCCCTTTTAGTTTGAACAAATCTCCCCCTTCTGTTGAGTTAACTCCCCTGATATATTTACACAATGTAATCATATCTCCCCTCAGCCTTCTTTTTGATAGGCTAAATAAGCCAATGTACCTGGCTCCATGCAACATTCATTAGAGACAGGCCCCTGCCTCAAGGTGCTTACATTCGGGGTTGGACATGGAAGCGGGGAAGATAGGGAGAGACAGAGAAACACTAATGAAGGTGAGAAGTCTCAGGGACCCGTGCTTCGCTTAGTTCCAGGGGAGAAGGGGATCTTGAGTGAAGGAGGGAAACAGGAGACATCAGTGATGAGTCTGTAAAGGTGTAGATCTGGTCTCTGCAGCTGCTCCCCCAGCATCAAGATCCAGGCATAGAATGTCGCCCATTGACCTTTTCACTGAAGGATGCGGCTTTTCATGGGAGATAGCAGGCTCTGTCCGTGGTTTTGAAGCTCTCCGCTATGGCAGCCTCTGGAGGAGCCATTATTAATGGTAGCTCCTACCAATCCCAGCTGAGATCTGGGCTGCAGACGTGCTCCCCAGACACAGTGCAAGGTGCACCGACCCCGTCCTTGAAGACTTTGCAAGACAGACGAAGATTGGGAGGGTGAAATGGAGACACAGGAAGTCAAAGATCACACAGCAGAGGAGCGAATTGAACCAACATGCCACTGTTACCATGTGGCATTCGGTCTTGCCCTCCATTCTCACAAGCAGGGAAAACCAAGGGTTAAATAGCTCTTCTCCATCCTGATCTGCTCTCTTTGGCAGCTAGAATCACAAGCAGTCAATGAGGCACAGACACTGTGTTAGGGGGACACATGAAAGAAGAAGCATTCAGGGTAGCAGAGGACTGCATAAACAAGGAGAAATTCCCCTCAACAGTACACATGAACAAGTAGGCGCATAATTCCTTAAGCTCTCAATTTACACTAAAGGATTCCAGTTCCATTTCGCATCTGATGTTTTGGATGGTAGCTTTAAAAGCTGGGACCCTGCAGCTTTCCCCCTGAACTTGGCAATTATGGAGTTCCACATACCACAGTGATGGGAGAACGGGACTCAAATGGTCCAGGCTAAGACCAGACACTAGAGAATCTTTTTGGGCTGTTTTCACACGACGATACTTTTTTCTGTTCGTGTGAAAGCATTAATACTGATTGCTCAGGCACTCAGTCTATATTTATCAGCCCCAGCTGGGTCACAGGTTTCTTAATTCCCTAACACACATCCAGTGTAATGTGTGAAAACGAGTGGCTATGCCTAATTTCCAGTGCCTAACTCTGTGAATTCTGAAGAAAAAAACCCAACCAACTAAAATCCACAACAACAAAATCCAAATTTTTCAATGAAAAGGAATATGCAAATTAGTCAAATGCTACAAATGATGCAAATTTGGAATGCAAGTGAGTTCCCCACCATGTCATTGCATCAATTCTGGACACCATACAGAAATCACAGTACAGGGGGCCCGTCTCCCCAGCAGAGGATCATGGGCTACTCCTCTTTAGCAGTTATAGCAGGGAGCCCCATAACTCCAGAATATGGGTGATGACATTGTCAGCACCCCATTAGTTGGCTTATATTGCCAGTATCCCATTGGGTGATTCCCTGTACTCCCCTCTCAGACTGTAATTCTGAGATGCCAGAGACAATTTCTGTGACAGTTTGTCCAAGTGCCAAATTCCGCAAAGATGGCTGCAATCACACAAGTACAGAATTCCCAGGGCTCTGCCCCAGTCCTTCACTGACCATAAAGATGAGGGAGAGAAGGGAGTTCTAAACTGCCTTTGGGTTAGGAACAAGGCACCTTGGGATTCCAGCAGCAGATGCAAGTGAGGTTGGGACTACAAGCATAGCTGACAGGAACTGGCTCCAGTGGAACTAGAACCCAGTCCCAGTCCTTTTGTCCACAGGGGCTGGTGTCACAGGGGGCCTCTTCTGGACCCAGGAAGCTCCCATGATTGGTCAGAGAATGCCAGTGTGGGATTGGCCCAGGAAACGTATAAAAGCTTTCAAGTCAGAGGCCATCCCCAGTTTTGAGCTTCAGACTTGGTTAAGTCAACCAGCTCATCAGGACTTGTCTCACCCTTGCTTCTCCATGCCTCTCCTCGTTCCTGCCTCTCCACTCCTGCTCCTCCATGCTACCCTCCTCGGACGACTCACCCCAGTATGGACCCCGGCTCTGGACTTGACCATGCTCCTGGACTCCGAATGGAAGCCCAGAATAGAACCCCAGGCCTCAACACCAGCCCACTCTCGCCAGGCTGGGTCCCTGACCCCACTGGATGTGTGAAACCCTTGCTCCTTGAAAAGAAGGCTCACGCAAAAGTGCTCTGATCATTATAAGGTGGGGTCAGCACAGCCTTTTTGCTGGGTTGATTTGTGTGTTCTTATTGCCTGGCGAATGTGTGAAGAATGATCTCGCTGAGAAGAACTGAATCCCCCTCTGGGAAGGACATGACATTAATTCATAATGAGCAGAACCTTAAAATAACACCTGTCTTAGATCACTGACTGTTGCGGCTCAGCCTGCTGTCCTGGAGTTAAAGGTGAGCAGGCAGCATCAAGAGCGTAGTGGCGAAGGGGTGTTGGGTTTTGATGTTAGCGGTATGTTTTCATTTAACAGGACCCTTAATTCTTAAAGCAAATTCCAGGCCCTCTTGGATTCCCTGCCCACCTCACCAATCAGGGCCAGATCCAGTGACCGCACTGGGCTTTCTGTGTTGGGGGCTCCCCACGTGTTGCCCCCCCCCCCCCCACGTTTCCATGAAAAATAAACTCAAAATGATAACATGAGTGAGAGAAGCACTGGCATAAAATAGGGGCTCACAGGGCCTGAAAGTGGGGATCCCTGGGCCTGTGGAAAGCCTTGACAATTTAAATGGGTGTGTGTGTGTGTTATGTGTGTCCTACAGATAACTTAGAAATAACATGTGTAACATATGGACCTACAATGCAGGGAGGCCTGCCCCCTCCCCAAAGGGGTTATGTTTCATTTTTGTAATGAATGAATGAGGGTGTGTCTATCAAACATTGCTACATTAGGAGAGGTGGGGGAGGCACCCCACCACTTTTAACTATGAGCTCACTGGGTGGCCTTGAGCAAGTCACTCTCCCTCAGCCTCAGTTCCTCTATCTGTAAAATGGGAATAATAATGACCTTTCCCTTACAGGGAATGTATATGTTACATTCTCGGTTATTTTCCGAGAGGATTGATTGTATTTTATATTTTATTTTATATTTAATTCTGTAAACATTTGGTTGTGACCCATGGTTGAAACTAATAAACTATTTGATTGCTTGTAGTAATGATTATTCATAATAATTAAGAAGCCAGGTACTAACTGGTCCATTTAATACACTAGTCTTTTCTTTCATTTTCTTCCTCCAGTGGGTGTCACTTTCTGGGATTATTTATCTTTGTTAATAATAATAATAATAAATTAATTAATTAATTATATAGCACCAGCAATGAGCCTTGTGTTGAACAGTCAGTGATTAGAGACAGGTCCCTCTGCCTTGAGGGGCTTACAATCTAGAACGCCTTGTCCAATATGGTGGCTGCAGGAAGGGGAGGAGCTGAATCAAGCAGTGAGGGTGACTGGGTGGGACTCGAGGCAAGAGAGATCTGAAAAGTGGAGAGTTGGAAGGGACATCAGAGGCCATCTAGTCCAACCCCCCCCCCCCCCTTTACCTAAAGCATTCCTGTCCAGTCTTTTCTTGCAAACCTCCAGGTCAGGGGAGTCCACAAGCTCCTTAGGCTGCTTGTTCCATGGTCCAACTCTGCTAACAGTTAGGATGTTTCCCCCTAAATTTTTAATCTAAACCTACCTGTTTGCCATTGAAACCCATTGTTTCTTGAACTATCTGCAGTGTCTGGCTGAGAACTACTGGGTTTTTTTTTGTCGTCTTTACAGCATCCTTTTAGATGTTTGAAGACCATTGTCATATCCCTCTCCCTCCCTTAATCTTCTTTTCTTTAAGCTAAACATGCCAAGTGACATCAGCCTTTCCCTCATATGACTTGTAGGCTAGTTCGTTGATCTCCTCTGAGTCTTTTCTGGTTCGTCAAACTCATCCTTGAAATGTGGAGCCTGAAACTGAACCCAGTGCTCCAAGAGAGCTCTGGCCAATGCCAAGCATAGGGGCATTGTCACTTCCTGAGTCTCGGATATGATGCGTCTGTTAATACAACCCAAAATGGGGTTGGCCTTTTTTGCACCAGCTTCGAACTGTTGGCTTATGTAACCAAATTGTTGCCAAATCCTTCCCAGCAGCGCTGCCACGTAGCCAGTTTCCCCCATCTTTGACTTGTCCGTTTGCTTTTTTTTCCCTTATGAGCAATGCTTTACATTTGCCTTTTGTCACACTTCATTGGGTGTTTTTAGACGGATGGGCTGCCCTGGTGCTGGCCAAGTCAACCCTCTTCATTCCAAAGTGGCCTGTCTGTCTAAAGGCAGCCCCGCCAGACGTTGAATCAGAGCAAAGGCAACCCTGCAGGCAGCACTTCAGAACATCCCAGAGCGCTGCTGGCGGAGTGGTCTGGTCAAATCCGGGCACCAGCCAGAAGCGGAGCAGTGGTCCGTCAAATATGCAGACCCACGCTGCTGCTCTACTTTCAGCCGGACATTGCCTCAGGCAACACCATAGTGTTATGGATGCACTAATCTGCAACTCTATAGTGTGGGGGTGCATGGGCAGGCCGGAGAACCTGCTGGGTCCATCTGATGTTGACCCAGGTGGGGCTGGGAGCAGGCAGACATAGGGGTGCACCCCCAGAGTAGCTCCGGGGGTGGGCATTCCTGCACCCTTCTGAAAACACCCAGTGTGTCCAGCCCAGATCTCCAATGTATGAAGAGTGTTCTGAATTTTAATCCTATCCTCTAAAGAGTTTGCAATCCCTCCTGGTTTTATATCATCAGCAAATTTGATAAGTATGCTGTCCACACTTCCATCAGGAGGGGAGACAAGAGGGATAGATTCAGGGGGGAACCACAAAGGATGTGAGGCGGTAGCAGTAGGAAAATTCAGGGGGAAGGGGCAGGAAAGGTGGTGTGGCTGTGCTGGGGATAGTTGTGGGGACACGTGGTGGCAGCACTGGGGCAGCTATACTGGGGTGCACAGAGCGAAGTATTTACTAGAGATGTGCAAAGGGTGCAAATTTTGTATTCCTGATTTCTATTCTAGTTTCAATGCCAATTTTTGTGTTTGGTGGGGGAGGGTTTGTGTTTCAAAATTTTGGGACCTGCTACAGTTGGTTGTGAAGCAAGGAAGTGTGTGTGTCTGGGCAGGGGGTGCAGCTTCTGTGTGTTGTGTGTGTGTGTGCGCTGGTGATGAGTCTGACGCTACAATAAACAGTAAAGGACCCCAGTTTCAGAGAGCTCCAGCAAACCAGGCAGGGGAATCTCATACCCTTGCTCCATTCCATCTGGTTCCTTGGGTGCAATTTTGCTTCCAACTGCCTGTGGTAGCAAGTCAAACAGCCCCCAAACCACAAAGCACTCAAAGATCAAAAGTAAACCTACATCAAAACTAGGTCTGCAACCATTAATCGAACCGATTAATTGATTAATCTGTCTAAAACTGATTAAAATTTGTCCCCCCGGATGAATCGGTTGCCTGCCAGGACCTTCTGACAGTTCATAGTTGTGAGTCTGTAGCACAGGGGGACGTGTTCCAGTGGAAGACAAGTTAACCCAATGTATGCAAATTAGGCAAATAGATGCAAATGTATGTAAATATATGTATATTTATGCAAATGTATGTACATTTATTCAAATTTTGATCGATGCATTAATCAACAAAAGGCTTAATCAATTAATCCACTAAAATTTCTAATCAGGTTGCAGGCCTAATCAAAACTCAGTCCACCTCTACAGATTCCTGTTGTTGGAGCTAAACTCCTCTCTGACCAACACGACATTCCATGGACCTTGGCAGATGCTCAAACTGCTAGGACCCACAATTAAAAACAGCAACTTAGGCCCTTTCCACACAAGCCGCCCCCACCCAGCTCCACGCAGTGGAGGCGCCCATGGGAAGGAATGCCGCAGCGGATGGGTGGGGGTGCGTGCTCACTAACGTGCTACACCCGTCGCCCACACAGGAGCAATGGGCTCCAATGCCGGTTGCTCGGTGGGTGGGTGTTACACCCATCCCCCCCACCCACCGTGGCCCATTTGAAAAGGGCCTAAGAGCTGGAAATCACGTGACACGCAGCACGCTAACGCAGACCCCAAAACAGCAGAGCATTTTTGTGTGTGCGCAAAATACAGACGCCGAAAAGGTCCTTTTTGTTGTTATTTGTGGTCCTTTTTTTTTTTCGCCAAACCCGACTGCATAACCCTAGTATTCACCCCAGCATTTTGATCCACTGATTCTGGGACTCGTGTCTTTGTGAGGCAAGGAGCTCTCTGCAGGAACTGTCTGCTTGGATCCGTTCCATTCATTTTTTATTGAACTGAACAGTATTTCTTGTCTTGAGATAGTCCCGGGAATACCGGCAGCTCGGCCTGAATTAACCAGCTCGCTCACATCTATATTTGATGGCCTCGGCAGAGAAATAACTAAAGAATTCCCGCCCCCCTCTTCCCCCCTCTTCCCCCCCCATGCCTTTATATCCCAGCTGCCCAGGGTGCGACTGGCTGTTGCCATGACAACTGGAGATCCTTCGCCAGGCCCTGATTGGCCGGGCTTGTTAGCAGCATCCCTGTTGCTTCCCCCTCAGCCCCCCCCCACCTCTCCCTCAACCCCCACCCCCCAAACATTGTCATGATTTATTCACCACCCGGGACGTGTCATTGGGGAATTATTCACGGCGTAAGATTTATAAGGCTTCAAAGAGCGAGGCAGCCTTGTCTCCCCCTCGCTGCTGCTCACTGACCTCCCTGGGAGCGTTGGGGGTTGGGGCGGGGATTTATTTTATTTTATTTTATTTATTTTTATTTTATTGAAATTGCTTTGGCTCCAGCTTTCAAGGAGACTTTTGGCCCCTTCTCTCCTCTGGACGGAATCCAGCAGCAGCATCTTGGCAAAGCTTGTTGTGGGGCAGGCAGGCTGGCTCGATGGTGGTGGGGGCAGATCAGCAACCGGATAAAAGAAGCTTTCACTTCTAGGTCACTGGTTCACCGCCAGCTCAAGCTAGCAGTGACCAGGAGGCCTGGCTGTCCTCAACGAAAGCCAGGCCAGAAGGGGAGGAGAAAGCAAAAGACTAAAAGCCAAGATTTCTGGTGTCTCTGCCCAGCTCTGGGAGTGGGGTCTAGTGGCTAGAGTAAGTGAGCAGGGACTCGGAGCTGGACTCTTAGGGATCTGACCCCTGCTCTGGAGGAGGCTCTAGAGATGAGGGGAGAGGGTTGGAGCCAAGATTCCTGGGTTCTGCCCCCTGCTCAGGGAGGGGAGGAGGTTCTAGAGATGAGGGGAGAGGGTTAGAGCCAGGATTCCTGGGTTCTGTCCCCTGCTCAGGGAGGAGGTTCTAGAGATGAGGGGCTAGAGCCAGGATTCCTGGGTTCTGCCCCCTGCTCAGGGAGGGGAGGAGGTTCTAGAGATGAGGGGAGAGGGGTTAGAGCCAGGATGCCTGGGTTCTGTCCCCTGCTGTGGGAGGAGGTTCTAGAGATGAGGTGAGAGGGTTGGAGCTAAGATTCCTGGGTTCTGTCCCCCGCTCTGGGAGGGGAGGAGGTTCTAGGGATTATTTATTTATTTGGATTTCTACCCCGAAAAGCTGAGGGTGGGTTACATAAAAAGACCCATAAAATGGTAAGACACCCCCCCCCGCCCCACACCACACCAAAATCTGCCCCTTCCTGTAGAACACCTGGCCAAATAAATATGTTTTACTCTGCCTTCAGAAGATGCCCAGGCTCAGACTTAGATGAACCTCCCAATGAAGGGTGTTCCAAAGCCATGGAGCAGCCACTGAGAACGCCTCTCTGCGGGCCCAGGCTGTATAGACATGGGACAATTTTATTTTTTATTTATTTTATTTATATTAAATACATTTTACCCCCGCCCATCCTGCCCCAGGCAGCTCTGGGCGGCTCACAATCAACAATAAAAATGGGGGTTCTTGCAAGCGGGGGCTCTCGGTTGATCTTGGGGGCCGTGAAGGGATGTAAGAAGCAAGTTGGTCCATTAGATATGTAGGGCCCAAGCCATTTAGGGCTTTATAGGTCAAAACCAGCCCCGTGAATTGTGCCCGGAACGCTATTGGCAGCCAGTGCGGTCTCTGGAGCACCGGTGTCATGTGCTGCTGGTCAAGAGATGGGCTGCCGCGTTCTGCACCAGCTGAAGCCCCCGAAACATCTTCAAGGGCAGCCCTGTGCAGAGCACATTGCAATAGTTCAGCTTTGCGGTAAATGAAGACGGCATGAATGACAGCGGCCAGGTCCCTATCTGAAAGAAAGGGACGCAGCCTCCTCCCCAGATAGAGTTGGTGAAAAGCGCTCCTGGCCACGGCCGTGACCTGGTATTCCAGATGCAGCGTGGGATGCAGGAGCCACCCCCAAGGCTGCGAACCTGAGTAACCAGGGGAGGCTCCCCAGCAATGATGAGCGTCCCAGTCCTTCCCAGGTGACAGGGCCTGCTGAGTATCCTCACTTCAGATGGGGGTTGGGGGAGAGGTTGGAATCAGGAGTCCTGGTTTCTGTACGCAGCTCTGGGAGAGGAGTGGGGTCTAGTGCTTTGAAAAGGGGGCTGGGAACCAGGACTCCTGGCTTCATTCGCCAGCTTTGGGCTGGGGTAGGGGACTGGGAACCAGAATTCCTGGGTTCTGTCCCCAGCTGGAAGAGGAGTGGGATTTAGAGCTTGGAAAAGAGGGCTGGCTTCTATTCCCAATTCTGGGAGTGGGTTTTAGTGGCTAGGGGAGGAGGGGGCCTGGGAAGCAGGATTCCTGGGAGAGAAGTGGGGTCCTGTGGGGTAGAGCAGAGGGACGGGGAGCCAGGACTCCTAATTCCCACATGCTTGTGCCCAGAGGAACACACATATACAGTGTCAGTTTGTCACAGAAAAAGTCACAGTCACACACCAATCCAGTGAGACCCAGTTATATATAACAGGACAACAATATCACACTCCCAGATATGCGCTTGCTGGACACGCACACACACACACTCCATTGGACTCTGAGAGACAATACTCCTTGCAATGCACACTCAGGCTCTCTTGCACACTTCTACAAAGGGGCACCCAAGCAATCGTACTCTGACACATGCATTTCTGTGCTGACATGCATAGGATCACACACGTGTACCCTGAGATGCGGTAACTAGCAGCACACACATGCAGTGTTGCACACGCATGCTAAGACATATGGGTCCCCACAAAGGCACACACACATGACAATACTGACACGCATGAGCACTCCTGTGCGTGTGCCGTTGGCCCGTCACTCACTCTGTGATACCCATGCTGCCAGGGGAAAGCAGCTGCTGTCTTGATATCAAACTTGGCCTTGCCATCGCCTTTGTAGAGGCCACAGGGCCGTCAGCAAGGACTGATCCCTCCCCTCCCCCCAAACCCACTCCTTACAGCTCTTGCCCTGATGCAAGGAGACAGCCAGGCTGCTGGGATGATGAGGTAAAACCGTGGGCAGCTGGGGACCTGCCAATGATAATGATAACCAGTACGGGGCCAGTTGGCTACCCCAGCCAGTTGATTTGAAGGAGCCCCTGGGCAGCGAGTGAGTCCAAGGCAGAGACATTAGAATTACCCTCCACACCCTGGATGGGAAGGGAATCCGTACCACCTAAAGGTGCAGGAGGGAGAGAAAACGGAGATGGGCTCAGCTGCCAGTCCTCCCCACTGAGAGCAATGGAGAATATTGCATCCACCAAAGAGAGAATGGTGGAAACTCCTTCCATATAGAACAATAGAGAATCTACCCTCCCTGAGAACAGTGAAGAATTCACACCATAGGAAACAATGGAAATTAACCCCCCTATATTGAGAATTCCCCCCCCCTCCCCCCCATTGAGAACAACAGAGAATCCTGCCATAGAGAACAATGGAGATTTCCCCCATTAAGAACAATGGAGAATCGAAGAATGAAGGAAAATTATTTTCTCCCCATGAAGAACAATGGGAAACACTTCCCCCAGTGAGAACAATGGAGACCCCCCACATTGAGAACAATGTATAATCTAAGAACTAACGAGAAGACTCTTCCCATTGAGAACAATGGAAAATGCCCCTCACCCACTGAGAACAATGCAGAATGTAAAAACCTCTTAATCTCCATTGAGAACAATGGGGAAATACTTGACCCATAAAGAACAATGGAATCTAAAAACTAAAGAGAAGCCAATTCCCATTGAGAACAACGGTGACTCCCCCACACACACTGAGAACAGTGGAAACCCCCCACGACACACCTACTTGAGAACAATGGAGAAACGCCCATCCTCCATAGAGAACAATGGGGAATCTAAGAACTAAGGAGGCTCCTCTCCCATGTTCTCTCCATTGTCAACAATGGAAACCTCCCTCTTCTAAGAACAGTGGGGGTTTCTCTCCACACCTTCTCCTGCTTTTGTCAATGGGAGCTACTGGGTCCAGGTCACTCTAGAAGAAGGATGGGGAACTTTTTCCTTCCCAAGGGCCACTTTGAGAATTAGTACAAGCCCTGAGGGCTACGTAGAAGCTGGGGGAGGGGTGCATTCAGGAAGAGGAGGGTCAAGAGCATAGATCTGTATCATGGATCTGTCCTCTCTGCTTGTGTGCATGCCCTTATCTCTGCCCCCTTACCCCAAGCTCAGTTTTTCAGTGCTTGGGGATAAGAACTGGATCCAGGGGCCAGATCCAGGAACTGGAAAGGGGGTGCATAAAAACTAGCCGTGTGAGGTTCCCCACGCCCCTGCTCTAGAATATCTGGTCTTTGGGCTGGGGGTGCTGAGCATTCACCCTTCCTGCAGTACAGAACAAACTGCCCCACTAATACTTCAGTCATGACGGCCTCTAAGTGAAGTCCCCAATGTCAGAGCCTCATGGTACCAGAGAAATATTCTCTCTCTCTTCCACCCCCCACCCCCTTGCTGGTAAGATCTCATCCAGTCTCAGCCACACAGTAATGATTTTTGTCTCTTTCATGATTGGAGAGCCTGGGGTGGAATTTCTTGCATCCGTTCTGGGATTGCATGAGGACTCTGGCTTCCAAAAGGCACGCAAATCTGGTAATTACAAAAAAGGGACTGGATTCTGAGCTTAGGGACACCGGGCCAGATCTAGAGGAGCCAGATGGAATTCATCTCCCCTGCAATTCCAGAGCGGAATCTGGGAATGCCCTCTGCTTCACCAACGCTCCTTCTCAATTCCTTTCTTGAAAGGAGGGATCATTGAATGCCACCTGGATTCTCAAAAGGTCACAGAATCAGATTTCCAAAGGTTTGGCTCTCCATTGTCTGTACACAAATGTCAATGCACCCTCACACCCTGGACTTTATTGGGTTCAGGTAGGTCCCATCACAACCATTGATTCATTCACTGGAGCAGCAGCACGTGTGTCAGCAGGGAGCCCACCACTGAGCACAATGGAGAATCCAAGAATAGTGGGGGATCCATCCCTTCCCCCCACTGAGAACAATTGAGGAGCCACCTCCTCCCCACTAAAAACAATGGAGGATCCACCCCCTTCCCCATGGAGAACAATGGAGGATCCATCCCCATCCCCACTGAGAATCAATCCCCTTCCCCATGGAGAACTATGGAGAATCCACCCACCTTTCCCATGGAGAATCCATCCCCTTCCCCACTGAGAACAATGGAGAATCCATCCCCTTCCCCACTGAGAACAATGGAGAATCCATCCCCTTCCCCACTGAGAACAATGGAGAATCCATCCCCTTTCCCATGGAGAAGAATGGAGAATCCATCCCCTTTCCCACTAAGAATAATGGAGAATCCACCCACCTTCCCCATGGAGAAGAATGGAGAATCCATCCCCTTTCCCACTAAGAATATTGGAGAATCCACCCACCCTCCCCATGGAGAATAGAGAATCCATCCCCATCTTTACTAAGAACAATGAAGAATCACTGCTCATGATTAATCTCCTCCCCCATCAAGAACAATAGAGAATCCACCTGCTCCTCCACTAGAACAATGGTGAATCCCCTCCCCCCATTGAGAACAACAAACACACACTCCATTGAGAAAAATGAGATGGACTGATATGTTTAATGACTCCCAAATGACTTCAACAGGGTTGCCTACTTAAGAACTTGTTCTGGGACCCCAAAGTAAAAAATTGGCCTTTGACCCTAGAGGCAGGTTGCGACAGATCCAGGAACCAGAAATGTGGGCTGCCCCTAATCCATTTCCCACCTGGACAGACTGGGAATTAGGGGTCTTTGCCATCCAGAGAGAGTGTCTGGACTTCCAGTCTGGGGACTGAGGAATGACTTGGAATGTGAAATGTTTGGGAACAGGTCTTGTGGGATGTCTGTTTCCCCCATAGAACAGACACAATGCAGCTGTGGTGTGCTATGGGGCTGTGGGGTGTCTGCTCTTTGAAGCACTTTGGGGCTGTGTGGGGCCTGTTCTATGGAGCGTTATGGCCGGCTGTGGAGTGCTTGTTCTATGAGGTGCTATGGGGCTGTGGAGTATAACTTCTGTGGAGTGCTATGGGGCTGGGCAGATGTTTATTCTGTGGTGTACTATGGGGCTGTGAGGGGTCATTTCTTTAGAATAACTTTGGGACTACGCGGTATCTGTTAGATGGTGGTCTGTGCAGCTGTGAGGGTGTCCTTTCTTTGGGATGGAGTGCTGCCTGTTTTGTGCTATGGGGCTGTGGGGTGTCTGTTCTATGGGGCTGTGGGGTGTCTGTTCTAAGGAGCTCTATGGGGCCGTAGGGTGTCTGTTCTAAGGAGCGCTGTGGGGTGTCTGTTCTAAGGAGTTCTATGGGGCTGTGGGGTGTCTGTTCTAAGGAGTTCTATGGGGCTGTGGGGTGTCTGTTCTAAGGAGCGCTATGGGGCTGTGGGGTGTCTGTTCTAAGCAGCGCTATGGGGCTGTGGGGTGTCTGTTCTAAGCAGCGCTATGGGGCTGTGGGGTGTCTGTTCTAAGGAGCGCTATGGGGCTGTGGGGTGTCTGTTCTAAGGAGCGCTATGGGGCTGTGGGGTGTCTGTTCTAAGGAGCGCTATGGGGCTGTGGGGTGTCTGTTCTAAGGAGCGCTATGGGGCTGTGGGGTGTCTGTTCTAAGGAGCGCTATGGGGCTGTGGGGTGTCTGTTCTAAGGAGCGCTATGGGGCTGTGGGGTGTCTGTTCTAAGGAGCGCTGTGGGGCTGTGGGGTGTCTGTTCTAAGGAGCGCTGTGGGGCCGTGGGGTGTCTGTTCTAAGGAGCGCTGTGGGGCCGTGGGGTGTCTGTTCTAAGGAGCGCTGTGGGGCCGTGGGCTGTCTGTTCTAAGGAGCGCTGTGGGGCCGTGGGCTGTCTGTTCTAAGGAGCGCTGTGGGGCCGTGGGCTGTCTGTTCTAAGGAGCGCTGTGGGGCCGTGGGCTGTCTGTTCTAAGGAGCGCTGTGGGGCCGTGGGCTGTCTGTTCTAAGGAGCGCTGTGGGGCCGTGGGCTGTCTGTTCTAAGGAGCGCTGTGGGGCCGTGGGCTGTCTGTTCTAAGGAGCGCTGTGGGGCCGTGGGCTGTCTGTTCTAAGGAGCGCTGTGGGGCCGTGGGCTGTCTGTTCTAAGGAGCGCTGTGGGGCCGTGGGCTGTCTGTTCTAAGGAGTGCTGTGGGGCCGTGGGGTGTCTGTTCTAAGGAATGCTATGGGGCGTGGGGTGTCTGTTCTGTTGAGCACTATGGGGCTGGAGAGTTTGAAAATAAAGCCCTTTTTTAAGCCCGCTCTTAATGTTAGACAAGGTGTTCTTCCCCCACCCCCTCAAATTTACATAAACCAGCACATTCAAATTGATGCAAATTAACACTGTCCCGTATTCTCCCCTGGCACAGAGAGCAATCCTAAATTGAACCCAGGTTCCCTGGGGCTTAAGCTCGCCTCCTAACAATGATCCCCCCAGTCCCCCCCAGCCCAAGGCCCCTTGGGTTCTGCATGCTCCCAAGTAGAAGGCCAGGGCTCAAGCTGCCATCACAAACCCATTTGGAGGATTTTGTAAAGGCAGGGCCGCCGCTGCCCTTTGAAGTGTGAAGGAATGAGAGGGGGCATGGATGGTGTTCATGGTAAACAAAGCCCTCCACCACCTCTTGTTGAGATCAGGGGGTGGGGGCAATGGGGGGGAGCGCTGCGATTCAATGATCTGATCACATGAGCTGCGTTCCGGAGAGCAAGATCTTCGACACCGTGTGTCGATATTTGGGGGGGCAGAGGCTTGTTAGAAGAATGATTGCCGGGAGGTGTCACCCCCAGGGAGGCACAGAGCTCTGGAAAGAGATCCGAGGCTGGAGACTGAGGTGAGAGGGAAATTGAACAGGGGGCGGGTAACTGGATAAAGGTGGGGATTTGATAGCCAGGCAACGGGGACTGGGGGAGACTGTTCAGTGCGGAGAAGCCATCAGCTGCTTTCGGGGCTGGAAGGATGGATGGCAGGTGAGTTATGGGTCTGCCTACCCCCCCCCCCCCCCAATCCCTGAGAGAGAAATAAATAAAGGATGGGGGAGGAGAGAGAAAGAAGAGGGAGATGGGTGTAAAAAGAAGGGAACAGGAGAGACAAAGACAGAAGCGAGACAATGGGGGGAAAGGATTGTGCCAGATGAAAGGTGGATGATTGTAGGGGGGAAGGCAGCCATGGGGCAAAGGGGTTGGAGCAGGCAGTTGCAGGGCCCGGCTGCCCATGAGTCAGAGGTCATGGGGTTGCGGGGAGGGAGGATTGATTTGGATACATTTGACGCTGGGGATGAATTAAATCCTTTTGGGCACATAATGATCATGCAGAGGGGTAACCCCATCCATAGCAGACATGTGGGGCTAAAGGGTGTTCAAATGTCCCCATCCTGAGACCTAAACATGGAGGGTTGTGACCAAAGAGTCAGGACCCGCCGGACCGTGGGCCAAATCCATTCCATGACTGTTTCTAATTTGGTCCCTTTCCAGTTCCTGGATCTGGCCCCTGGATCCAGTTCCTGCCCTCAAGTACTGAAAGACTGAGCTCAGGGGAAGGGAGCAGAGATGAAGGCAGGCGCACAAGGACAGGGGATGGATCCCTGGGGTAGGAATTATATGTTGGCCCCCTGATTAAAAACCAGTTTGGAAAAACAGCGCAGATCCCCATGTGGACGTTTTCAATTCAGTTTAGCTCCAGCTGGCCTTCTCTTGCTTGAGGTGGTATCCAAACCCTGTCGAAGCCAAGGAGAACTAGGTCGTGATGAGTTCTAACGAGGTCACCATTTCACCTTTAATTCAAACAACAGGCAAAGGGAATCCAAGAAGTTTCAGTCTGCCAATTGTGACCATGCAGGTCTCTCATGTAGATACGTGGTAGGAGAGGATTTTAGGAGAACAGCCAAATAAGCCTAGAGTCACTCACCAAACCACCTGCAATGATGCTAGCTCAGGGGCGGGGGCTGGGGGAACCTTTTCCTGCCCCCACACTTGCCACATGGGGCGTGGGGGAGGGGGACTTCAGTGATGCCCTCTGGATGGGGAGAAGGAAGGGAAGAGCCCAGATTGTGGATCTAGGCTCTGGAGCCATCTCCTATTATTATTATTATTATTTTATTTATACTGCATCAGCAGTATTCATGACGGGTCCCTGCCTCAAGGGGCTTACAATTGATTTATTTTATTTGTTTAAATGTATATGCCACTCTTTCCCAGAGGGTCAGGGCAGCTTACAATTCATAAAAACATTGAATACAAAACCCCCTAAAATCCCCAGAAACCCCCCCCATAACCCCTTCCCACCCGACCCCCTTTCACACCCGACCCCCTTTCACACCCTTACCCCAAACCACCCAGTCCCCTATCCCCACCTGCCAAATGCCTTTCCAAATTTAAAAAAAAAGTCTAACACCAGCTCTGGAAGACACCCAGGCCCATGTTCAAACGAATCTTGGGGGGTGGAGGTGGGGAGTTCCAAAGCACTGGGGGCATCAACTGAGAATGCCCCCCTGCGGGCCCTTTAAGATGGACAAGAGTGGGGGAGATGACAAGGGAGAGGGCAGGGTTGCAGTCAGCCCTGGGCCCATAGGGAGAGATAGGGAGGCATTTACAAAGCTGACAAGTTGCAGGGGCCCAGGCTTAGCTTAGTTACAGGGGAGAAGGGGTCTCCAAAGGAAGGAGAGTAGGAAGAGCATCAGCGATCTCGGTCTATGGGGATGAGGAGCTAGGGGAAGCCCTGATGAAAGGAGGAGGTTTTTAATGCAATCCTTGTGTGCCTGCCCTCATCTCTGCTACCTTCCCCCCGAACTCACTTTTTTAATGCTTGACATTAGGGACCAGATCCATGAGCCAGATCTATGAACTAGAAAGGAGAAAAAAATAAAATAATTAATAATAAATAACACCCCCCAGTCACGGACCAGCTTTGGCCCCGCCAGGCCTCAGCTTCCCATCCCATACTGGATCCTCCATAGAAGGATGCCTCTTGGGGTTGATTCTTCCAAAAGCCAAGCTGCTTCAGTGCCTGTCCCTGGGAGTTCGGACAGGACTTTGCAGGGGGTGGGGATAAGCAGAGAGCAGTCTTATCCTCTGTGTTTCCCAGGGGGTAGGACATCCTACTGTTACTTCGATGGGGAGTGGGGTGGGGTATCTGGCTTCACACACCCCACATGCCAGAGGCTGAGAGAGCCAGGCCTCTCCGTAGGAGAGTGGTTCCCCGTTGGACGCCTGGCTGGTTCCTCCTCTCATCCGCTTGGCAGGGGCACTCCGAGATGGCCCTGGCCTAATGCTTCCTAATGGCTTTTAGTGGTGTAATCCAGTAGCAAATTAGCTGCCCTGGAGCTCCTTTAATGTAAGATCCATGGCAGAGGATTGATGTGTGTTCTGCTAGCGGCTCCGGAGGCCAGGGGGATGAGAGCAGGATGTTGCTAAGGGGAGAGGAGATGTTCGGATCATGGCAGGCCTTAGAATTGGCGGGGCAGGGTTACAGGGAAGGTGAGGGGTGGGGAGGCTAAAGTGGTGGTTGTGGGAGTGGGTGGCTGGGGGCACTGCTAATACTGAGGGGGAGCCCCTCTGCCTGATGCCACCGGGCCAAGGGGGCAGCGCTTGTCCCTCTGTGGCTCTTTGAAATGTTGGAAAGTATGCGGATTAGGAGGGGGGGAGCTAAGGGCGATGCCTCTCACCCAGATGATGTTGCCAGATTTTTCCCCAGAGGAGGTTGTCAAGGCCAGTAGCATGGCTGTGTTTAAAAAAAGAACTTGATAAGTTCTTGGAGAATAAGTCCATTAACGGCTATTAGCCAAGTAGATTACGAGATGGGAACTTCTTACTGTCGGGAGCAGGGAGTGATCAACAGGGAATGGATTGTCTATTGTGACTGCGGGTACTTCTCCCATGCGACCAAAATTGGCCACTGTCGGAGACAGGATGCTGGGCTTGATGGACCATTTGGTCTGACTCAGTCTGGCACTGCTTACGTTCTTATATTCTCTCTGTCCGCAGGCACTGGAGAAGCTGAAGATGTCCGGTTCCATCGCTTCGTACGACCAGCTGGTGAGGCAGGTGGAGGCGCTGAAGAAGGAGAACACCCACCTCCGCCGGGAGCTGGAGGACAACTCCAGCCACCTCTCCAAGTTGGAAAATGAGACCTCGGATATGAAGGTGAGACCACCCCCCTCTTATCCTTGCTCACCCCAGCCCATCCGTTCATCCAGAACGCGTTCCCAAGCACCCTGCAGAATAGTCAGACTTAGGGGCATGGAACCTTGGGGTGTTCCTCCCAGGAAGCTTTTGCAGCCCCCAGCCCCAACATGGATCTATGCTACGGACCCATCCACTGTCCCTGAATACATGCCGCAGGGGCATGGTGACAAGGCTGGGATGGGCTCATGTCCCAAATATGGACCCCTTTAAGGGCAAGGGGTCATGATCTCCAGGTTAGAGGGCAGGGCGTGCCCGTGAAGGCAGCACTGCCTCAACTATCATAGGTGCAACAGGTATGGCTGCACCTGGGCCCACAAGCCACAAAATTTCGTGAGATTTCTTGCAAAAAGATTTTATTTTTTTAAAGGTATTGGGGCATCCTGGGATGCCCCAGGACACCATCTGGCTTACCTCAGCCCCGAGCTGCTGGCCTCCAGTCTGGTGGCTGCTCCCTGCCTCCCTCTGCATTCTGCAGAGAGCTGAGCTTGCTCTTTGCCTCCCCTGCCATGCTGCACTCGGTACAGAGCTTAGCTGGGACCCGACAGTAAATTATCTGAGTGGGGAGGGGAGCAGGCGAGCCTCTTCCCAGTTGCGTGCAACACTTTAATCGGTCCCTGTTTCCAGGGGGACTGATCAGGGGTGTGCTGCATGCTGTCTCTGATATCAGGCCCCCTGGAAATGGAGACTGATTAGAGTGTTGCACACAGCTGGGAAGAGACTTCACTGTTCCCCCTCCCCAGTCACATAATTTATGGTCGGGTCCCAGCTCAGCTCTGCAGAGTGCAGCCTGGCAGGGGAGGCAGAGAGCAAGCTCAGCTCTCCACAGAATGCAGAGGGAGGCTGGGGAGCAGCCCGCAGACCAGAAGTCAGCAGCCTCGCAGTAATCAGAGATCAGGAGAGAGGGTTAGAAATCGTGTCTCTCACAATAAATTCATAAGAGTTGGCAACACTATAACTATGTCCGTAGCGTGCCCCCTCATCTCTGCTCCCTTCCCCTGAGCTCAGTCTTTCAGGGCTTGAGGGCAGGGACTGGATCCAGGGGCCAGATCCAGGAACTGGAAAGGGTGGGGGGGAAACCCAGCTGAAGGCCAGATTTGGCCCATGAACTATATATCCCCTCCCTTTATGGGTGGGTTCCCAGACCTGGGTGAACAACAGCTCTGGAAGGGACATTTTTCCTATCACCTGGACACAGGTGGCACAGACACCCACTGGCAGGACTCACTGCCAGTGGGCACCCACTGGCAGGCACAGACACCCACTGGTAGGACTGGCCCTTGGTGACACTTGGCCTCCCATCTTCCCTTAGCCTCACAGTACAGTGTTTCTCTGATTGTAGGAAGTCCTCAAGCACCTGCAGGGAAAACTGGAACAAGAAGCCAGGGTGATGGTGTCCTCTGGGCAGACCGAGGTTCTGGATCAGTTGAAGGGTGAGTGAAGACTGCAAGGTGACCCTGCAGTGCATTATGGGTAGCTCCTTAATTCTGCCCACTTCTAACTGTGTTTTGCACCTCCAGTCACAAGGGGGAGCCACTCAAGGTCCATCATGTTAGAACATCCAGCTTTTCCCCCTTGCTTCCCTCAACAACCCCCAACTCCCCTTATAGTTCTCCCTCAACCTACCCCCCAGACCAGTCTCCACTTCTGCCTCAGTTTCTCGTTTTCTCTCCTTTCTTGTGGCAGGAGTTGCTCTGGTCTGCAAACTTAGTGGTATGGAGTCTCATAGAGCTGGAAGGCCAGAACAGCTCCCAGTTGACTGAAGCTCCTTCTAGGGTGGCCATACCTCCCCTTTAAAAGAGGACTCTTATGAAAACTGCAGCCCTGCACCATGTATTTTTCATAAACATCCTCTTTTAAAGGGGAGGTAAGGCCACCCTAGTCCTTCCCTTCCTGAGGCTGCCATTCTTGGGATACACGAGCCTCTTAATTTTAAGGAGGAGTATGGTAGATCCATCTGTCCCTCCAGAGTTACGGGGTTGCTGGTGGGGGCAAGTCTATGAGTTATACCAGCCCCTAAATGATACCCGGGCTTGCTTAACCATGAACAGGGGTGGTATGTGGCTTCCTTGAAATACCACAACCTCCCTCTAGGGGGCATAGAATCTGGGGCTGGTTGAAGAATTGGGTGGGTTTTGCTCCTCGCTGTCCTTCCTGCTTTCTCCTTACGGGGGCGCCTGCTTCCCCCCCATCCCAGCTCTCCAGATGGACATCACCAGCCTCTACAACCTCAAGTTCCAGCCCCCAGCCCTGGCTCCGGAGTCCATGTGCCAGGGATGCAGCCCCGAGAGCAGCCCTGTCCGCTCAGCCGTGCTTCAGAAGAAGGACAGCATGGGGGACCTGAGCCGGGCCACCATCCGGCTCCTGGAGGAGCTGGACAGGGAGAGGTAACTGCTGCAGGGAGGAGGCAAATGGCAGAGGGGCCGGGGCACAGGGAGCAGCTGGGGCAGCGATATACCGCTATCTGCCTGCCTGCCTTTCCACCCTAACTCTGAATTGTCTGTCTATGAAGCTCCTCATCAAGCTCCTCGTTTTCACCTACAAAGCCCTTCACAACCTTGCTCCCCCCTCCCTCTCTGCCCTGATCTCCCTCCGAACCCCTGCTCGAGCACTCCACTCCTCCTCCATCCCCTCCCTCGCCCTCCCCCAACCGCCTTCGTCCCTTCTCCTTCACTGTCCCGCACGCCTGGAACTCCCTCCCTGCCCACATTCGCCTTGTCCCCTCCCTTTCTACCTTCAAATCCCTCCTCAAAACCCACCTCTTCCACTCTGCCCTTCCTAATCCTGCTAACCATTCCCACCCAGGTTTATCCCCCCAGCTGTTATCTGCAAACTCCCAACTTACTGTAACCAAGCCAAGAACGTGTACCTGAGCTCTCGCATCCTCATGAATGTCGCATCCCTTGTCTCTCCCTCTGTTCCCCCTTCCCTGTCTCCCCTCCCCCTGTCTTTAGATTGTAAGCTCTCGGGCAGGGACTGTATCTATCTTGTTCTCTGTAAAGTGCCAGGTACATCGCTGGCGCTATATAAATGCTTATAATATTAATAATTAATAATAACAACCAGCAGTGGATCCAGATAACTCACCTGGACAATAAATATCCATCCATCTGTCCATATATCTGTATATCTGTCTGTCCATTCACTTCTTTCTATCAATCTCCACTCTCTGTCTAATTCCAATGATCTTTCCCCCCCCAGCTTTGCAGTCTCTCTCTGGACTTGAGTGGCCATATCTCCCCTTTATAAGAGGACACTTATGAAAAATGCATGCTGCAGGGTTGCACTGGCACCAATGCAGCCCTGCACCATGCATTTTTCATAAGCGTCCTCTTATAAAGGGGAGGCCTGGCCACCCTGCTCTGGGCGTGAATTCAGATTTGAATCACGCAGTGACTCCGCAGCTCCCCATCTCCTGTTCCCATTCCTCCTTTGTCTCACCTATCCAGCCCCCCCCTCCCCATTGTGTGTTGGCAGGTGAGTAAACCCCCCCCCCAGCCCCCTAGACTTGGTGTGGGGCAGGCCAGGGGTGACCTCCATGATCTGTGTTGCCATTTCTTTCTCCTGTGCTGGGAGGGCTGCGTCTCTGGGGACTAGGTTGGGGTGAGCTGGGCGCTGGGGGGTGTCTCTGACTTGTCCCCTTTGCAGATGTTTCTTGCTGAGTGAGATTGAGAAAGAGGAGAAGGAGAAGCTGTGGTATTACACCCAGCTGCAGGGTCTCTCCAAGCGACTGGACGAGCTACCTCACGTGGAGACGGTGAGTCGTACCCGCCCCTCGGCTCGTAGGAGGCCTGTGTCTGGTGCCCCAGGGGAGGTACGAGTGGGATTGGGAGCCTGCCCCTGACCTTGTCCCTTTTCCCCCCACCTCCATAGTTCTCTATGCAGATGGACCTGATCCGCCAGCAGCTGGAATTCGAAGCCCAGCACATCCGCTCGCTCATGGAGGAACGTTTTGGGACAACTGATGAAATGGTGCAGAGAGCTCAGGTCAGGAAAAAAGAGGCCTCTCTGTTCCCTTCAGAGACTGTCCTACAATCTCCTTCCCATTTGAGAGTGCAACTGCAGCCCACACAAGGGCTGTGGCGCTCTGTCCCCCTCTAGTGGTGGTGCTGGGCCACACGGGCTGTGGCGCTCTGTCCCCCTCTAGTGGTGGCACTGGGCCACGCAGAGGCTGTGGTGCTCTGTCCCCCTCTAGTGGTGGCACTGGGCCACGCAGGGGCTGTGGCGCTCTGTCCCCCTCTAGTGGTGGTGATGGGCCATGCAGGGGCTGTGGCGCTCTGTCCCCCTCTAGTGGTGGTGATGGGCCATGCAGGGGCTGTGGCGCTCTGTCCCCCTCTAGTGGTGGTGCTGGGCCACACGGGGATTGGGGTGCTTTGTCCCCCTCTAGTGGTGGCAATGGGCTGTTCAGATGCTGTGGCGCTCTGTCTCCCTGTAGCGGTGGTGCTAGGCAATGTATGTATGGGAGTGGATGACTATAACTCCCTCAGAAAGGGGAGTTTACCCCATTTCCCTAGTCCCCAGTGGCTATGCTGGCTTGACTCTCAGGCCTCTGATCCCTTGTACCACTGGCCCCGTCATTTCATGCCGTAGTGACCAGGTGAGCTGACCATCCCTGATGGCTGCTTAAACCCCTGCAGATCCGGGCGTCCCGGCTGGAACAGATCGACAAGGAGCTGATGGACGCTCAGGATAAGGTGCAGCAGTCAGAACCGCAGGTAACGGGGCAGGGGGAAAGATTCCCAGGCTGCGGGGCTGCTGCCAGCTCCATTTGCCTGATCCCCGCCAGCTGGAGGGAGACAGCTAGGAGCGGGTGACGTTAACAGCATGAGACACCCACAGCCAGCTGCGCCATGCGCAGGAGCTGGGGTTTGTGTCAGCGGCAGCCTGCTCCGTGGGCAGCGCAGGAGCCCACAGCACAGTCACACTGGCCTGTGTATGCATGTGCACACACACACACACACCTACACAGAGCATCACCTATCTTTGTGCGTGCACGCACACACACACACACACACACACACACACACACACAGACAGAGCATCACTTGTCTTTGTGTGCACACACATACACAGAGCGTCACCTATCTTTGTGCATACACACACACACACACAATCACCTATCTTTGTGCACACACACCATCATACACACACACACACACACACACAGAGTATCACCTATCTTTGTGCGCACACACACACACACACACACACACACACACACACACATACACAGAGCGTCACCTATCTTTTTGCGCACACACACACATCACCTATGTTTGTGTGTGCATGCGCACACTATGTGTGTCTCACACAGAGCATCACCTGCTCACATAACTGGGAGGGCAGTTGTAGAGCACCCCCTTAAAAACTCACTTCTCGTACTTGCAAAGAAGAGTGCCCACCAGTGACGGAGCGGCTTGTTTACATAAAACATTTATCCAGGGTAAGTTAGCCCCAGTTATTTACCCAGAGGTAAAATTCATTTCTTTTAACTGCTTCTACCCTTTTACTCCCTGCTCCATGTTAAGGAACAGGAGCAGCTATATGAACCAGTGTTTAAAAATCCCACTCTGCTCCAGCTTCGGATAATGTGGGGTAACTTACCCCTGAATAAACGCTGTGTTGCCTGTGGGCTAGTCCTATTTCATAACATGGGAGCAGGGGGCAATTTTACCCTGAGATAGAAGGAGCCACAGTTAACTAACCTGGAGGGGGAAAACATTTGTTGGGGGATGTAAGACAGAGTGAGTCCCTTGTGGGGGAGAACAGTAGCACTCCACAGTTGCACATTCACACACTTCACAGCAATGCCCATACACACCCACCCTCCCCCCTAAGCGCACTCCCAAACACAGATGTATTCCCCCAGCACCCCTCCGCAACTCCCACATACACGTGACATTTATTTATAGTCAGACACACACACACACACACACGTGTTTTGGCCCACGCAGTCTAGCCATACCCAGCTTGCATACGCACTAACAGAGACTCATGCTGCCGCAACGCACAAGGCAGACAGGTTGACAGTTGACACAGGCTGTCGCAGAAGCATCATTGCAAACGTGCGACTAGTTCCCATTAATCACTAGGGAACGTGAACGGGGGGGCCTGTGCCCTGTCTCTCCTGTGCTCCACCTCTTTATTACCCTTCCCCGTGTCTTCTTTATTGTAAGCTCCTCAGGGCAGGGAGCTGTCTCTCATCACAGCTGTTCAGCACAGAGCATGTTGCTGGCACTATAGAAATAAGAAATAATAGTCTCATGAAGGGTGGTCCTGTGGTACGGCACAAGGCATAACATGAGAGACGAATTCTTATAATGGCTCCGCCATTGACGCATCCTCCCTCCATTTCTCAGTTTCCCCCTCTCACATGTGTGATTGTGGGTGTGCACACGCATGTGATTGTGGGTATCCCCACGTGATTGTGGGTATCCACGCATGAGTGTGGATGTGCATGATTATGTGTGTGCATGTACATGGATGTGCATGAGAGTGAGTATGCATGTATGCGTGTGCAAGAGTATGTGTGTGCACTTGTACATGAGTATGGGTGTGCATGTGCATGAATGTGAGTTTGCATGTACATGTGTGAATGAGTGTGTGTATGCATGGCTTTGTGTGTGCATGAGTGTGGGTGCGCACATGTATGTGAGTGTGGCTATGCATGGATGTGTGTGATTGTGGATGTGCATGAGTGTGCAATATGTGTGCGTGCATGGGTTTGTGTGTGAATATGCATATGTTTGGGTGCAAGAATGTGCTTATTTATGTGTGTGTGTGCATGTGTGTGTGTGTACATGTGTGCATGAGTGTTTGTGTGAACGTGCTTGTGGGTGTATGCACACGTGTATGAGTGTTTGTGTGAATGTGGCTGTGGGTGTGTGCACGTGCATGAGTGTATGTGTATATGTATAGGGTGAGTGAATGTAAGTGCATGAATGTAGGTGCTTCTGAGTGTGTGCACGAGTATGCACATGTCTGTGGGTTAGGATAGGAACCAGCTGGGTGGTTAAGGTTACCTGGTATCAACAGATGCAGGAAGTTCATTGTCTCTCTCTCTCGATCCCTTGTCCCGGACCCCGGCTCTGCTCCTGGCACGCACAGGATGCCTCTGCGGGGGAACCCTTTGGTTCTTCAAACCCATTGAGGGATGGGGTTCCATTCTCTCTTAGCCCCGATTGGCTCCTGGTGACCTCATCCTTTGGCAACGCAGCTGAGCAGGGGGTGTGGGGCTCACGGCTCAGTGGAGTCTCTTCCCATCCAGGGGGCAGGCGATAGGAGAGTGTGTGGTTTTTGGGGTGGCAGGAAAGGGGGACAGAGGCGGCTGGAATTTCAGCTGGGGGGGTGTCGGGAGGTTGCTTGGCGAGAGGAGGTAGCAACAAGGCAGGCTTTCCCCCCACCCCTTGCCTGCCCTGAGCAGAGAACTAGGTTTTTTGTGTGGTTTTGGCACTGAGCGATGGGCAGTTGCCATGGAGACGAGAAGTAGGCCAGGAGCGGGATGGATGGCGGGTTTGGCTGAGATGGGATTCAGCAGAACTGGTGTGTGTGTGTGTGTGTGTGTGTGTGAGCACCAGGTTTCTAGACATATACCTGGCTGTCAACCGGTGGCAGGGTGCGTAGAAATTGTGGAGATTCAGGGGCCTTGTCAAATACCTAAATCACCCCATCCTGGAGAGGAGGATAGGACCAGACTGTCGGCCCTCCACCCTGCCTGTTCATGAAGCAGATAAACCAGCCCCAGGGTACAAGAGCCCTGCCCCCCCCTCCCGGCTCTGTTTCTTTGGGACCTCAGGAGACAAGGATCAATTGAGCACAGAGACAAATTGTTTTGCCCTCAGCCTAAAAAAATCAATAGCAGAAGCCGCTTTGAATTTCTTGCTAACGTTATGGATCCCATCCGCTCCCCAATTGGAACCTCTCAAGGCTTTGGAAAGATTGCTCATTCACACAACACTCTGTTAGAGTGGGTAGTGTCCCCAACCCACATTTCTGGGTGTTGTGTGAATTCCTTGCTACTCCAGTCCCCGTGCTCCTTGATAAGCTCATGTTCTCGGCCGATTCATGCAAAGGGCGGGCCTTTGAAATGCAGGGGAAGCAGCAGCTGTGCGAATGCACTGCCAAGGGGCAAAGCAAACACAGTATTAAGGAAGAAGGGGTAAGTTTGGTGTTTGTGCGAATGAGACATAAGATCCTAGAACGGGGAGGGGAGTGTGTGTGTGTGTGGATTTTTCCCTTATGTGGCCACGCTGAAAATGAGTACAAGAGGCAGGATAGGAGTTGGGGCAGGGGTGTGCTCAGGATAGGGGGAAGGAAGGAGAGGGTCCAGATCTCTGCCGTAGATCCATCGCCTCTCCTTGTGGGCCTGCCCTCATCTCTGCTCCCGTTCCCTGAGCGCAGTCTTTCAGCGCGGGAGAGTAGGGGACTGGATCCAGAGGCCAGATCCAGGGAATGGAAAGAGGCCAAATAAATGCTTACAGGCTGGAGATTCCCCAGTGGTGCCCTGGGCTAAGAGTTGGTTTATATATTTACTTAATTGCATATGTAAGTTATTAACTGTGTTTCTGGGTTTGCTAAGATAGGGAGTCAGTGAACAAGATCCCCCCTGAGTACTTGCAGGGTAGGGTCATTAAGGGAGGAAGCTGAACCTCAATCTCCAAATCCTAGAATGTCAGAGTTGGAAGGGTTCAGGAAGGTCATCTAGTCTGGCCCCTGCCCGGCCTCAGTCTGAAAACCTCCAGTGACAGAGAGCCTACGGCTTCCCTAGGCAACTTGTTCCAGTGCCGCACGGCTCTTACTGTTAGGAGGTTTTCCTGATATCTAACCAAAATCTCCCTGTAAACCGAGCCCATTATTTCTAATCCTGCCCCCTGTAGCCGTGCAGAGCAGTTCCTAGCCATCTTCTTGGGGGCAGCCCTTTAAATTGTTGAAGACAGCTATCATGTCTCCCCTTAATCTCCTCTTTGCTAGGCTTAACAGACCCAGTTCCCTCACCCCTTCTTCATAAGACTTGCTTTCCAGACCCTTGATCAACGTTGTCGCCCCCCTCTTTACCTGCTTCAGTTTATCAGTCTGTCTTAAACACTGGGGACCAGAATTTATTTTCTGATGTAACCATGCCCCCTTTCTGGGCCTAGTGACACCACAGCACCCTCTCTGACATCACCACGTCCCCCACCTGGGCTCAGAAGGGGCAGGAGCCAGGGGGTACAATTGTACTTCCTACCCCCATCATTCCGACTAGGGTTGCCACCTATGCACATTTTAAAGGAACACTTATCAAAATACATGTTGCAGGGCCTGCATGGATGCCTTCGGTGTCAATGCAGGCACTGCAATATGTATTTTTCATAAGTGTTCCTTAAAAGTTTGCATAGGTGGCAACCCTAATTCCGACACCCATGCATGCGACCACCAGAGACGGGAGCAGGAGCTTGATTGTCCCAGTATGATTGTCCAGCTCGCCAGCACTGGAACTGGCCAGCCAGACTCTTAAGAGCCCAGAGAGGGGGCGCAGCTTACCTGAAAAGAGAGTCCTGGGTTGGGAGAGCTGGTGGCTTATTTCTGACGGCTACTGGGCCACAAGAGGCAGTGTAGCCTAGTGGAAAAGGTGTTCGATTTTGCAGCTGGGAGACCAGGGTTGCTATCCTGTCTTAGCTGTGAACTCACCAGCAGTTCTTGGGTGGCTAAACTGAGAGTCAGAGAGCAGCCCGGCTCTGAGCTGAACAGAGGTTGTAGCTTCCGGGGTCCAGTTAGTGACTTCACATATCACGGTTTTGGGGAAATCAGAACCCAAACACACCACTCTAGTACTTAGGTTTGGAATGCAGAAGCCGAAAAGGGCTTTGTCTTTGCATTTTACTGAAACCCGAACGCACAGCCCTAGTTTCCCATCTGTACAGTGGGATGATGATAACCATGTTTCAGCTGTATGAGAAGCCTGTGCTGCTGCAGTGGCCCCAGTTGGAGACAGGATGCTGGGCTTGATGATGGCTCCTTGGCCTGCCCCACCATGGCAGTTAAAACTGTAATAATAATGAATCCATGGAAGTTGTAATTTATTATTGAGCCAGCAACGTGCTTGCTGCTGAACAGTGGTGTTTGAAGATGGATCCCTGCCCCAAGGGGCTTACAATCAAGGATGGACAGGGGAGAGGGGAGCCTAGGGGAGACGTTCACAAAGTTGAGAAGTTGCAGGTGCCCGTGCTGAGCTTAGTTACGGGGGGAGGAGGGGGCATCTGAAAGGATGAAACCTAGAAAGAGAAGCATCAGGGGATGAGGCGGTGGGGAAAGTCTGATGGAAGAAGTAGGTTTTGAAGAGGGATTTGAAAGTCGGGAGGGAGGGAGCAGAGGGCATGGAGGGGAGAAGGGGCAATGACATTTAAGGAACAGGAGACTCTGGGGCAGGTGAAGATGGGTATCATAGGAAGAGTGAAGTTTCTAGGTGCGGATGCAGTAGGAAATGAGGAGCGAGGTCATGAAGAGCCTTGAAGGTGATGAGAAGGAGTTTGTGGCTACAGGGCTCAATTCCCTGCAGGTTTTCCCATCCATCAATGTGTTCTCCCCTCTGCATTTAGCTGCTGCCTCTCAGCTGGTCAGGGATGAATGAGGAAAGCTGCACAAGGGCTGAGGCAGCGGGGTCCTTGCAGGACACGAGGCCGGGAGGTGGGGGATGCTGTTTGGAATCAGCCAGCCGAGTGCAGCCACCGCGACACAGCTCCAAAGCCCTTTCATTAAACCCTCCCATCCTGTTTCCTCTTGCAGCTCTGCGCGAAGCTCTCTGGCCCAGAAGGGGACAGGAGCAGCTCAGACGTCCCCACCCATCCTGAGGAGGGAGGCAATCACCTTGGCAACAATAAGGTAAGTCAGTCCCTTGTGGTATTTCCCCTCAGCAAGGAGTCGATGTACCGGTCTCTTTCCCCATCTGGGGCGACCCCCTGCTCGGATGCAGGATGCTACCACATCCCTGACAGGTGGCCGTCAAGTCTCTCCTTGAAATTCTCCAGTGATGAAGCCTACAATTCCCCTGGGCAACTTGCTCCACAGCTCTTACTCTTAGGAAGTTTTTCCTGATATTTAGCTGAAATCAACCTTCCTGTAACTTGAGCCCATTGCTTCTCGTCCCGCCCTCTGTAGCCCTGCAGGACGGAGCCTTGCCATTTTCTTGGCAGCTGCCCTTTGAAGACTGCTATCGTGTCTCCCCTTAGTCTTCTCTTCGCTAGGCTAAACATACCCAGCCCTTTCAACCTTTCCTCATAAGACTTGCTTTCCAGACCCTTGATCACCTTGGTTGCCCTCCTCTGAACCTGTTTTCGTTTCTCACTGTTCTTCTTAAAATGAAGTGCCCCAAACCGTACACAACACAGGTGAGGTCTGACCACTGCTGAATAGTGTGAAATTATTACTTCTGCCGACTTGATACAATGGGTGATTTCAGACGTGACGGGTGGCCACTTTCACCACGGGCCGTGGGGTGGTTCGGACCACGGCCGGGGGTCAAGGGGCGCGTCAAGAGACGTGCGCCCCATTGCCCCCGGCCATGGAGACCGCCAAACCACAGCCCGTGGTGAAAGCGGACGCCCGTCACGTCTAAAGCGCCTGCCCCCGCAGGGGGGCGGGGCCGCGTGGTGCAGCGTGCTACCGCACGACCCCACCCCCTGCATTCCCCAGCGGTCCTCCTCCCCTCCCGACGCCACAACCACAGGCGGGGGTGAAATCCATTGACCGTGGTGAACGGTAAGTAAACAGACGTTACTTTTCATTCACCACGGCCCGTGGTGGCCTTTCACCACACTTCTCGACCTCCTCGCGTCCGGAGGTCCAGAAGCGCGGTGAATGCAAACACGGGCCGCGTTTGACTGTGGAGCACATCTGGCGGCGAGCCAACAGACGTACACCACAGTAAAACGCGGCCCGTGTTTGACTGTGGTTCAGGCGGGATGAATTTCAGACTCATAACGTCTGAAATCCCCCAATGCATCTGTTAATACAGCCTAAAACTGCATTAGCCTTTTTTGCAGCTGCATCCCATTGCTGACTCGGGTTCAGTTTGTGATCAACCCCACTCCCTAGATCCTTTTCCCACGTGCTGCTGCCAAGCCAGGAATCTATCTGTCTTATCCTTTTGTATTTGGTTTTTCTTCCCCAAAGACAGAATTTTACATTTATCTCAGTTGAATTTCATTTTGTTAATTTCAGCCCAGATTTCGATACCTATCCAGATTTTTAATTTTAAAAAAATATTCTGATTCTATCCTTCCAAGGTGTTAGCGTCCCCTCCCAGTTTTGTGTCATCTGCAGACTTGATAAGTATTCCCTCCACCGCTTTATCCAAGTCATTCATAAAGAGGATGAATAACAGCATCCAATTAATGCAGTGTGATCTTACAACGTCTGTGCCTTTTTGTCTCTTTGGTTCCCTAGTTAATATTGGCAGTGTTCTATTGAGGAGGGGCTGGCTAAGGCAATAATCTTTGCACCCAGGGACCTGAGAATTCTAAATCTGCCTCTGCTCCCGGAGGCTTGTTTTTCTCTCCTGGAGCGGGAAGGATTCCGGTCCTAGTTCCCGGAACCACGCGATCACCCTGGGGCTGCCTCCTTGCCCAACAGATCAGCTCCTTGCATCACTCGCTGCCGACGTTGCTGATGCTTTTGTTCTGGGCTTGGTTAGAGCAGGAGACGGCTAAGCGAGGATAAACATACTGGGAGCCCAAGGGTGGGTCTAACTGGGGAAGAAAGTGCCTCCGATGCAATTACATAGCTAAGACGGACAGGGCCCTGGGGCAGGAGATGGAATGGGGCGCCTCTTCTCACCATCCCCGTGGCAAGAAGCCTGGGGCTCCCTGTTTTATGGACCCTGGTGCAGGTGCCCCCACCTGTCCCCTAATAGAGCTACACTCTTGATTACAGAGGGGGGGATAACAGTATAAGGAAAAGCATAAAGACAGTGGACGAGACCCTTCATAAATCTTTCTTCCAGTGCGTTAGCTGGCACAACTGTTTGATTTTTGAAATTGTAAGGCTGTGGGGAGGGGCGAGGCACGTTTGAGCATTTGGCGAACTGCTGAAACTTCCCATCCGACCACTCCCATTTCCGACGGATCAGGTCCGTTTGAGCCTTTCTGGCGAAAATCGGAACCGACGATCCTTCTGATTTTTGTTCGCTGGAACGATTGATTTTGTAGGTTGTGTTTTGTTTTTTTGCTGTATTATACGTGTTCCAAATGGCACCGGCCGCACGCAAAATCTTGGCGCTGTGATGCCCAGCGCCATTTTGCACTCATGTAAATCATTGTGTTGGAATTCTCATTGAAAATTTTGATCTATTGTAACCAAGCCAAGCACACGCACCTGAGACTTCGCATCCGCCTGAATGTTTGTTTGTCTTCTCCCCTGTCTCTCCCGCTGTCCCCTCTCCCTGTCTCCCCCGCCTTGTCTTTTAGATTGTAAGCCACAGGCAGGGACTGTTTCTATGTTCTGTACAGTGCCAGGCACATGGCTGGCACCATATAAATGTTTATAATAATAATAATAATAATAATTCCGTTCCGAATTTCCACAGCCTTTCCTGTTTTGTTTTTTTTGAGGAACGGCTACGAAAATGGAAGGGCTGTTTTATCTAACTTCTAATTGAGGGGGAGGGGGGACAAGTTTGCCACAGCCCTTCTGCAGGGGAGTGCAGACGGGAAAGGGGGGTTTCTATGATGGCCCTTTCTAAGAGAGAGTGGGGTGTGGTACGGGCAAGGGGGAGATATTTACGGGAGATAAAGGGATAGCAAAAATGTGGGAATGGAGGTGGTAGAAATTTGTTGAATCGGTTATTTAACTGAGTTTTTAAAAATTGTTACTAAGGGAAAGGAACGCGGGGGTGAGAGGAGAGGAAGGGGTTTTGCAGGCGTAGGGGGTTGCATGTTTGAGATTCAATTTCGTACTTAGTTTATATCCCACTTGTCTCCCAGCTGGACTCAAGGCGGCTTAGAATGAGTAATAACAATGAAAGCAATAACGAATCAAGGATCCACTAGGGGATGGTATATGGTCCCCAAGTAAGGTGGCCATCTCTCCAGGTCCCCAAAACCCAGGGTTCTGACCTTGAGTCTGCGGGCTCCATCTGAGAGGAGCCTTTCTGTCTCTGGGATGGTCTGGAATGCGTCCAGTAACCCAGAGAAATCTGGGCTTCTGGGGGTGGCCATGTCTGACATAGGGACTTTCTCACACCCTTTCCAATATGGCCCCCGCCCCCATGGAGTGTTATGATGCGCCATAAGGAGCGGAGGTAAATCAGAAAGGGATGTGACTACCCGTGTTCCCTGCCTGCTTCCTGGTGTGGCTCCACCCCCTTGCAATGTGATGATGTCACAATGTATGGCGGAGTTACATCAGAAAGAAATGTGGCACCCCCTTTGCCCCGCCCCCTCTGGGCAAAATCCTGGAGGGGGATGGTGACCAGGACCGGTCTTACCACAGGGGCCCTGCGCCCCGCTATTTTGTCTACTTCTGGGAGCCCCTGCAGTGGTCCCTATTTTCCTCAGGGCAGGGGGCAAGGCCCCCACTTCCTCCCAGTAGGGCCCCAAACATAACCACTCTAAGGCCCCGAAGAGGGCTCCCCTGAGGGACCCCACATTTTATCTTTGCCTGGGCCACACAAATTCTAAAGTCGGCCCTAGCTTTGCATGGTGCTGAACATGATTAGGCTCCTGATTTGGGCCTGTGACAATGTCTGTCACGGGTTCGCTACCCCACCTTTCTGGGTTGGGTGACTCAGTTTCCCTCACTTGCAGCCCGTCTGAATCAGTTCTCTCTCTAGCTGATTCAGTCCTGCAAAGGGGACAACACTTTTGTCACCCAAGCTCCAGAGACTTCCCGCTCACAGACTCTTTTCTCTCTGGGTTCGCAAGTGCTTGAGGGCACAAGATACTCAGACTGTGTTTCCCAGTGTGAGATGACAGAAAGCACTTCTTAGTAAAGAAGAAAGTTTATTGATTACATAAAGATAGTTTGAACGCAGAGTGGCAAATAAAACAAAGTAAATAACGCATTCCTAGTCTGTACTGAGAAGGTCCCTAGTTAAGATCTTACCCTACAGAAAGTCCATGCGCTTGAATCCATTTCTGAGCCAGATGTAGTGAGGCTGGGCTTTGAGTCCTTATGCTGGTTAGAAGCAAAGTCTTTTCTCTCAGTACATTGCTTCAACAGGCTAGCTGACAGGCTGCTACCCTCCAGCTATAATTCGAGACTCAGCGAGTCCGAGGTTGAGTGAGCTCCCAAATGACACTGTTCTCTATGGGTTCGAATGTCCCTTATAAGTCCTTTGGGGGGGGGGAACCCTAGTTTCTTCTCGAGTCTTCCAGAAAGTCCTTTTGTTTCCCCCTCTTCTCTCCTGAACCTGTGGGCTCACTCACGTATGCAGTTTCCTTTCATTTGCATTCTTAAAGCTACTGTTAGAGACACTCACACCTTTTGGAAAGACCTCTGTTTACATATCAATGCCCCCTGGGGAGCTGTGCTGCTCCTATTTCGCAATGTCTCCTCTTTCACAATGTTACAGTAATGGTTTAACATCTCCCAGCTTGGCATCATTGTCAGAGATTGGTTTCTATAACTTAATAGTACATGTTACAAACTGGTTTCTATAAATTAACAGTGCATGTATGTTCCCTCTGTCATGTGTGATCCTATGTTCTTTCGCGACAATGTCCTTCTCAATGACTGGGTGCTGGGGACCATTCGAGTGTCCTCCGATGGGTGGGCTCTTTCCCAGGAGTGGGTGGGTTGGGACTGACCAGGTGACTTCTTCCTCTCCAGGTGGAGGTGGTCTTCTGGCTCCTGTCCATGTTGGCCACGCGGGACAAAGACGACATGTCGCGCACCCTGCTGGCCATGTCCAGCTCCCAAGAGAGCTGCTTGGCTATGCGCAAGTCTGGCTGCCTCCCGCTCCTCATCCAGATCCTCCATGACACAGACCGGGAACCGGGTGCCCCAGAGAACTCCAGCAGCAGCAAGGACTGCCGGATGCGGGCCAACGCCGCCCTGCACAACATCATCTTCTCACAGCCCGACGAGGGCCAGGCCAAGAAGGAGATGCGTGTGCTTCACGTGCTGGAGCAAATCCGCTCCTACTCGGAGACCTGCTGGGACTGGCTGCAGATGCACCACAAGGAGGGGAGCAAGGGCTCCGAGGGAGGCACCGGTACGATGATGTTAAAACCCGTGGATTCTGCAATTTCCCCCACCCTCCAGATTCTGCAACCAGGAAACTCAGATTCTGTGAACAGAATAAGTTGTGCAAATTAACCCAATTCTGCAAATTTGGAATGCAAATGAATTTCCCAGCATGCCATTCCACCCATTTTAAACATCTCCTATGTTAAAAAAACCCCACTCTCTCACAAAATACTGCACGGACCTCTCAGCAAGGAGGGGGCATGGAGCTCGTCCCTTCCTGGGTTGTGTGGAGGATGGTTCACACACAGGCTGTGGCAAAGGGCCTCATTTCCTGGAATAGATACTAGGAGCTCACAGTGCCAGCCCCTCATTGGATAGCTCACAGCCATGGCATCCCATTGGCTGTAGCTCACAAGACTCCCCACTCAGGCTGCTGTTATGTGATACCAGAGGCAATTTCCGCAACCATTTGGCCAAGTGCAACACTTGGCTAAAACGGCTACAATTGCGGCGGTGTAGAATTCACGGGGTCCTGATGACGGCACCAGCATGCAACTTGAAACAGGTCCCTGTTGCAAGGGGCTTACAATCTAAGGTGGACAGATGCTAGGGACGGTTACGGCCCCACTATGGTGGAAGGGGGGTTACAAGCCTGGAAAGGTGTTTAGGTGGGGTATTTTACTTGCCCTTGGACCCCCTGGCTCCCCAGGGAAGGGGTTTGCTCCTTGCGGATACTTACCCCCTCAAGACCTAATCCTACAAGGCAAGGTTGTAGGGGCAGATAGTGCACTGGGGTCCGCAAGCTTGGGGGGGTTCATGTTTCTCGTAGCTGATTCCATGGGCTGGACGTGGGGTGGGGGTCCTTGCTCCAACTTCTCCACCTGGTTCCATTCCAACCTAGCTTCAGCCCTACTGCAAGGACTTGTGACCCTGTCACACACCCATTATCTCTACCTGGACACCCTGGCATCACTGACTCCCTCTCTCTTTGCAGCGCCGGTGCCCATTGAGCCACAGATTTGCCAGGCAACCTGCGCCGTCATGAAGCTGTCATTTGATGAAGAATACCGACGGGCTATGAACGAGCTAGGTGAGCTCAGGGGTGTGGGAGTGGGAGGAGTCAGGAAGGGAGCGTTCAGGATTGGACGGGAGACTAGAAGTCCTGCCTCTACTCCTCCTTCAGTGGGTGGGTTAGAGACTGCCGTGCCCCCAACTCATTCCAGGTGGCACCGCTTAGCGCCCCCCCACCCCCCGATTTGTGGGGGTGATCGGGTTGGGCTGGGAGGAGTAAGCAGGGATTGGCTGGGGGGTGGAGCGTGGGGCTTGGATTTATGGTGGAGAGTTCACTGAAAACATTAACTCGTTGCGCAGCAGATGTTAGGAAACAAAATGCAAACAGAATGAATAATTAATAATTTAATAATAAATTATTAATAATATTGCAAAGGGGACAGAGGAAAACCCCCAGAAAATATCATAATGATGCTATGTAAATTTATGGTGTGATTGCACCTTGAATATCATGCCTTTCTGGTTGCCCCATCTCAACAAAATATCTAGTGGAACTGAAAAAAAGGTGCAGAGAAGAGCTACAAAAATGATCGAGGGTCTGGAACGGCTCCCGTATGAGGAGAGGCTGGATAGGTTGGGGCTCTTCAGCCTGGAAAAGAAACGGCTGAGAAGGGATAGCGTAGAAGTTTATAAAATCGGGAGTGGTGCGGAATGAGTAAATAGGGAGCGGTTATTGACCCTCTCACTACTCGGACTAGGGGACACGCTACGAAGCTGACTGGCAAAAGATTTAAGAAGGACAAACGGAAGTACTTTTTCGCTCGATGTACAATTAACTCGTGAAACTTGTTGCCTGAGGCTGTTGCAAGGGTCGGTAGAGTACCTGGGTTTGAAAAGGGACTGGGTCAGTTCTTGGACCAGGGGTGGGAAAGATTTCCCCTCCCAGGGGCCACTTTGAAAATGAGTACAAGTCCTGAGGGCCGTGCAGACATTGACGACAGTGGTTCTCAAGAAGCGTACTTAGGAAGAGAAGGGTCCTGATCATGGATCCACTCCCCGATCCTGTTGTGTGCCTGCCCTCCTCTCTGCTCTCTTACCCAGAGCTTCGTCTTTCCCTGCTTGGGAGTAGGAACTGGATCCAGGGGGAAGATCCAAGAACTGAAAGGGGCCAGATAAAAACTAGCTGCGGCGGGCCACATGTGGCCTCTGCGGCTGGGAGTCCCCACCCTTGTTCTGGAGGATAGTCTGTAAGTGGCTATTGGTCAAGTAGGTCAGGGGACACAACCTCTGACTGTTGGGCGCTGGGGATGAACAGCAGGGAACGGATCGCCCCGTTAGCTGCTGTGGTGGGGGGACTTCTCGAAAACAAAGCTGCCGCTGTCGGAGACAGGATACTGGGTTAGGTGAACCATTGGTCTGACCCAGCCGGGCATTTCTCACGTTCAGATTCCCCAGCCCTGCCACTCGCTGAGAGCCCAAGCAAGAGACACCGGAGAGGGTGGGGATGAGTGCCCCCATTCTTCCCCTTTACATGAAAACAAAAATGGTTTTTCCCTTGTGGCGTTAAAGGGGGAGGAGATTGGTGCCCCCCCCCCTTGCCCTGAGGATGGCCTAGATTCTTGTGCTCCCCATTGCAGGTGGTTTGCAGGCGGTGGCCGAGCTGCTGCAGGTGGATTACGAGATGCACAAGATGACCAGTGACCCCCTCAACCTGGCGCTGCGGCGTTATGCCGGCATGGCACTCACCAACCTCACCTTTGGGGACGTGGTTAACAAGGTGCCCGCTGAGGGGAGGAAAGGGTGGGACTGGGGGAATCGGTGGTTGCTGGGTGGGGGGGGGGGTGCCCCAGGGAAGAAGTCGGGGTGGTCCCGAGGAAACGGGGGCGGTTTTGTGGCCCCCCCCTTCTCATCCCATCCCCACCCCGGCAGGCGACACTCTGCTCCCGTCGAGGCTGCATGCAAGCCATCGTGGCCCAGCTCGCTTCCGAGAGCGAGGAGCTGCACCAGGTAGGAAGGGGCAAGAAGATGCAGTTGCTGAGGGAGGACAGACACGTGGGGAAGACTGTTTCTCCCCCATGTTAAGTTGACCTGGTTACCTAACCACCCAACAGGCTAGGCAGGTTATCCCACACAATCATGAGATCAGCACCGGCGATCTCCTGATCTGAAAGCAGACACCGTTGCAGCTAGAGCTCTAAAACCAGGGCTGTGCAGACCCACTGGGGCCCTATGCAAGGAGGTTCTGCCTCAGGGGGTTGCACCCTTGGGTGAGGTTTTCCCAGGTACTCTTTTTCTGGGATGTGCTGCCCCCTAGAGGATTCTGCTTTACATTGCAGGGGCAAAGGATATCCCAGCTCATAGGTTTTCTGTTTCTTACCCAGAATTTTTCTAGGGGAGTGGGGACTGCCCCTAGAATCCCTGCCCTTCCATCCCCAAGCAGTCCCTGGCTTGTCACCCTGCCTTTCCTGGCACTGTCAGGGTCAGCTGGGGAGGAACAGCATGGGGACCTCCAGGAGCAATGGCCCCTCTTCTCCCGGCTCTGCCTCCCTCCATTGTTGTCCCTGCTGCTACCCCTCTCCCTCCTTCCTCCCTGCTGACCGGAGTGCAGGGGGGTGAAAAGAGAGCGGGGGTGGGGGAGCCTGTGTTGTGGGGTTGAGCTCTGGCATCTGTGGCCAAAGATGAGGGCATCGCACACACCCCGTAGACCCTATTCGTGGCATCCCTGCTCTCCCCCAATGATAAATGGGGGGAACAGAGAGGGATGCTGCTCCGAATGGACCTGGGAGAATGGACTCTGTGTGGGGGGCGAGGTCGATGTGGGGCACTGTGGGGAACTGCTCTCTGCAACAGCAGGGAGAGCAAAGCAGTTAGGGCAGTGCCCCCCCCTTCTGTGTGGTGTGGGGGACCTCAACTACCCCCATGTTTTCCCCTTCCTCTTACTAGCCCCTCTTCCCCTTGTTCTTTGACTCTTCCTTCCCCTTGACACCCCATTATTTTAATAATAAAATAATAATGCATGCATATTTAATAATTAATAAATTTTATTTCCATAGTGCCGCCTACCCTGCCACCAAATGGTGCTCAGAGCGAGATTTCTCCTAGATCACTCAGAGTGTGGTGCTAGGGCCCTGTCAGCTGTGCTCCTTGTTGCACCCCTCCCCTCCCCAGAATACAACCCCACCCCCTCCATCCAATGACTGAATGAAGTTAGGAGGAAGAAATTGTGTGGGAGACACTGCCCCCTGCTGGGCTGTGATGAGACTGCACCAGCCAGAAGTGGTGCTCATCTAGGAACAGGTGCATGACTAAGATGTGGGGGGGAGACTCCCTCCGCCCCCCAGGGATCTGTTTGCACCAGCTGTGCATTTGGAACAGGGGCAGAGGCTGGTAGGGCAGGTGTGCTCAGCCCCCTGGCTGTCTTGCTGATTTTAAACTATTCCCCACCCCCCATCCCACACCCCTCAAAGGTGGTGTCCAGCATCCTGCGTAACCTGTCCTGGCGGGCTGACATCAACAGTAAGAAGGTGTTGCGGGAAGTGGGGAGCATGACGGGGCTGATGCAGTGCGCCCTGCGTGCCGGCAAGGTAGGTGGCACTGGAGGGGGGGGAGGGCTATGTTGATGGCTTTCTAGGTTTGACGTTTCTAGGAGGCTGGGGTGACGATGCTAGGAGGGGATGGTGTAGCTTTGGGGTGCTGCAGTTTGGGGAGTTTTGTGTTGGGGGGCTTGGAAAGATGGTGTAGTAGGGGTTGGAGGGTAGGGGGACGGGGGGTCGTGCAGGCAGTTGGGGGTGTCATGACCATGACACGGGCTCTGGGGAGGATGGGGTGGCTCTGTAGAGCGTACTCGGGAGTTGGGGCGATGGCATGGCGGTGTTGGGGGACTTGGCGGTGGTGTCGCTTTGTTGGGGGGCTGTAGTGAGGCTGTGATGGAGGATGGTGAGGGGCTAGGAAGCTGAGGGGTTGTTGTGGCTGAGCTGGGGTTTGGAGGGCAGTGAGGTTGTGGAGGGGGGCTAGGAAGTTGAGGGCAGTGCTGAAGGTTTTTTGGGGGACAGTGAGGTGGAGGTGAGAGGAAGTTGGGGATTAGGGTGGCCGTACTGGAGGTTGTTGGGGTGGGAGACGGTGAGGTGATATTGGAGGTGAGAGGAAGTTGGGGATTAGGGTGCCCGTACTGGAGGTTGTTGGGGGAGGCAGGACAGTGAGGTGATATTGGAGGTGAGAGGAAGTTGGGGATTAGGGTGCCTGTACTGGAGGTTGTTGGAGGGCAGGGGGACGACACAGTGAGGTGGTGTTGGGAGGAGGGGGAAATGGTGTTCAAGGGGCTAGAAAGTTGGGGGTTGGTGTGGCCCAGCTGGGGGGGGGGGACAGCGAGGTGATGCTGCGGTTGTTAGGATGCAGGGGGTTGGTGTGGCGGTGCTGGAAGCTGTGGGGGATGCTGAGGTGGTGCTGGGGATGGGGGGCAGGTCTCTTCTAAGATTTAGGCCATAGTTACTCCCCTGCCATCTCGAGGCCCTCTTTCTGCTGGGTGCTGATTTTGTCCCCGTCTCCCGGCCCAGGAATCCACTCTGAAGAGCGTCCTTAGCGCCCTCTGGAACCTCTCGGCTCACAGCACCGAGAACAAGGCTGCCATCTGCTAGGTGGAGGGGGCCCTGGGCTTCCTGGTGAGCACGCTCACCTACAAGTGTCAGAGCAACTCGCTGGCCATCATCGAAAGCGGGGGCGGCATCCTGAGGAACGTCTCCAGCCTGGTGGCCACACGGGAGGATTACAGGTCAGTAGTTCCTACAAGCGGAGCCTCACGCAAGGAGATAATAGCATCCTCTACTCGTATGTGGCTGTGGTGAAAGTGTGGCCTACTGGTTAGAGCGCTGGCCTGGGACCTCAGAGAACTGCCTTCTAGTCCCCTCTCTGCTACTTAATCTTTCGGGGTTGGGGGTCCCCTCTGTAGCACGGAGCTAATGGTCCTTAACTTCCCAGTAAGGTGCATGAGAGTAAAGATTGTGAGATGCTCTCGGGCATTCTGTGGCCACAAAACCCAAATTCCCCATGTAGAATAAATTATGCAAATTAACCACACTATGCAAAGTGCAGTGAGTTTCCCAGCATGCCATTCTATACAGTCTGGCTATCTTGTCTCTTAAAAACACAATGTGCCCCACAGACCTCTCAGTGGGTGGCTCTCCTTTCCTGCTGGAGGCGGGGAAGGGGGCCGTAGGCTACTTCTCTTTGATAGGTGTGGCAAGGTGGGAGGAGAGGGGCAAGGGAGGCATCCCCCTCCAACCTAGAGTTTGCTGTTCCTATTCTGAAATGACCATGACCTGTTAGTGTGTGATGTCATGATGCTCTGTTGGGGATGGAGCTACATCAGAATGGTCTTTTTGCCCCACTTCCACTCCAAAATGGCCCTGCCTTCAGATAAATATTTGTATTTATTTAATATATTTATATCTTGCCCCACCTGCAAGCAGCTTAGGGTGGGATATATGAGGCCTCCCCATAGCCCTAGACTATATGCTAACAGCTCACAGTGCCAACATCCCATTGGCTGGTTTAGAGTGCTCCCTGCTTAGGCTGTAACTCTGTACTTCCAGAAGCACTTTCTGTGAGAATTTTGCGGCAGCACAGAATTCACAGAGCCCTGACTATGGCACAGGAGGTCCTGTTGGTGGCTTGGATACATGCCGGGGCCTTAGCTTTCAGCTGCCAAAAGCTCTGCTTTCCAGAGAGGCTGCGTGCAGTGAAGGAAATTCCATCCTTGCCCAGAATAATCCCTTCTCAATTGTGTGGCATTCGGTACTGTAATGGGATTAGGAGACAGGGGGTGATGCACTAATCGCATGCCCGACAGCATTGCTAGGTGTGTGAGCACAGATTTTGTGCTGGGCTGGCAGGACTGAGGGCAGACGGCTCCTGGCAGAGCAAATGTTACCCCAGCTAGCCCTCGCCTGGGGAAGGGAGACATTGGATATTGAGGCTTGCTAAAGGGGGGGTGGGGGGGGTGGCGGCAATGTGGTAGATTGGTTAGAGCAGGACTTCAGAGTCTCAGCTTTCCTTTGGGAGACTAGGAGCCAGCATGCCTGGGTTCCTGGGGGGTGGGGGGGAGTGGGTGCTAGTGGGTTAGACCTGGGAACCAGGACGCCTGGGTTCTCTAGGAGGGGAGGGGGTGCTAGTGGGTTATAGCAGGGCGGCTGGGAGCCAGGACTCCTATGCACCCTGAGAAGGGAGTGGGGGCTAGTGGGTTAGAGCAGGGGAGCTGGGAGCCAGGACTCCTATGTTCCCTGAGAAGGGAGTGGGGGCTAGTGGGTTAGAGCTGCGGAGCTGAGAGCCAAGACTCCTAGGTTCTGTTCCTAGCTCTGGGAGGGATTGTGACCAAGTGGTTTAAATTAATCAAGGCTGCTGAGCGCCAATCTTGCGATTGTGAATGGGAATTTTCTTGGCTGGGGGCTCCCAGTTGCCCCTGAGCTTGTTTAACTACTCTCACTGACATTTAACAGAGACACTAATCCTCTGTCTTGCAGGCAAGTTCTCCGGGATCACAACTGTCTACAGACCCTGCTCCAGCACCTCAAGTCCCACAGCCTCACCATCGTCAGCAACGCCTGCGGCACCCTCTGGAACCTCTCAGCCCGTAGCCCCAAAGATCAGGAGCTTCTCTGGGACCTGGGGGCGGTGAGCATGCTCCGTAACCTCATCCACTCCAAGCACAAGATGATTGCCATGGGCAGCGCTGCCGCCTTGAGGAACCTCCTCACAAACCGGCCTCTCAAGTACAAAGACGCCACGGTCATCTCACCAGGATCCTGCATGCCCTCGCTCTACATGAGGAAGCAGAAGGCTTTGGAAGCCGAGCTGGATGCCAAGCATTTAGCAGAGACCTTTGATACCATGGAGAAGCAGAGCTTGAAGGGCCAGAGTGTCAAGAAGCCATTGAGACACATTGACAGCTTGGTGAAGGACTATGCCTCCGACTCCGGTTGCTTCGACGATGACGAAGTGCCCAACGTTTAAACTGGGGTGGAGACTGGAAACTCTTCTGTCCTCTCCATGTTCCTCAACTCTTCCTTCCTCCAAGGCCAAGCATTGCCCAGAGCAGTTGCCCAAAGGAGATGCCCTGAGCCAGAGAAAGATGAGAGTAGCAAGGCTACGGAGCCCAAGAAACTCCCACTACCGCCTCAAGACAATGAGGTCTCTTTGGCAGCTGAGAAGTTGGCCAACAAGATCTCCACCACAGTGGCCAAGATAGACAAGCTGGTGGAGGACATCTCCACCTTGCACACTTCCTCTGACGACAGCTTCAGCCTCAGCTCGGAGGATCACTGCCTCGACTGGCAATATGGCTCCGACGAGGTCCATGAGGCTCGGGCCCAGTCCTGCTCCCCCTGCCGCCTCTCAGACACTAGTGGCTTTGTCAAACGGGAGAGCCTGAGCCGGGCCCACACTCTCTTGAGACTGAAGACCGCCTACACCAGCCTGTCCAATGACAGCCTCAACAGTGGCAGCACCAGCGATGGCTACTGCACCAAGGAGCACATGAAGCCTTGTACCCGGGCCTCTTTCTTGGATTACAAGGATGAGTTGCACAGATACCAGAAGCGGCCCAGCCGACTTGACTTGAAGAACATCTTGAGCAAGAGGCCTGAGAGGACGGAGCCACCAGGGAACAAAGCTAAGGAGACAGAAGAGGCGGAGAAACCAGACACGCTTGAAAGGGCCAAGAAAACAGTGGCGTTCCCCAGCCCCAATGGTGCTGAGCAAGAACCCGAGTGGAAGACGGATCAAAGCAAAAAGCTGTCTCCTGACCCTCAGGTCCACACCATCAAACTCTCCCCATCTTACCAGCATGTTCCACTCTTGGAGAACTTGACCAAAGTCAGCCCCATTTCTGGTGCCGTGGGTCTCTCTGGCGGTGCTGCTTACCACGCCAGCCTGTCGGGACGGAAGCAGGCTTGGTTGCCCGCTGGGCTTCTGCAGACAGCTGAGAACCTCAGCAAGATCCCAGAGAAGCTGTCAGCTCCTCCCGTACCGGCCCCAGCAGAACAGGAGCAAGTACAGAAGTATTCGGTGGAGGACACGCCCATCTGTTTCTCCCGGTGCAGCTCCCTCTCTTCTCTCTCCTCAGCCGACAATGAGCTGGACGGGCAGAGCCACAGTGAGAACGAGATGGAGAGCGACTCCTCCTTGGAGATCATTGAGATGGAGGAGGCTGCCGAGGCAGAGGAAGCCCAGAAGGTGGAGAAGATGGAGAAGGAGAAGGAACCAACAGAACCCAGCCCGACCGTCTCTCAACCCATTGCCATCCCTTTCCCCAAGCGGGAGAAGATCTTCCTTAGGGAGGCCTCTCCATCACGGCATGAGGACCTGACCCCATCCAGCTCCTCGGAGAACTACATCCAAGAGACCCCCTTAGTGATGAGTCGCTGCAGCTCAGTCAGCTCCTTGGGCAGCTTTGAGAGCCCTTCCATTGCCAGCTCCATCCAGAGCGACCCTTGCAGCGAGATGATCAGCGGCACCATCAGTCCAAGTGAGTTGCCTGACAGTCCTGGGCAAACCATGCCCCCCAGCCGTAGCAAAACCCCCTTGTTTGAGGTGAGTGCCCAGCCAGAGAAGGAGACGACCAGCCAATTCAACATCCAGTGGGAGAACAATGTCAAAAAGTTCATGGAGATTACCGACTTCAAGGAGCGTTTCCAGTTGCCCCAAGACCTGGACTCCATGGTCTACTTCACTGTGGAGAAACCCAATGAGAACTTCTCCTGTGCCTCCAGCCTCAGCGCCCTGCCCCTCCACGAGCACTACGTCCAGAAGGATGTTGAGTTGAAGCTGATGCCACCTTTCCCTGAGAGGAATGGCTTGAACTTTGTGGCACACGAAAAAAGGGAGGAGGAGAGAGCTGCCGAAGGCTGGAAGAAGACGGACCATTATGAGCTCAACTCTGATGATGACATTGAGATCCTGAAAGAATGCATCAGTTCAGCCCTGCCTTCCCGATTCCGGAAGGTCAAGACCTCCCTGATTTCTAACCTCCCAGGCCAGGTCTTGAACACTCAAACCAAGAAGGCCTTGCAGTTGCCAGTTTACATGCTGGTACCTGCCCATTCCCACCTGGGGGTTCCCAAGCATCGACGTGTTGCTTCCTCTGCCGCGATTGGCCGAGACCTCTTCAGAGATGATGACTCATTCACCGACTCAGCAGAAGGGACTCCTGTCAACTTCTCCAGCACTGCCTCCCTCAGCGATGAGACTCTTCAGTACCCACTGAAGGAGGAGGTGGATTACAAGCGCTGCCCTGGGAAGAGGCGGAACCCATCAGGACCTCCGGGAGTGGGACGCAAGATGGAGGAGGTACACCGAGAGCGTGGAGACTCGCGGGCCTCAAGAGTTGCTTCAAGCAATTCGACGCCCACCAAGATGAATTCCTCCTACAAGCACAAAGATGGGTCAGACCGGACCAGCCCACTTCGGATGGGCAGGGCCCAAACTGCTGAGGCTAAGAGGGGGCAGCCTCCTCTCAAGAACTTAGAGCTGAGCCTCAGGAGGCAGGGCAGCATGGGGGCCCGCTCAGAGGGCAGCCATTCCAGGAAGGAGGCCTCTCATGAAAGCAGCACCCATGGCAGTGGCATGGCCTTCCAGTCTCTGTGCCACACCACGCCCACGGAGGAGGCTGTCTACTGCTTCTATGAGAATGACTCTGATGACCTGCTGGAGGTAGGAGTGAGGAACTCCCCCAAGAAGAAGGCCATTCCTGCCAGCCGGGCTCCAAAGAAGGAACGTCGGCCCAAGAAAGAGTCTGACCAAAGCTCCAGGCAGCCACCTCAATGCAAAATCAAGATGGCCGCCAAGCTCCGCAGCAACCTCATTGTTGATGAGACCCCGCCTTGCTATTCACTCAGTTCCTCAATGAGCTCCCTGAGCGACCTGGAGCTCTATGAGCGCGAGGAGCGGACACAGTTTTACAACAGGGCTAATCGGCAGCTGACCCTGGGCCGCAGTCGGCATGAAGTGGTATCCGTGGCTAAAGGGAGGGACAGTTCAGCCAGCTCCCTCAGCTTCAACTCAGATGATGACCTGCTGCAGAAATGCATCGGCTCAGCCATGCCCAAGAGGAGGCGCCACTCAGCCCGGAGGAGGAATGCGGAGCGGGAGCGGAAGGGCACCAACTCCAAGGGCAAGGAGGTGGCAGAAGAGGTGGTTTCAGACAGAGGGTCAGACCTGGATAGTGTGGAGTGGAAGGCCATTCAAGAAGGGGCTAATTCCATTGTCACTTGGCTGCATCAGGCCGCTGCCTCGCTCTCTAGGGAGCCTTCCTCAGAGTCTGACTCCATTCTCTCCTTTGTGTCGGGCCTGTCAGTCGGCTCTACCCTGCAGCTTTCTCTAGACAGGAAGGACAAGAAGCGAGGCAAGAAGGACAGTGGCCAAGTGGAGAAGAAAGACCACACCAAGGTCTTCCAGGAGGGAAAGAAAATTATGGAGACCAGAGCTACCGAGAACAGGAACACCAGGGATGAGAAAAACACAGGCCAGCAGAAGCCTATGACTAACTTGCCTGTGGTCTTCCGAGGCCGGACGGTGATCTACATGCCCAACTTGGGGAAAGATTCCTCCAGTCCCAGGTCCACCCCGAAGAAAACAGCACCTGCAACCAAGCCTGAGGCCCCTGTGAAGAACCTCACCCTAAGCCAGCAGAGGTCACGGAGCCTCCACAGGCTGGGGAAAATGTCAGAAACAGTTGACCTCAGCTTACCCAAGAGAAGTGCTACCCCACCCGCCAGGATCACCAAGGTCCCTTCCTCAGGGTCCTCCAGGACCTCAACTCTATCACAGCCCACCCAGAAGAAGCTGGCATCACCTTCTCAGATCAACAAGCAGCTGCCCCCCTCTCGTGAATCAGGAAAAGCAGGAGTGAGCTCCCCACCAGGCCCCAACCCTAAACCACTCCAGAAATCCCCCACTTCCAAGCAGCACAAGACCCAGAAATCCCCCGTCCGCATCCCGTTCATGCAGAAGCCCAACAAGAAAATGATGCCAGCTAGGAATACCATGCCGGTGCTGGAGGAGCAGGTGGGAGGAAGTGGATCCAAGCTGAAGGCCAATGGGAAGGGTGTCTTGCAAAGCAGTCATCTCAACTTGATGAGGATGTCTTCAGCCAGGTCCAGCGGCAGTGAGTCAGACCGCTCGGGCTTCCTCAGGCAACTGACTTTCATCAAGGAGTCGTCCAGCCTCATCATGCGACACCGATCCGAGCTGTCTTCTTCGGAGTCCATGACCTCTCTCTCTCAGAATGCTTCCCCCAAGAGGAGTAGGCCTGGCCTACCGGCAGTCTTCCTGTGCTCTTCTCGGTGTGAGGAGCTCAAGGTGGCCAAACCAGTTAGGTCAAGCCAGAGGCCAGTCATCTCCAGGGCCCAGCTGCCCAACAACAAAAGCTTTGCCGGTGAGAGGCCTCCAAGAAGAACCAGCTCAGAGAGTCCTTCCAGGCTCCCCGTGAAAAGCAACAACCCTCTGCCAGAGCCCTTCAAGCGCTATTCGTCATCTCCTCAGATCAACATAATCAAGAGGGCCAGCAGCCCCTCCTCAGTACTGTCCTCTTGCTCCGAGACATTGGGCATGAGAAAGAAGAAGGAGGAGGCCTCTAAACTCCCTGTGAATCCACCAGCAAGGAACCCTGAGAAACAGGAAGACCAACGGCAGCATCAGCAGATGATGAAGGGCACCTGGAGAAGGATCCGGGATGAAGACATTCCCCACATCCTCAAAAGCACGCTCCCCTCTACGGCCTTGCCTCTAGTCAGCACCGTGGAAGAAGAGACACAGGCCACACAGACGATGCTCCAGAGGAAAACCAGTGACGCTGTGGTGCAGACTGAAGACTTCTCCACCACCAAGACTAACTCCAGCACCTCGCCCACATTGGAAACCCGAGAGATACCCAAGAGCTCTTTTGCCACCAGCGAGATGGAATGCTTGAACCCAGCCAAGTCCACCAAGCCCATCTCATTCATTCACGAAGGGCCATCCAGCTCCGTCGGAAGCTTCCCTCCCAGCAGGCACGGTTCCCCAAGTCGAGCCGCCCGGGTGACCCCATTCAACTACATCCCCAGCCCCATGGTAATGCCGGTGGTCAGCGACAAACCAGTGGAGAAAGTGCAGGCATAACAACGGACACCAACGTGACTAACTGGAGTTACAGCTACGCCTCCATGCTCATGTCAATTAATCCAAGGAGAAGTGGCAGCTTTTTTTGTGCTTAACGAACTAAGGAGACTTTTGCTTTTAACAAACTGCTGGTTAGGAGTGGTGGGACCATTTTGACTTGGAAAGAGACCTGTGAACATCAAGTACATATTCCTTTATTATCCCCCCCCCCCCTTTCCCCATGCCCACCTCTTTCTTTTTATTTAAGAAACTTTGGAAACTTTTACTCCATACAGTTGAGAAAAGATCTATTAACTCAACACCCCCAACCACACACCACAACTTGTCTGGGTTCTTCTGCCACTAAAAGGTAAGCTTTTTTTGGAAAGGGATCTATTATCTAACAATGGAGAGTCTTTTGTGCCTGGGCAGTCGGTGCATGGAGACATGGTCTTTAGAGATGCCAAGATGGACTTTTGTGGTGAACTCTGCAGCAGGCCACCAGAATGTGTCAAGGGGTCACAAACAGATTTTGAAAATGTTACACCACATGCTTACTGGGTCATGAAATGTCATCGGCATTTACAGATAGGTCCTGTGTCCAAAAACAATCAGGAACCAATGGTCTATAAGACTTAGTGGTTGACTTGGACAGGGTGAATGGTGTATAGGACTCAATGGCCAACTCAACCAGGCTCATTTGGTCTACAGAACTCAACTGTCTGCTCAAGCAGGTTCAGCGGTCAGTGATTTATAGGCTCAAGGGTCGAATCAGGTCAAAATGATGTTCGGTCAGCTTCCCTAAAGAACTTTCTTTACTGCCTCTTAGCTCAGAGTGGACTCTAGTTGAAGCAGGACATACAAGTCAACTCCACCAACAACCTCATCCAGATCGGATTGAGACCAAGAGATTTTCCATTCCTGTTTCCTTGAAGGTCCAAGACGATTAAGACCTTGGGTCCTTTGCTGAAGCACCCTTGGGATCATCGTTCGAGGGCAGTTGTTGGACATCTCCTGATTGGCCTTGGTGGCTTCAGTTCTCCTGGGATGGTTGAGTCAATTCAGAAGCAACTGAGCATGCCACCCCAAAAAAATAACAACAGTAATCCACAAACAAGAACGCTTTGAGCAAAAGCCTTAATCTTCACTCTCGGCTGCATGCTTTGCCTCACTTATCAGCACTAATACCCCCGTACAGAAAATAATCTCTGCTAACTTATTTAAAAACCCACTTATGGACCAAAGCTGAGAGACTCCAGGGGAGAGGAGAGTAAGACTTGGAGACGGGTGGTATGGAACAGGGGGAGGCCGTTTCCTCACTAGGGAACAGACAGAAGATGGATGAGACCATCCTCCCGATGTACGGAAGCTGCCGTTCGTGCGTCACCATCCCTGTAATTACGGCGTCTGCTTAATCCGCTGATGACTAAGCTGTCACGTTTTTGTTTGCGTTGGGCCCGACCCTAAGTTTTCAGGGGGGAGCACGGAGCCATATCATCATCTGGGGGGAGGCAGTTGTTATAGAAATACTGGAAGCAGCGTGTGGGGAGCTGGAGGCGGGAGAGACAATTTTAGGTCGGAGGCTAAGGCTCTCAGCACAATCGATCTTTGTTTTAATTAGTGTGGTTGCAAGGCAGATAAGATCTGAGTAGGAATGGGGTGCTGGGACACAGAGGAAGCTGGGTTCAATTCCTGCCTCGGCTGGAGACTCCCTACACAAGATTTACCCCGATGCCTCAGTTTCAACACCTGAACTATGGGGGTAACAGCCTGGCTCTACCTCAGAAGGAAGCAGTGGGGCTAAAACCCCATTCATGACTGCAAGGTGCTATGGTGCCAGAGAACCCCCCACCCTCTCAGACAGACCAAGGAGAGTCTTAATGGCGCTCAGAGAGCCCTTACAAAGATGACTGTCAAATTGTCAATGCGGTTTGCATTTGAACAAATGCAGAAATAAAGTGGGGGGGGAGGAGATGTGGCGAAAGGAGCAGGGGATGGATCGATGCCGTACGGTCCTGTCTTCCTAGGTAATGAATTGCTCAGGAAGCAAGGGGGTTGGTTTTTTGATGGTGCTTATGCTTGTCTTGTAGCTAAAATGAGCTCAGGGGGTCAAACAGCTCCCCCACGGGGAGGGAAAAGGTTCCCCATCCTGAGAGATGTCTGTCTAACCAATTTGGAAAGGGCTCCAGTGATGGGGCCTCCACAACCTCCCTCGGCAAATTTTTCCACTGCCAAACGGTCTTGAAAGTTGGAAAAATCTCCCTTCTATTTAGCCTAAATATTTTCTCCTTTAATTCAAGCCCATTCCCTTTAGTCCTGTCCTGGGTGACCAGAGGGAACTGGCCCCCATATTGCTCCGAGCAACCTTGTATAGATTTGTAAACTAGCATTCCCTCCACTTCCTCATCCAACGACCGTCTTGACCAGATTCCTCAGCCACCTCCTTCAAGAGTGGGAGGAAACAGCTGATTCCCTGTCCTCTTTTCCTCAGGCCGCGCGCCGCCAGCAATGCCAACCAGCATCGCTCATGCTTTTCTTGGAGTGGGCTCAGGAGTCCATTATGACCTAGACTAAACCCACTGAGAGAATTTCTCATAGGCCACCGAACGGCCAGCGGAGGATCTGTGGGACTAGAAACAGCAGCAGCCTGGGTAACGAGAAGGGTGCAGTGACCTCATGCGGTGAGCTGTGGCTCAGGTATAAGAACGCTTGCTTTGCATGTATAAGATCTCAAGTTCAATCCCCGACATCTCCGATTCAGGATCTCAGGTAGCAGCACACCTGGGCGAGGCCTCTGCCTGGGATCCTGGAGGGTCTCAGGTATCAGGCCTGGGCGAGGCCTCTGCCTGGGATCCTGGAGGGTCTCAGGTAGCAGCACACCTGGGCGAGGCCTCTGCCTGGGATCCTGGAGGGTCTCAGGTAGCAGCACACCTGGGCGAGGCCTCTGCTGGGGATCCTGGAGGGTCTCTGGTTTCAGGCCTGGGTGAGGCCTCTGCCAAGGATCCTGGAGGGTCTCAGGTAGCAGCACGCCTGGGTGAGGCCTCTGCCAAGGATCCTGGAGGGTCTCAGGTAGCAGCACACCTGGGCGAGGCCTCTGACGGGGATCCTGGAGGGTCTCAGGTAGCAGCACGCCTGGGCGAGGCCTCTGATGGGGATCCTGGAGGGTCTCCGGTAGCAGCACGCCTGGGTGAGGCCTTTCCAGGGGATCCTGGAGGGTCTCAGGTAGCAGCACGCCTGGGTGAGGCCTTTCCAGGGGATCCTGGAGAGCTGGATTTGAAACCCTGCTGCCATGTCAAGTTGTGAAAATACTGGGCTAAGATGGACCGGTCCATTGGTCTGACTCAGTTAGGCAGCTCCTTCTACCTCAAAACAGACCCCGTTTCTTTCAATAAAAGCCTCTCTTGATCAAGCAACACAGTTTAGTGGCATGTTCAGAATAAAGGCTGCCCTTGAATAAATGCCTCGGGCACTGCTGTGGGGTTTAATTAATGGCGTCTTTAGTCAAGAGGTTTCATCAACGGTGGCATTTAAAAAGCTGAGCAAGCTCACCTGTTTAACACTAAGCAACTGACAGAATAAATGCCGCTTTTGATTAAACGGGGCGGGTGTTTTGGGACAATTTAAAATGAACACCATGGTGTCTCGTGCAAGACAGATGAGTCAGTATTTTCAGATCTAACTCTTCATTTTCCAGCTGAGGCCCTTTTTATTTAATTATTTAAATTTAATACCCCTAAGGTTCAGGACAGCTTACAGTAAAAACACATTTTAAAATACATTAAAATCCCTTTTAAAGAAACCCAAACACACTCAACCCTGAACCACCCTCCCCCAGCCCCTGCCTGCCAAACACTTTGCCAGAAAGAAAGGGCGTCCATCACCTCTGGAATACACTCGGACTCTGGAGGGAAGGGAGGTGCACAACACCAGGGCAACAACTGAGAATGATGCCTCTCCGTGTACGAACACAGTTGGCGGATGGTTCCTCCCCTCCCCACCACAAGAGGGCGCTCGTGGCCGGCCGCAAGGATCGTGACGGTGCGCGATAGGAGTGACTTGAAAAGCCCTGGCGAGGATTCCGAGGAAAGCAACCGAGGTGATAACGTGGCCGGGAGACGAGTCGGGTGAGGAACATTTGAAGGATTTGGGCAGGCTTAGCTGAGCTAAAAAAAAAAGAAAAAAGACTCTGAGCCACGGAGGGGGGGACGCGAGAGCAGTTTTCAGCTCTCCGGAAAGATGCCACAAAAAAAGATGGCGGCCGTTTGTTCTCTGCTGTCCCAGAAGATAGAACGAGAGGGAACAGGCTTAAATGGCAGCCAGGGAGAGTTCATTTAGATAAAGAGGAAAAACTTGTTGGGCAACGGAATTGATTCCCTGGGAAGGTTGTAGACTCTCCTCCTTGGGATAAAGACTCGGCCTGCAAATGCACTAAAGCAGGGGTGGGGGCCACGTTGACAAGGAGCACACGTTCTGAGGGCCACATACAAACTGGGGCCGGGGGGTTGTGTAAGGGGATGCCCTCAAGAAGAGGAAGGCCCAGATCATGGATCAGAGCCATGGGTCTAGCCCCTTATCCTTGTGGGCCTGCCCTCCTCTCTGTTCCCTGTATTTGGCCCCTGAGCTTGAGGTTCTCCACCCCTGCGTAAGGGGGCGGGGGCGGCCAGACAGCGGTTTCAGAGCTGCGTGCATCCTCTTTGCTAGGGCTGTAGGGTAAAATTCGCTTGGGTTCAATTCTGTTGATTCATTATTTTTTTTTAAAAAAGTAATCACGCCTGCACAAACGGCCACCGGGCCGAATTGCATGTGCACAGCGGCTACCGACCTTATCCAAAAGGGCGGCAATGGCATTGCCACCATTTTGGATATGGGCTGCGGCCATTGCCCATGTGCAATCAGCCCAGCGACCATTTGATGCAAGCATAATGGGCTTGATTAATTTATTATTATTATTTCATGCAGAATTCTGATCAGAAACGTTTCCAATTGGAATTCTGGCCAAAATAAGGCAGAACTGTTCTCTTTTTTTGTGGAAATGTCCACGAAAATGGAGCAGTCCTTTCAAACCCCACCTGCTCTCGGCCACAGCTGCCTTCGTGGTCCTGTGACATGTGTCACTAAGTCTCCGCGGCTGAACCCCGCCGGCTCCACCCACCAGTCAGGAAGCAGGAGCGGTTTGTGTGTTTGCCTTGTGGCTCTTAGCCATATTATAATTTCGGCACACGGCTCTTCTGGTTGGGAAATTTGGCCGCTCCTGGTCTAAGGCTAGGGGCCAGACTAGATGATCTTAGAGGCCCCTTGCAGCTCATAGATTCTGTTGTTCTATTTCAAATTCTTTATTTGCGTGGTCCAAGACCATTGCAACATTGTTCTATTTTGATTATTTCTATTATGATTCCCTCGGGAAATTGGAGCAGGTTCAGAGGAGGTCAAGAAAGATGATCAAGAGTTTGGAAAGGAAATCTTATGAGGAAAGGCTGAAGGAACTGGGTGTGTTTAGCCTAGTGAAAAGAAGATTAAAGGGAGACAGGATAGCCATCTTCAACTATCTAAAGAGCTGGCACCAGGCAGAGGGCAAAGATGTGTTCTGCCTGGCTACAGAGAGCAGGACTTGACTAGAAACAGTTGGCTCAAATGGCAGAAGGTTAAATAGCAGGAAATAGCAGGAAAATCTTCAGTTAAATAGCAGGAAAATCTTCCTAGCCGTAAGAGCTGTGCGGCAAGGGAACAAGTTGTCTAAGGGGGGCAGCCCCTTGTCAGGGATGTTGTAGCTGCCATCATCCTGCATCCAAGCTGGGGGTTGGACTAGATGGCCCTCAAGGTCCCTTCCAACGTGACATTTTATGATTCTATTTTATTTTTATTTCATCCTTCCCCAAAGGCTCGGGGGTGGCTAATGATGTCATTTAAAAATACATATAAAATAAAACCACAACCCCCCTCATTAAACCAACAAAAAACCAAACAAACACACCTCACACAGGTTTACGGAACAACAAAAATTTCATCTTTACTATTTTTTATTTCTGGGCAAAAATAAATAATTGTTTTAAATAAATAAATAAATAGAAACCAAATTATTTCCAAAAGGTCCATAGATACCAACTGGCACCAGGAAAACTGTTGGTAGCTTCCGCCCCCCCAAACAATTTGGCTATTTACACCCTACTTCAAAACCAGGGTTTCAGTGACACCTTGCTCTCCCCTCCCCGTGCACGGACGGATTGAATCCGTCATTGGAATGTTCAGCTCGAGGGATCACAAGCAACTTCCTGTTGGCTTCATGCGACAAAAGTGCTTCTGTGCCTCGTATTTGTAGAGCCAATGGGTGAAGAGAGACACGTGGCTGCCTGCCACGCCCACTCCCCCCACGCGGGGTGTGTGCGTGGAAGATGGAAGCCACCGCTCTTAGGGTTGGGAGAACAGAACAAACGTGGTCAGGCGGCCGTGCCCCCAGAGCCCTGCCCCCCTGGCGTGATGGGCAGCCGTAGCAGCCAATCATGGACAGCCATAGCGGCCCCTGATTCCCCAGCAGGGATGAGGCTGCAAACAGCCTGGGCGGCCCTGGGCTTGTGCTGTGGGCCTGGGATCTTCCAGGGGGCCATTTCTGGGCCAGTCAGTCAGGGATCCGTGCTGGGGCAGCAGCGGGTTCCACATCTGGCAGCCTGGAAACAGACGTCCCAGTGATGCCTGGGCCCAGGCAGGCCATAGCGAGCCAGCGTCACGTTTCTTTTCACTCCTCGTGAACAGAACGCAAAGCGACTCCTGCCTGAATCTGCAGGCGGCCTGAAACCGGCGCTCAGGGAACTGTGATCGTCCCCGTCCAGGCCCCACCTGAGGTCAGATTCATAGAACTGGAGGGCTGGAAGGAGACCGCAGGGGTCATCTAGTGCAACGCCCTGTTCTGGGGCAGGAAAATACTCTACACCGAAAGCTTCCCTGTCCCTAAGCAACTTGTTCCAAACCGTCTCTGGTCCTGTGGCTGTAAAAGCGGTCATTCCCCCACCCTGCCACTAGACGGGGCCTTGATGAGCAGCTGGCGGCTCTCGGGGGAGTTGCCAGCTGGCGTCAGGAGGTCCTTACGATGCCGTATTGCTAAGTGGATGGTGGTTCTTGGGGTGAGACAAGAAGCCTCCTGAGCTCTAGCCCCCAAATACTTCACTGCAAGTGATCTGTGCAGAGGATTCCATAAATACCATGGTCATAATCTCCTAAAGCCACAGACCACGTACTTCTGTGCCCCATGCAACGTCTAGCATCTTTTAAAAGGCTGTGAGCCACCCCTGAGAGTGGCTGTGCTGGATTCTATTTATTAATTATTTATTTTAAGCATTTCTTAGTCGCCCCATATGCCTACGGCATCTTGCGGCAACGTACAATTTAATAAAAACAATTCAATAAAACAATGTTTTTTAAAAACAGCACACAATTTAAAACAGGGTTAGGACAAATAAATCAAAATAAAAATAAGGGTAGGGAGGAGCTAAAAACCCTAGCCCCCCCTCCCCTCCCCAAAGGCCTGGGCGAACAGCCAGGTTTTGCAAACTCGCCGGCATGTTAAAAGGCTTGGGGCCAGGCAAGCTTCCTCCGGGAAGGAATTTCACAGCCGCGGCCCGGCCACCGAGAATGCCCTCTCCATTGTGGCCCCCCACTTTACACGGGGGACCTCCAAGAAGGCACCCCCGGCAGACCAAAAGAGCCGCTCTGGGGCACAGAGGGCGAGGCGGTCCCTGAGGTACAAGGGGCCAAGACCGTGAAGGGCCTTATAAATCAATACCAATACCTTGAACCTGGCTCGGCACGCTGTCGGCAACCAGTCTAGCCCGCGAGAGCCTGTCTCACAACAATTGCAAAACTCGAAGGGACCACAAGGCAGTCCAGTCCAATGAGGGAGGAGGATACAGCACGGGTCCCGCCCACAGGCCCCTTCCAAAATTAGTACAAGCTCTAAAGACTAGTTGGGAGAGAGGGAGCATTTAAGGGGTGTAGTCAGGAAGAGGAGGGTTCTGTGCCAGGGATAAATCCCCTCTCTTTGAGTGCATGGCCTCTTCTCTGCTCCCTTCCTCTGAGCTCTCTTGCAATGCTTGAGGGTAGAGATTAGATCCATGGGCCAGCTCCAGGAACTGGAAAGGGGCCAAATCAAATGCAGTCGTGGGCCAGATTTGGGCCCTAGACTGAAGGTTCTCCGTCCCTGATCTGCAGGATCACAGACAGATGTTTGTCCAGCTGGATTTTCTAACCATCAAATGAAGGAGATTCCACCACAACCTCCCTTGGCAACCGATTCTGACCATTGTCCAACTGTCCTGGGACTGCTTCAAGGTGTAGAAGCCGCAGAGCCATTAGGGCCTGTGGTCTATTGGCTGTCAATCGCTCCCAGCGTCTGACCCCTCAAGTTTGAGGTTGTGCTCCAAACCACCAAAATTATGCTATTGCCTGTGAATTTGAACCATGAACCAAATTGTTTTTCCTTAGCACATTCTATGGATTTTATTTCTCCTGCTTTCTGATTAAGGCTGAAATTTTGTTTCCAGACGGATTCTATTTCTGATGGATCCGGTCAGTTCAATCGTTCCATGAAAATCGGAATGAACAATTGTTACACTTCGTTTGCTGGAATGATTTTAAAAAAAAAAATCCCACCGTACTGCGCATCCATAAAATGGACCCGGTCAACTGCACATGTGCAAATGGCCCTGATCGTATGCAAAATGGTAGCGCCGTGACAACCAGCACCATTTTGTTCATGCCCAAATCCTGTGGTCGGAATTCCAATCAACATTTTGATGGCCCTTCTGTTTTTTTGTGGTCCTGTTCCGCAAAACCCGAAGGGCTCTTTGGTACCAGCCTTGCTTCTGATACGACACCCAGCCGCGAAAGGTTTATTAAAGGGGACGCTACAGAAGAGTTACGAACCCTTCACCAGGCTAAGTCTGTCAGGTTGCTGTTGCCCCCAAATTCCTTTTTTCTGTAAGTGTAAAAATGGAATAAAGAACCTTTTCCCTCTCAGGGGCTGTTTTGAAAATTAGTGCAAGCTCTGTGGGCTGGAGATAAGAGTTGGGGGCAGGGGCCCATAAGGGGGGTTCTCAAGCTCAGAGAGAAAGAGGTGGGTCCAGATTGTGGATTTGTGCCATGGATCCAATCCCTCTCCTTGTGCGCCTGCCCTCACGTCTGCTTCCTTCTTCGGAGCTCAGTCTTTGAGGGCAAGGACTGATCCAGAAATTGGAAAGGGACCACATCAAAATAAAAACCGGGCCAGCAAGTTCCCCATCTCTGGATGGTAGATTCTCCTAACTAGGATTTTCAGATAACAGAAATTGGGCTAACTGGACATACACTGTGAGCGTTTGCCTTGGCGTTGACTTACTGCCGTTTGTAATATACACCAGGGAGTGATGCTGAGAATGGGTCCAGCCCCAAGATCTCTGGCTCTTCTACGGGGCTGGGTTTTGTTCCCTACACTTGAAATCAGGCCTGGCGAGTGGACAGAGGAAGAGATCAGGCTACAATTATGCTGGGCCCCCAAGCTCAGGAGGTCCCCTCAAAAGAATGCTACGTCTATAGGACTGGACTACCCCTCTCTCTCGACATTCGCTTGGCTTTCCACGAAGCGGAGATGAGGGGACAGGAGGGAACCTCCCCTTCCCCAAGCTACCAGGACCCCAAATTTCTCTCAATGGCAGCCGAGATGCAGCTGATTTCACTGCAGTGGACTGATTTGCTCATTCCTTGGCCTGCTGCTTGCGCTCTCTCTCTCTGTGAAGTCTTGCTGGCTCTAACACTGTTTTCAAGCGCACCATGGCCTCACGCCATGTCTGCAAGTTTCACGACATGACCGGCTTGGAGGACACATCTGGCACCCACCCATGTGTCACTGCCCCAGCTTAGAGCTCACTCATCCCAGGGATTCCCGCGTTGCTCAGCAGCTGCTTTCAATTTTAGCAGGTCCTCTCCTCAGGGAAGATGGGCGTGCCCCCTAGCACATCCCAGCCTTGTGTCCACAAAAGGTAGTGAGTGTGCAACCCAACATTGCCCCCATCCCAGTGGGGGGCGGACACCCGGTTTAGCAGCCTCGGGGAAGCCCAGGGAGAAGAAAAGGGGGATCAGGGCTGAGGGTAGGTTAAGTTTTGCCCTTGGTACAGCTTCCCAAGCGAGCCGAGGAAAGGCCTACAGGAGATGGACAGAGGGGCACCGAGTTTACGATTTGAGGGACATCACACACCCCTGACCCACTCCCAGAAGCATCAAAGGAGGGGTGGATACGGCTTGCCCCCTATGCACATTTTTAAGGAACGCTTATGAAAAATACATGTTGCAGGTCCTAAGGCCCCAATGTATTTTTCATAAGTATTTCTTAAAAATGTGCATAGGTGGCAAGCCTGGGGGTGGAGGTCCCCTCACATCTTCCATCAGGCACCGGGAGCAATAGAGCAGCGCTAGCTTCACTCCTTGTTAAAGCTACAGCACGAGCTCTGGGGAACAAGCAAGCTGGTCTCAGCCCCCTCCCTGATTGGGCACCATAGGTAGGGATTATTGGGGGAGGGCTCGGGGGCTGGTGCCCCCTAGGATAGTCTGAGCCACCAGTGGAGATGGCATCTCCTGCACCAGGGCCAATTCCCACCTAGGGAAAGGAAGCACTATCCCTCCGTGGGTGGAATAAAAGCATCCAAGAGGCCCTCTCTCCCTCCCAAATGCTGTAATTAATTCAGGGTTCAAGCTGCCCCTCTTGCCGCCGGGGGAGCCTGCATTACCTCACCCTCTTGGCCGCACCGACCAACACCGTTTGGCTCTGTCTGTGCTTTCTTCTTAGTCTAGCCTTGCCTTTGAAATCTTGAACATCTGCTTCTACCCTCCTTCCCGGATGGCCTTTTTTAATTAATTATTATTATTATTTTTTAAAAAGACATCCTGGGTTGGAGTAAAGATTTCTTTCGGCTCTTGGTTTTCTCCTCCTTCTCCCACTCCCCTGTGTATGTAACTGAGGAAGTAACGTAACTGAGGAAGTAACTTTTAACCGGGACTCTGGACAGTATTAAAATTAAAAACCAATGTGTACAGACAATTGGTTCTTTTGCTTTATTTCGTAGGAGAGGGAAGACAAGGCCCTCGGCCTGGTTGGAAACAAGAAGGGGTGTGTGTGTGTTTAAATAAGTGGTTCCAACCATTTGGGAGGGGAGGAGGGCAGATTCACCAAAATATTCATTTTAAAATTGATCCGCCTTAAAAACAAACAAACAAAAATAATTAAATCCAGGACCAGGAGTGTCTGGATGGCAGCAACAGGGGTGTGTGGCGGGGAGGTGGCTCAAGGCAAGCAGAAACAGCAGGACGTAGAAGCAAGAAAGGCAGGGGAAGTTGTGGGAAGCCGCGTCCCTCCTCTCCCTAGCCCAGCCTCATCGGCACAGGCAGCCGGAACAAGCGGCAGGAGGGTAACAGCAGGGGACATGACGCACTTGCACCAGGCCCTTCCTGGACTTACTAGTTGAGCAACACTGGTTTAAACAACAGAACTAGTTACATGCAGAGCTAACCCCGCAAGCAAGGGGCGCGGAATCTTTTTCCTCCAGGGGTCACTTTGAAAATGAATACAAGCCCCGAGGGCCGCATGGAAGTTGGGGGCGTTTAAGGGGTCAGCTCAAGAACAGGAGGATCTAGATCATGGATCTGGCCCCATGCCTTGAGTGTCTGTCCTCGCATCTCTCCTCCCTTCCCCTGCATTCAGTTTTTCAGTGCTGGGGGATAGGAACTAGATCCAGGGGCCAGATATGTGGATTTTAGAGGACACACATGAGAAATACAGGTTGCAGGGCTGCATTTGACTCCAGTGCAGCCCTGCAACCTGTATTATTATTATTAGCAAGCATTTATGTAGCGCAAGCAATGTACCTGGTGCTTTACAAAGTAATGGAATAGACACGGTCCCTGAGCTAGGGCTTACAAATCTGAGAGACAGGAGCTGGGGGAGAGACTTAGGAAGGGGAACAGAGGGAGAGACAAGGGGTCTAACATTCACAAAGCTGCGAGGTCCCAGGTGCACGTGCTTGGCTTGGTTACATTGAGAAATGTAACCAAGTGAACCAAATGAAACACACATTTCTCATAAGTGTATCCCCTAAAATTTACATATCTGGTCAAATCCAGGGGCCACCTAAAAACGCCGTGGCCCACATTTAGCCCCCTGAGGCCTGAGATTCCCCAGCCCTGCCCTAGAGGTAAGGGCTGCTTACCCATGGGGTTAGGAGAGAGCATTCACATGAGACCCAAGCCATTCTGGGGTGAGTCCAAGGGGACTGGTGGGGTAAGATCAGACTGGCTTGGGGATGGGGAGGGGGAAGACAATACCGGAAAGAACTGCTCCCCTGAGCTTAAAGCAAACGTGAGCAACAGCATAACAGGAGCGTCCAAAATAAAGGACACTGTGGGGCCGTAGAGGTCTCTCTTCTATGGGGCTCTCGTGGCTTCTCAGCTCCAGCGGGAGCCGCTTGGGTATGGCCCTCAGCCAGCCACTTCTGGGGAGAGCCACAGTACGGATGCCCAAGAGCCACTTGCGGCTTCAGAGTTTCCATGTGCCCACTGCTGGCACAGACCCACCGTCCGAACCCCGCTGGCTCCCTTTCTCCTTCCAGCCCAATCCCACCTCCTAAACAACCTCATCCCGGATTCCTAGCCAACTTGCAGAGCTGGTGTTAATTTACAAAGTGGCCTGTGGAAAAGGAAAGCACCCCTCCCCTGTGCTCTAAAGGAGCAGCGAGGCTGCATTCATGCGGGGGGGGGGGGGGGGCACTTCTAAAAGGTAACTCCCCTCGAGGGGTACGTTACACAATGATTGAAGGTTTTAGCAACAGTGTTTCATGGCCAAACTAGATTGGAATCCTTGCAGACTACGATCAGTTCAGTTCACCGGACACCCAAGGAAAGGACGGAGAAGGCACGGTGCCTCTAGGCCAGCGGAGCCTAATGGTTTTGTCTGTGTGAGGAGCTGGGACCCGGTGTGGAACTGATGAGGTGTCAACTTCACGCCCAACCCACTGCAGGGAAGCCCTGCATGGGATGGGACTCCCTAGGTTTGGGGCTCTAGCTAGGGGTGGGGAACTTTTTCCTTCCCAGGGGAACTTTGAAAAATGTCCAGATCATGGATCTGTCCTTTATCCTTGTGTGCCTGCCCCCATTTCTGCTTCCTTCTCCTGAGCTACACCCATGCACTGGCCATTCATGCCCCCCCCACGAAACAATGGGGGAAACCCAGGTTGCTCCATGCGGGAGCATGGGTGGGCAGTGCGTGGGTCGCGGGAGCGCCCCTCCACCCACGCCGCCTGGTCAGTGGGGGAAGGGGAGACCTGGGCGGGTGTGTCCCATCTACAAACGGCCAATATCCTAGGCCACGGCTTCTCATACTCATGTCATTTCCACTGTATACATGGACCACATCTATGGGGGGTTCCTGAAGGCTCCTCCCAACTCACAGGGCCCAGGTACAGTACACAGTTTGCATCTCCCTGGATGTGGCCCTGGGATCGGTGTGACCCCATTTTGAGACCTAAACATAGACCGCGGGCAGCAACAAAGAGAAGGAAAGCAGAACAGAGATCAGTGGGGATCGCAAGCCCCTCCACAAATGGCAGGTAAGTTTGTGAACTCTGGCCAAGGCAGATAGGCCTAAAATAGCCTCAGCCGATTCAAATCAGAGATTTCAGATGTTTTATTCTCTTTTGGTGGAAAAAAATGAAAAGCATAATTCACTTTCCCACCCCACCCCAAAAAAATACATTACAATGGGAACATCTAGGAGTTTTAAAAGGTTTTCATGATCCCTTACACCACCCCCAAAAAAGCAACACTTTTTTTGGTTATTGACAACTGGAAATTTCAGAGTTGTTTTTTTTAAATTATTTCTAAGAATTAAATTTACCCAGAAAATTGGAGATGGGAGGCAGGGTTGGTTTGGATTATTTTTTTTTGTAAAGTAAATTTTGGTTTTTAGAAATGGAAAATTCTCTTTTTTCAATATATTGTGGTCTCTGAAAATTAAGAATTAATTTAATTTAACTTATATCCTACCCTTCTCCAGACTCAGAATGGGTTAAAATATAAAATCTATATAAAAATTAGTACGTACAATATAAAAATTCCCTAGAGACCCCTTCCCCAACAGCAGTAAAAACAAAAGCCTCAGGGGGAAACTTTTTTTTCCCCGGCTGGGAGGAATGGATGGATAGATGGATAGGTAGATGGATGGATAGATAGATAATGCACGTATCCTTCCCTCCTCTTCCTTCTGCCCGCCAAAAAAAAGAAAAACAGTTTCAAACCAGCAATAAGGAACTTCTCAAAAAAGAAGCTTTAGAAATAAATTAGGGCATGTTGACATTATTAATCATTGGTCTAAGCACTTTCAGTATTTAGAGTGCTTTACAATCCTTATTTAGTTCCTAGCAGTTGGGAGTTCCTACCTCACAACACCCCTGCAAGGTAGGTCATTATCAAAATTTCCCATTTTGCAGATGGGAAATTGAGGCCCAATTCAGCCACAAAGGGTGAAAACAGACATGACGCTAACCACCCTTGGTGGTTATTTATGCATGTTGCAGGGCTGTATTGGTGCCCTATGCAGCCCAGAAACATGCATAAATAACCACCAAGGGTGGTTAAAGGGTGGTTAGCGTCATGTCTGTTTTCACCCAAACTCAGTGAGTTTGAACCCTGGTCTCCTGGGTTCACGTCCGACACATTATTTACACATTATTTACACTGACTGTGATCCCATGATCCCCTCTTTTGGATTAAGAGCTCTTTCACCACTCTGATCATGAAATCAAAAGGGTGGGTAAAAATCAGGCCAAAGGGGTGGGGGATTTGGCCCACTCATCAGAAGCAGGGCTCAAGTGTGGCAGTCTACACTATTCCCGGCTGGAGGAGATTATCATGAGAACAAGCCGCTAAGCCTCCATTCCCGGTGGCACGAAGCAGTGGAGACCTGCTCCCAACCAGCAGGGGGCGCTGCAGAAGCTGAATGCGGTTGGGGGGAGACACACCTGCCGTCACTGGGTGAAATCCAAGTGACGCATCGTCTCTTTGATCCACTTGATGTATTGAAAGACGGAGGTGGTGACGGGCGGCTTGAACTTGTCGACGCACTCTTGACTGGAGAAGGACATCACGCCGTACACGCTGGGTCTCTTGCCGCACACTAGCGGCCCCCCGGAATCACCCTGCGGTAACACAGAGAGTGAACCCCGTTAACCTGCCCCTCCAGCTCGCTCACCTTCTCTCTGAGCGCGCTCCAGGAATCGGAATTGGATTGGTTCAGTACTCTTCCCACCTTGACCTTCTCCACCCCACCCGATCAGCAGGCCGAGAGTAGGGTTGGCTTGAAACAGCCCTTCCGTTTTTGCGGAAAAGTTCCATGACAACGGAACGGTTCTCGACTAGAATTCCGATCCATCGAAATTTCCAATCAGAATTCCCACTGGCTGTTCTGCGCAGGCACAAGATGGCAGCGACAATAATGCTGCCACCATTTTGTGTACGACGGCTGCCAGTTTGCACAGACTCAGAAGAGCCCCCCCAAAAAATGTTAATCGCTCCGGCGAATGAAAGTCGGATCGGTCGAACCGACCTGATCTGTTGAAAATGGAATCCAGTCGGAAACGCACTTTCACCCCTAGGTGAAACCTGACATTAGCAGGCCAGGGTAAACTTGGAGGTGGTGATGGGTGTGTAACCGCTCCCCCAACCAACCCTAGTCACATTCCGCTCATAAGAAAGTTCTGTCCCTAAACCCACTTGCAGGCCTCCCTCCTTGCTAGTCGAGAGCCCCTCTTCCCCCCCCCCTACAGAAATTAGTCATTGGAGGTCTCACACTGCAGGGGGCCGAGTTTGCCTGGGCCACGTCAATGCAGATCATGTTCTTAAAGACTTCCCCATTCCAGAACCTGCTGCCGTTGCACATCCGGATGTCCATCACCGCGACATCCAGCTCACGCAGGACGTGGGAGAGCTCGCCATCCTGTTCGTGGACACCCCATCCAGCTACGCTGCACCGGGTTCCTGGCTTGGGCGCCTTCTTGGAAAGCGAGATTGTTTTGATTTTTCTGGGCACTTTCTTGTCCAGCTGCAGGTAGGAACAGAAGAGACTGAGGCGCACCCCCCAACAATCCCTGTTCAGGGGGGTGCTGAACCTCACTGTCCTTCATTTAGGGGTCAAAACCCCTCTTCCAAGAAAGAAAGAGAGAGACACACACACACACAACCAGAATTCCAGCTGCAGGCCCCTCTTTCCTGGAGTCCTTGAGAGGATGACGGGGAGATGATGGCGTGACAAGAAACTAAGTGGAATGAGAAGCAGGAGAACATCTGCCCTTCTATATCCACTTGGAATGCTGGGAGGTGTTTGTGTGCATGTAAGTACCTGAGGGGGTGGGGCTTATTCACTGAGGGGTGGGGCTTATTCAAAGGGGTGGAGTTTGTCACTCTGGCCACTTAAAACATTGGGAGGCATTTGCCTGGCTTAGTCACAGGGGAGGAAAAGGACAGTCGTAAACAAGTAATCTAAAAGGGGTGAGAAGGAAGGGAAAGCTTTAGAAGGAATCTGAAGGTTGGGAGGGGAGGAGCATGTGTGTTCAGGGAACAGCATGAAAAAAAAAGGAGCAAGAGAATCTGGGGCAGACGAGGGTAGTAGCAGAGGAGAGAAGTTCCTGGATGAGAACGTGGACAAAAGTCTGAGCAGTGGGAAGAGTTAAGGAAGGGCCAAATGTTTAAGATGTTCTGCAGGGAGAAACGGCAGGCCTTTGCAATAGATTGGATAAGAGGCATGAAGGAGGGTGTCACGGGTTTGAGGGTCCGACACCCCACTTTCCTGGGTTGGGGGACTCAATTTCCCTCACTTGCAGCCCACCAGAACCAGTTCTCTCTCTGGCTGGTCCAGTCCTGCAAAGGGGAGAATCCTTTTGCCACCCCCAACTCCCAGAAAGCTTCCCGTTCACAGACTCTTTCTCTGGGTTCGCAAGAGCTTGAAAAACTCAAGGCGCTCGCTTGTGTTCCCAACGTCAGACCACAGACACTTCTTCATAAAGAGAAGAAGAAATTTATTGATGACATAAGCTAGAACAGTTGATACAGAGTGGCTAAAGAAATGAAAAGTAACACAACACATTCCTATTCTATACTGGGTAATTCCCTATATAAGATCTTACCCTACAAAGAGCACATTCTCAGTCAGTGATGTAGAATGACTGGGCACGGATCTCTTAGTTGGTAGAAAGCAAAGCCTTTCCTCTCAGTCCATAGTTCCAGCAGTCTTCTTGCTGGCAGGCAAGCCAACATTACATCCATGTTTAACCTATAGTCCCGTATCTCTCCTGTGTGACGTCATGTCCCTTTGTGACAGGGAGCGGGAACTCAAAGGGGGACCAAGGCCTCATTCCAACATGCTGGTCATGCGTGGGGGTGGAATTAGAAAGGCAACGCCAGCAGGGGGAGTAAGGGGGAGTTGCAACATGGACAGGGCGGAGCCAAGACATTTTTCTTTTTTAACGAAATTTCACTTTAAAGGATTTAAACAAACAAATTTTTTTTAAAAAGAGGGCTCTCCTAAGTTTCTTTTCCCCTGGATAGGGTTGGGGAAGGGAAGAGACAGACCAAATATTTAACAAGCCCCAAATAAAACCCATAATTGATGGGCCGGTTTTAGCTTATGTCCCCTATTTTGTGAAGAACAAATCAGGAGGAGGGAATTTTGAAATTACTAGTGGGAAATTTCTAGGAACCAGGGACGATTTTCTCTACCACTTTATATGTTTTTAAAAAATAAATACCTTGGGCAGAGTATAAATACTTCATGTGAGCAAGGGGTGCTTACAAGAGGATAAAGCTGTGATGCTGTAGATCAGGGTGGGGAACCTACCATGAATCCAGTCCCTACCCCCAAGAACTGAGAAAATTATCACAGGGTAAGAGAGCAGAGGTGAGGGCATGCACTCAAGGGCTGGGAACGGATCCATGTTCTGGGCCCTCCTTTTCTTGAGTTAATCCGTTAAGTGCCCCTGCCCCAAACTTCTATGCAGCCCTCGGAGCTTGTACTAACTTTCAAAGTTGCCCCTGGTGATTTGTTCCCTCCTCCTGATTTGTTCTTCCCAAAATAGGGGACATTAGCTAAAACCGGCCCATCAATTATGGGTTTTATTTGGGGCTTGTTAAATATTTGGTCTGTCTCTTCCCTTCCCCAAACTTTCAAAGGCTCCCCGCCCCTGGAATGCATGAGCGCGCCAGTATAGCCTAATGGACTTGAACCTTAGGAGACCTGTATTCAAATCCCATCTTAGCTCAGAACTCACTGGGTCGCTCACTCACAGCCTCAGTATTCCTGGTCTATAAAATGGGAAGAATCACGACCAGCCTTCACAGGTTTGTGAAGATGAACTAGATATGGGTTGTAAGTAACACATTCTGAACATGGAAAGGGTTAGAGAAATTATTAATAAATAAATAATAATAATAATAATGGCCAGGGGAAGGAGGATAGAGGCCACCTTATCCATGACAGCCATCCTTTTGATTTTCAAAATATAAACATAAGGGATAGCTTCAAAATGGAGTTGGATAAATCTATGGCATAGATTGTCTGAGTTTTTATTATTTGATGTTGCAGGACAAGGTGTGTTTTTCCTCCTCAGCAAGACATGTTGGTCCCCCCCCCCCCCGTTTATTCCTCTACCATCAAAGTAGTCTGCAGCTGGAGGTGGGACCGTCAGGGCATTCTAAAGCCTGGGCACTATATTGTAGATCAGCTGCCTTGCTGGTGGGGCCTGCGTGCAGGCTCAGGGTCTAAGCGATCGCCATCTTGGGGGTCGGGAAGCAATTTTCCTTCTGAGCAGATTGGCAATTGACTCGGAGGGTTATTCACCTTCCCCTGCAGCGTGGGTGCAGCTCGCCTGCTTGGGACATCTGGATCCTCCTTTTCTAAAAGTATTTCCTGTTGTTTCAGGCATCGGTGCACTCTGGTTGATCCCCGTCTCTACTTGTAGCTACGGGTGGGATTTCTGGGTGCGGATGCTTGGGGTGGGGCAGGTCCTGCAGTGGGGGAGGGGGCTGGACTAGATGACCCTTGAGATCTCTTCCAGCCCTGTGACTCTATGGGAGCCTTAAGTCTGCTACCGCACCTGCTGCTGCTTCCACCTGCTGTTGGGAAGCAACCAACCTTTAACCTTTAAAGCCCTTCACGGCCTGGGCCCTGCTTATCTTCGGGACCGCCTCACTCCCCATGTGCCCGTGCGACCCTTGAGATCGTCCGTGGGAGCCTTTTTGGAGGTTCCCCGGGCGAGGCGGGTGGCCACCGATGTTAGATCTTTTTCAGTGGCCGCCCCTGTGCTGTGGAATTCGCTCCCGGAGGAGGCTCGGTTGGCTCCCACTCTCCTGCTGTTTCGATGTTTATGTAAGACCTGGCTGTGCCGTCAGGCTTTTGGCGAGGGGTGGGTTTACCCACATATTGTATTTTTAAATTGTTTAAAAAATTTTATATTGTTTTATTGAGCTGCCCTGTGGGCAGGAGGGGTGGGATATAAGTTTTAAATAAATCAATAAAACCAAAACCCTTCCCAAGAGAAAGCTCTCCCGTATGGTGGAAGGCTCAGTCACAAATCAAGTACAGTGCCTCAGACAGCAGACAGACTGCCTGCCCTTGTTATCGCTGTTAACTAGGGCATGTGTGTGTTTTACAAATCTGTGCATTTGGGTTTTGGTAAAAACTGTTCACCACAGGTGTAAACTGCATGACTGAGGATTGAGCACGCGCACGCACAGTTACCAAATGGTGCAAGTTCAAGCTGTGAGTTTGGGGTTTTTTTGTTTTGTTTTTTTAAGTAATTAAATTTGGTCTCCCTTTGCCCCACTGAAATTTGCAAACCCTAAGTTACTGCCATGCTGTTAGCCTCGTCTGGGAAGAGGATCAAAGGCTTCCTGTAAGCACGAAGTCGTTTGACACTTCTGAATCTTTAAGGAAGCCACACACCCCTTCCTACACAAGGCCTCGCTGCAGTTGGAACGGAAGCCGAGAGACCTACCCCTCCACAGACTCATTCTCATTTTACAGCTGGGGAACGGAGGCTGAGAGGTTGTGACTTGCCCAAGGTCACCCAGGGAGTTCATGGCTGGGGCAGGATTCGAACCCTGGCTTCCCAGGACCGAGTCCGGCACCTTAGCCACTACTGCATTGGGGCATTACTAATATTCAGGGTTCCTGGTTTTCCATGACAAAAAATTGGAAATTCACTGATTAAAAACCCCCACAAACCCTTTGATTACAAACCCCCAAAACTCTGTTTCTCTGTCATTAAATGTAAACGCTCGTTGACTTCCTCATACCACAATATAGAGAGAGATGAGTAAGAACACCACGTTTTATTGTAATATTTTCATTTTTATGCAATTTTGCAGCTACCGGTCCCACCAACAGTCAAAAAACAAACAAAAATGAGGTCTGTGGCACCCCTCCAAATGTCGAGTCCATCCCCCGCATACACAGCACATGCCTTTAGGCTGCTTCCTCTCCGCTACCCTGTGCTCACTGCCTCCTCCTCCCAGCCTGCTCCCAGCCCGCTCAGCCAACCAGAAAGGGGAACGATATAGAGGCTGCCACTTGGGGAAACTGATATGGGCCTAATTGGGCCCTCCTGTCCCCAAAGTCCAGAAGACCTGACCTCCCTAACGCCGCCTGCCTCCCAACCCACAGGAGGTCTGTGGCATCCCTCCAAATGCAGAGCCGCTGCCCCTCCACAGAACATGCCTTCAGGTTCCTTCCCCTCAGCCCCACTCCGTGTCCTTGCTGCCCTGCGCTTGCTGTGTCCTCCTCCCAAAGCTGTACGTTTGCGCTGTTTTCCGTTATCTGGAAAAAGGCAAAATCTCTGTTTTTCTCTGTTTTTTTTGTCGCAAAAAGAAAACTAGGAGTCCTGCTATGACTTACATAGGGACAGCAACAGGCTTGGTGCTGTACACTCTTTAGTTAGACACAAGCCCCTGCCCCAAGGGGCTTACAGTCTAGAACAGACAAGGGAAGGGAACACCAGCAAAGACAGGGATACTTTCATAAACCAAAGAAACTGAAGGTTCCCGGGTTCAGCTTAGTTACAAGGGGGAGCCTGATGGGAAAGGCAGTATATAAAGAGAATGGCAGAAAAGCAGTCTGGGAGTGAGGAGCTAGGGAAAGCCTAACAGGAGAGGTTTTTATGGGGGATTTGAGAGTTGGGAGGGACAGAGGAGAGCGAAGGAGGGAGTTTCAGGCATGGGGGCAGCAAGGGAGAAGAGATAAGGACAGTTTAGAAAGCAGGAGATTCGGGGGCGGATGAGGAACAAAGTTCCAGGGTGGGAAGATGGCGGGATAACTGGGCAGGAAGAGAGGGAGGAGCAAGGCCGTGAAGCACCTTGAAGGTGAAGACAAAGAGCTTGTGCTGGATGGAAAAGGGGGGGGGGGGGAAATAAGGAAAGTCAAGGGGAGAAGGGGCTGAACATGAATCCCCTTGTGGCACAACTGACCTGTGGAACTCCCAGCCGAGGGATGAAGGCCAATAGGATAACTGGGTTCAAATGGACGAAGGATAAAATCATTCCCAGCTGTGATGCTGGCCAGCACCTCTGCCACTCCCATACTCTGCATCAGTCAGGGCATGGGGAGAAGGGGGAGCTGGGCGTGGGGGCTGGGTACCAGCATGGGGAGGCCAGGCCAGGGGATACAGTGGCTCCCAAGGGACCTTGGTGGGAGCCACAAAGAACAGATTCACAGGAGTCCCTGCATCGAGCAAGCATAATTACCACCCCCACCCCAGCTGCCAAATCAGGCCTTCAGCCCCACCTACCCGAAGCAGCATGATGTCATTCTCCATCGTTGTGCGTTTGTAGCCGCGATGAGGGAAGTGGCGGCTGACGGCGAAGATCTGATTCGGAAGGTAGTCCTGGGACAGATCCTGAAGGCCCACCACAGCCTGCAGGGCGATGGGCTGCCTGAGAAATCCACAAGGGGCTCCTGAGCATCAGGGGCCCAGGCCACCGACACAACTTCATCATCTCGAAGGTCCTGCGTTTAGCAACTCTCTCTCAGCGGGGTTGGGCATCAACATGGGAAGAGCGAAGGTTTTGGGCAGGGCCAGGGGCACAGCTACACACACACCCCCTGGGGCACTGCACTCCAGTGCAGACGCACTCAATGTGTGTGGAGGGGCCTCCAGGCTTACAGAACTATCGCCCTGGGACAGGGTTAGAAGGGGATGTCTGGGGAATACGTCCAACCCATTGTTCTTGGATGTTCACCCACCCGAGTCTCCTGCTCCATGAACCGTCTTCCACCCCCTTCTAGGGTTGCTCCCTAGGCAAACCTTTAAGGAACACTTACGAAAAATACGCCTCGGGAGCCAATGCAGGCCCTGCAACATGTATTTTTCATAAGCATTCCTTAAAACTGTGCACAGGTGGCAACCCTACCCCCTTCTTCCATGCTGCCCTTTACGGCTGGAACTCCCTCCTAGAACGCACGTGCTTTGCTCCCTCCCTCCCTCGCGACTTTCAAATTCCCCTTGAAAATGTTATTTCTTTGGTCAGGCTTCCACTAGCTCCTTAGGCATCTCCTTGCACTCTCTCTCCCTCCAGAATTCCCCACCTCCCTTGTACTCAAGCTAAGCACGTGTCCCTCCAAACTCCTCACCTTCATGAATGTCTCTCCCCTTCCCCTTGGTTGCTCTAGACTGCAACCCCCTCGGGGCAGCGCCAGGCCACCTTGTCGGTGCTATTTAAGTAAATAATAATGTTATTCTGTCCTGCTCTCTGAAAGAGCCCCAGAATCCCACCGAACCAGAGTAGGTAACAGGTCTGCTTCATACTCCCATCTAGAGTGGTGCATTTGGGTTTTGATAAAATACAAATAAACCCCAAAGCCCTTTTCGGCTTCCATATTCGACACACAAATATCAGGGCTCTGCATTCAGATCCTGAGCGAGCGCAAAATTTTGCCCCCCCCAAAAGTGGTATGTGGGGGTCTCAAACTGGACTCCAGAAACTGCAGGACATTTAATCCACCTCAGAACCGGGCTGCTCTCTCACTCCTTTGCCGATAGGCCTGTCGAAACGGTAGCGCCTTCCTGCACGTCTGTGCTAAAATAACCCAGAGGCAGGGTTATCTGTATCTTTATCCGTGTTCCCTGCGTTTTTCACATTGGGGAGAATGCAGCGAACAGGGGCAAAGATACAAATAAATAAAAATACTAAAAACGCAAACACAGATACAAACGTTTGACCCTGTGCACAGCCTCACTCTCATCCTTACAGGCACAGATCTTCCTTCTTGACCTGCACCATCCTGATTCCTACAGCCCTCTGAGAAGTGGAACGGGGCTAGTATCTCACTGTACAGCTCGGGGAGCCGAGGCCAAGACAGGCAGACTGTTTAATGCAAATGCCGTTTATGGCTTCTAAAAAAATCTATCCCCTAGCAAGCCTCCCGAGGAGGATCTCTGGCAGAACTGGGGATGAACCACGGTCTCTTGAATCCCAGGCTAGTGTCCTAACCACCAGGCCATCCTGCAAGATCCCCACGCACGTGACAGAGCAGCCTTCTCAGTCATTCAACATGCTGCTCCTACAGGGATCTGCTCTGAGGGAGCCCGTTGATCCGGGAGAGAATGAAGAGACACCTATTAGGAAGCATCAGGCTTCAAGGGGAAGGATGGCACAGCGGTTAGAGCTGGCCTTAGAATTGGCAGGGCCCAGTGGAAAACAAAACAAAACAAAACACAGCCCCATCCTATTAACAGCCCTGGGAGCTTGTACTCATTTTCAAAGTGGCCCCCGGGAGGGGAAAAGTTTCCCACCCCTGGTTTATTCCCCCCTCACCGCTGGGGGAGGCAGTGCGCAGCTGTCAGCACCCACTGCCTATCCATCAGGGCTCCCCCGCAGGCGTGTACGCCTCTGTGCTGGAGGGACACCATGTAGGGTCTGGAGCGTGGAGCTGCTTTCCGGCCGCCGATGATCAAAGACTGGAGCTCTCCTGATTGGGGGGAGGGGAAAAAAAAGTAAGAAAAAACAAACGGGGGATAAGTGCAGGGATTTGGGAGTAAGGGGAGAGAGAAGGGGAGAGTTCCCAACCCAAGAAGGGAAGAATGTGTACCGGTGGAACAGAGAAATACCCCAAGTCGACCCATCACCTCCCTTCACCCTATGATTAACAACAGAGCTGGAGGTAACCGCAAAGGTTATCTAGTCCAGCTCCCCCTGCCATTAAGCAGATCCGAGATACCTACTCTATCCCAGAGAGATGTCTGCCTAACCTAGTTTTAAAGGTCTCCAGGGATGGAGCCTCCATAACCACTCTTGGCAAATTATTCCCCTGCATGGTGGTTAGAAAATCCTTCCTAATGTTCAGCCTAACTCATTTTCTCCTACAATTTAAGCCCCTTCCCTCTGGTCCTATCCTGTGACCGGAGAGAACCGGGCCCCATTTTCTTACAACAGCCTTTCATATATTGGAAAACTGCGATCATGACTCTGGACCTTCAGCTCCTTTTAACTTAGACTAAAAGGTCCCAGTTCCTCCAACCTTTCCCCATAAGTCTTTACCTCCACCCTCTTTGGCAGTGTCCTAACAAACGGAGGCAAATCCAAGGAGCACCTTTGACTTAGTTAAAATCAAACGGTGTAAACCAAAGCAATCTCCTCTCGGCTGAGATGCAAGGATTCCTGAACCATGGTTGCCACCCTCACACTGATAAGGGTTCCCACAAACAGCGACTTTGAAATACAAACCAAAGGGAAGTAGGTACCCTTGAAATTCCAGGAGTATCTACTTCTCTTCCTACTCCTGAATAATATGACTTTAGCGCTCTGTTTGTGTGAACGCTCCAAGAGTAAAAACAGAAGCTCAGCTACATTGACGTAACCTTGTTGGGACAGTCTTTGGCCCTTGGTTCTTCACCCCCTTCTTAGAGGATAGGCCCATTAATGGCTATTACCAAGTAGGCCTCTCACTGTCATAAGAACATAAGTAGTGCCTCACTGGGTCAGACCAACAGTCCATCAAGCCCAGTATCCTGTCTCCGACAGTGGCCAATCACTGGCTCTTGGGAAAGGTACCCAGCAGGTCACAATGGACGGTCCATTCCCTGTTGTTCCAACCCCCAACAGCAAGAGGTTATGTCCCCAAACCCTACTTGGCTAATAGTCATTGACCGACCTATCCTCCAAGAACTTACCAATCCCTTTTTAAAACTAGGTACACGACCGGCCGTGACCACTTCCTCTGGCAGCAAATTCCACACGTTAATTGTGCGCTGAGTGAAAAAATACTCTGTTTGCTTTAAATCTGCTACCAGTTAATTTTGTGGAGCAACCCCTAGTTCTAGTCCTATTGAGAGGGTCAATAACCGTTCCCTATTTACGCGTTTCACTCCACTCATGGTTTAAAAAACTTCTATCCTATCCCCTCTCAGTCGTCTCTTCTCCAAGCTGAAGAGACCCAACCTATCCAGCCTCTCTTCATACAGGAGCCGTTCCAGGCCCTTGACAATTTTTGTTACCCTTCTCTGTACCTTTTCTAGCTCCACTATGTCTTTTTTGAGATGGGGCGACCAGAACTGCACACAATATTCCAGGTGCGGTTGCACCATAGATCTATATAGCGGCATTACAATATCTGTCAGGAGCTGGGAGTGAACAACAGGGAACGATCGCCCCATTGACACCTGCTGCATGCTTCTCCAGAGTGACTGAACATGGCCAGTCGGAGACAGGATGCTGGGCTGGATGGTCTGACCCAGTCTGGCCTTTCTTATGTAATCTATGGGGGTGAGGAGTTAGGGAAGGCGTGATGGAAGAGGTAGGTTTTGGGGAAGAGATTTGAAGGTTGTGAAATGGGGAGCAGAGTGTGCGTTCGGACAGGGGGGTAGGGGAGAGTTCCAAGCATGAGGGGGAAGTGTGGGAAAATGGGTGAAAAGGCTTTAGGGACCGGGAGACTCTGGGACAGGTGAGGGGGGTGGCAGAGGTGGAGCGAAGTTCCCAGGCGGGAACATAGTGCGGAATGAAGGCAGAGAGACCCCAGACCAGAGCTACCAATTGCCCTGTTGCCCCAGCACAACCCAAGAGACGGCCTACTCACCAGCATCCACGAATGGGAGAAACAGAAGCAGGAGAGAGAACAGGCTCCTATCTGCTTTCATGCCGAACCTTCCAACGAAGCTATCACCACGTCTCCTGCTGAACTCCCCCTGTGCTAGGTAAAGTGCTCTAAGATGTTGGCCGGGCCAAGTTGTACAAGACACAGGGGTGTGTGTGTGCAGATGGGAGGAGGTGTTAACCTCTCTTGCAGATCTCTCCGGAGAACTTGTGAAAACTGTGCAGCTGCTGCTTGCAGCAGGTGGGAAGTGGTCTATGATGAGGGTGGGGAGGCAAGTCATGCTAATGACACAGCTAGCACGACATTGCAGGGGCTAGCAACTGCGGCCCCAGTGCATCCAGAACCAGATCCAGAAACTGGAAAGGGGCCAAATCAGAGGGAGCTGTGGGTCGCATTTGACCCCCTCACCCCCACCCCATACAAGAGAGGCCTTATTACTCACGTAAACAGGAACAGAGCGGTCTGGAGTGTAAACCAAGCTTCCCTCAAGATCACATGCCACACAGCCCATCACATCTGAGACTCCATTGCAGACACGCCCCTGTCATCCAGCCCATCCTAGATGCCCCCCACTCCAGAAGGGATAGCTTTTAAACTACGGCTGGGGAACGTTTCCCCTCCAGGCCACTTTGAAAGTTAGCACAACTTCAAAGGACTGTTTTGACGTTGGGGGTGAGGGGAGGTTTAAGGGGGGCAACTCAGGAAGAGGAAGGTCCAGATCACCTTCTCCTTGTGGGCCTGCCCTCATCTCCACACCTTTCTCCTGAGCTCAGTCTTTCAGCGCTTGGAGGCAGGGACTGGAAAGGGGCCAAATCAGAGCTAGCTGCGGGCCACATTTGGCCCCCTCGCCTGAGGTTCCCTGCCGCTGCTTTAGTCTCGACTCCGTGCAACAGGGACCAAGTGGCATTGCAGGCAGCAGCCAACAGCCCGTATAGCCACCCCCTGGCCTCATGTGTGGGGAGGTGCTTGTCTGAAAGCACCTTTAGCGACAGCTTCCCAGAAGCCACCATGTGTCCATTAGGATCAGCCCCTCCCTGGAGGCAGTAATGCTGCTGGGACTCAAGAGACCAAAGCTGCTGCCTCTGTAAAAGCAGCGAGGGACCCTTCAATTTAGAGGAGCTGACCGAGCGAGGGATAGATTCATGAACGTGCAGAGCAAATTACCAGGGAGCTGTTATTTTCCCACCAACCCGTCTCGTAATATTAGAACTAGGGGATGTGAAATTAATTGGTGGCAGATTTAAAACTGATAAAACAGTGGGGCTGTTTTGTTTGTTTGTTATTTAAAAAAAACTCAACATACAATGAACTTGTGGAACTTATTGCCAGGGGATGTTGTGGAGCATAATTGGGTTAAAGAAAAAGGACTAGAGGATACATCCCTCAATGGCTGTTAGTTAAGCTGGTTGGGGGAAGAGACCTCTCACGCTGTCAGGGGGTGGAGAATGAATAGCAACGGATGGATCATTCCATTAGGACTCGCTGTGCACGTCGCGGACACGACCGTGACCGTTGTGACAGACAGGATACCAACCTAGATGGACCACTGGTCTGACCTCGTAGGGCACTGTTTATGTTAGTCTAGAGAGAGGATGTGGTTGTTGCGTTGGTCCCAAAAGTAATAGATGGGACAGAAAGTAGTTCAGATCTTTTATTGGACCAACTTCTGTTGGTTGAGTGCATGCAAATTTTGGGGCCACACAAGACTCTTCATCAGGTGACGGGCAAGTCAGAACCATCACCCTGCGTGACTCACAAGCTGGCACACTCTCACTAACAGAAGTTGGGGTCCAATAAAAGATTATCTGAACTACTCTGTCCTCATCTCTTACCTTATAGACCCCTGTCCTAGACCACAGCTGTCTGTCCATTCAAGAAACCAGCAATAAATAACCATGCATTCAAAGTTTCCGCAGAACCACCTCTTTAATAAGAGCCTCTTCAGTAAGTTTTACAAACAAACACTTCCGGCCGCAGGAACCGACTCTCCATCGCTACAAGACCCTGAAGCGGATTTTAACAATTCCCAAAAAATCCTCTCCTGACACCTATGACTTTGTGAAGTGTTCCGATGACTTGAGTAAAGGCATAAAGCTTCCCGTATCAGAGTTCAGGCCAGGGGCTAGCATCGTGGCAGGACACAGAGCAAACCCTAGGTGCTAAACAGATACAGCAGGGTGGGCTGGTTTGCCTCTGGTACAGATTCACTGAATTCAAGCCCACCAGACTTGCAGAAATCTGATCCCCAATTCCAGACACTCTGCTTTCGATGCCAGTCACACCCTGGAACACCGTACCGCCCTTGCTCTGCCCACCGGCCGTTGGGACCTCCTCATGCTCTCCAGCAGCTTTTGCCTGAAGAACGGGCTTCTGTAGTCGAGGCCATGGAGGTGCCCTAAAACCAGAGGCGTCTGCTCTTTTGTGACATCCACGTAGATGGGGATCATCTTGGCCCCCTCCTGCAATATCACGTGATGCAGGTTCCATTCGGAGACCTGGAGGCACCAGCGGTCTCCCATGGAACGGGGGGACAGGAGGATAAGGGCTACCCTGCTGGCTTGGATTACCTCAGCGGTTGTGGCAATCATGGACATCCCGGCTACCTGGTCTTCGTGCTCCATGTAGCCACGGAAACCTTGCTCCTTCAGGATGCGGGAGATGCAGGAGGCGATGTGGTCGTCCTCTGGGCAGTACCAAATGGAGAAATCATAGGTGAACCCTGAGGGGGCCGTCATGGCAACGGTCACTGTGGTTACCCAAGACAACTGGTGGCTTGTAAGCAGCCAGCAGCCTTAGTCCATCTCCCCCAAATGGCTGTTCGGGGAAATTGACAATAGTCACATTTAACAGAGGTTCCTAATGGAGTCTCTTCCAGATGTCAGCTGCAGCACAACGGATTTGTCCATTTGGGGAGGGCGATGGGGCCAAGATCGAAAACCCAGACACCGTCATCACGTATCCCAGAATTTCAGGCAAAAGTACTCTCCTGCATAGCTGGACTTATGAGACTCGAGACAGCAACTACTTCTTGGAGGCTGTAAGAAGAGAAACTGGCAGCAGATTCACCATGAGCTCTAACCATCCAATAGTGCTACATGTGCATTATTATGTTAGAACAAACCCGTGCAGTTCCAGTGCATGTGGAATCAACATGCTGAACCGTAGCGTAGCTTAGCGAGACATTTATCATGCAGGGTGGGAGGGCTTTCCTCTCACAGAATCCCTGAAGGAACCGCTTACCAGAGCAGAGGCTGCTGCCAACAAGGAAAATCCCATTTCCTAGCTCTTGCTTGGGCACTACCGTACCCCCATTCCCCTTGGTGCTTCATCTCCTCAACAAGGCAACCCAAAGCCTGTTGCGCTGTGCCCTCCCTCAAGATCTTCCTTCCAAAGCCCTGCTCTCAGACACTCTGTATTCCCCACAACAGCAGTGCAGGGGTGCACGGTGGAGGAAAATGTTCAGAGTGGTTGACAGGCAGTGCAGGAAAACAGTGCCCATCACGTCTCTGTAGCGTGAGGACCAGAGAGGGGAGGCTGCCTGCTCAGCATGTTACCTGACGTTGCGCTGGCTCTGTGCAGCTGTCTGCTTCGCAGTGGGCCAGAAGACACTTCAAGAAAGCTGTGTGGTGGACATGCAGCAAGACATGCGTCGGCACAGGCCGACACCACGGCAAAATGGGCCCAACACATCGGCAGCGTAACGCTGGATAACACCCACAGATGAGCAGTTTCACATGCCCTGGAGGTTATTCCAAACTGCACTAGGCACCTGATTCAGGTCTGAAACATGAACCTAACCCAGCATGTTTGAAACCAGCATTATGCTAGGTGCGTGTTTTAGGTTTTAACAAAACACGTGTAGCACAACGTGTTTCCACTTATTACCCCTGACCCACGTGCTTCCCTGGATCCAGGGACACTCCTCTTGGGACCAGCCACTACATGCTACGCCCTAGGACCTTGTGTTACTGCTTGCTGCGCCCATGACCCAGGTAATTGTGTGGAGCAAGGGGAGCTGAGCAGGGAAAACAGCAATAGAGCGTTGGTAGCAGGTCCTGGAGAGCAGCAAGCTGATGCGCAAACCCCACTTCTGTTGCTGCTGCATGTTCCCCAACGGCTACTCACATACTGGTATGGGCAGTCAACCTGGCACATGTTCAAAAAGGACCATGCTGGCGATCCTGAACATATACCAGGTGTAACACTTATTAGCACCCTGAGACCTAGACACAAAAGCCAGCCTCCGGAGTCCCTATTTACATCTAACACAGTTTTAGAAATGCAACAAGCCCAAGAGACATCCAGGACCATAGTAGGATGCTCTCTGCCTCACCTGCTCCTGTCGGAACTGCCAGCCTCTCACAAAGCCCTCTGCTTCATTTCAGAGATGCTCTGTTCCAGCGTGGTGCCGGCTAGCTTCAGCTCTTTGCATTTCTCCTTCAGCAGACTGCAGGCTGCCTGCAGACGGTGGTTCATCTCCACGTAGGACTGGCTCTGCCTGTAAAGGCGCTCTCTCTTGGCCTCAGGATCCTCATTCTTCCCAGGGGCTGGCAAGTCTAAGAGGAAGAAATTTGGGGGGCTTCAGTGGGATTCCTCTGGAGTAAGCGGTCTGCAGAGCGCAACCTTAAAAGTAAGGCTGAGAGCCACCCTGTGGAACTCAGCAGTACAGCCAAGGGCCAGGGATCCACCCCACTACCTTCACGGAGCTCAGTCAGGAGGGTGAAGACAGGGTCGTTGGGCTGGGCACTCTGTATGTCCTCGAGGATCTGCTCCACGTTGGGGGGCTCAGGCCGTGTCGGCAACACCACCCGCTTCTTGGCCTTTGCGCTCATCGCTTGACTGGAACCTCAGAGAAAGGCGCTGGAACAAGAGGGGAGCAGGGTAAGCTTTGGGCTCCACACCTGCCTGGAGAACGTGCATAGAGGAGAGCCCAGCAAAGGGCACCTTCACTCCACACATGAAAGCCAAGTCCTTCAGTCCCACAAGCTACAGATGGGCTCCCTTCCGCACCCATGACTGGACAGAAGCTCTTATTAGCCACACAGGACTTGATATAAACTCATCTTGTATCTGCTGTCAGAACTGGCTTCCCACCTTGCTTTACCCCCTGCCCAGATTCCCCAGAGGAGACTGTCACGGAGAAACACCCATCCTCCATCTGTAATCAAACCTGGCCTCCTCCACCGCACTTATCCCACTCTTCTCCCCCAGCACTGATCTTCCTCCCCATACCATCTGAAACCGCGCCCCCCACCCCCCGCCCAAGGAATCTTCCCACCTCCCCCTCTTCATCCACCTCCCAAAGATTGGCTTCCATCCCCAGGACTGGTTTTCTGCCTTCCCATACCACAGGACTATTATTATTATTACTAACAAAAACAACAAGTATTTATATAGCACCAGCAATGTACCTGGTGCTTTACAAAATAATGGAATAGACACAGTCCCTGCCCTTGGGCAATCCGAGAGATTGGGGTGGGGGGGGGACACGAAGGAAGGGGAACAGAGGGCGAGACAAGGAGTGTAACATTCACGGAGATGCAAGGTCCCAGGTGCATGCGCTTGGCTTGGTTACACGGAGAATGGCGGCTTGTGGTGAGGATATGAGTACACAGACCTCAGGTAACAGATTGTCCTGGATGGAGGGTAGGAGTTAGGGGAGGGGAGCGAGGAGTCAGGGAGGGCGGAGCGGAAGAGGACTAGTCTTTAACCCACCCACCCCAACCTGCTTCCCCTAAACACCCAAGGCTAATCCCCAAAGACAGTCTCCTGTCCCATCCATTCTTTCTCCCACCCTCCATGGCTCTCCCACCCCCGCCCGGGCCTCCAGCCCCTTGTCTGTTCATTCTCCCTCCCTGCCAAGATCTGGTCTCCCCAAGCTCCCACCCTCACCCCCAAGACTCCCACCCTCACCCCCAAGACTCCCCACCCAAAGCAGGCTGGCTTCCTCCCTTCCACACTGGTCTCTCTCCCCACGTTCTTCCTCCAGAACTGCCACACTCCCACGGACTGGCTTCCCACCTCCATGAGCTACCCCTTCCCAGGGCAGGGCAGGGCAGGGCTGGCCGGCCTCCCAGCCAAACAGGCTTCTCTCACCTCACCTCCCCCCCCCGCCAGCACTACCTCCCAGCCTCTCACCTAGCACCGCCCCTTCCTCTCAGGTCCCGTCGCCCCCGCTCTGAGGCCCTCCCACACCAGCTCACCTCCTTCCAGACCCTACTTCCGCTTCCTCCCTCGCCACGTGATACAGGCCCCTCGAGACTCCGCCCTGCAGCCACGCCCCCTTCTTAAAGGGCCCGTGTGGGGCTAGAGCTTTGAGAGCTGAAATCTCGGCCCACTAAGAAAGGGGGGGGGAGAGAAGAGGAGAGAGAGACTCAACCCTTCAGCTCCAGACCCTGGGAGTGGGAGGAGGGCTGCCCAAGATCAAGCTCAAAGAAAGGGGGTTAAATTTGCATAAATTTGCATGCAATGTTCTGGGGGAGCATAGAAAGAAGCATACAAGATTCTCCCTATGGGTCCCGCTTCCTTCCATGTAGGTAGGGGGTGTAAGTAGAATGTCTGAAGTCATGAGCTAGGGGGCTGCCCCCCTCCTGGCTGCTGCTAAAATATTGGTTCCCCGGCTTAGCATTAACTCCCCTCTGCAGGGGGCTAACTAGCGAGCCAGTATGATGTAGAGGATCAGGTGCTGGAGTGGAGCTAGGAGATCAGGGTTTGAATCCTGGCACCTTAACTATGAACTCACAGGGGGTCAGTTCCCCATCTGTAAAATGGGAATATGGGTGTCTCTCTGTCCCTATGTTCCCCTCACCCCTTGTCCATCTTAGATTGTAAACCCACTGGGCAGGAACCAGTCTCTAACAATCTGCAATGGGGACCCACCCCCCCCCTTAGCTCCCAGGGGATGCAGGGGTTTGCTCCTCAATGCAGTGGCCTCCCCACCATGCACCAGTTACACAAGGTTGCACACCCTCCTTCACGCAAGGCTTTCTCCAGTTTGTCACTCACGGCATAATAGGAAAGTGTGCTCACCCACAACCTACCTTTCCCCACCTCCCTCAAGCAGAGAGCTTGCAGTGCAGGTTGTGAGAACATGCTCCCGCGCCCTGCCGAACAGCTGATCAACAGGGAAGTGCTCTCTCTTCTCCCACTCCTGCCCCAAGGGCATAGGCGCATGGACAGCTGAGGGGCCCATGCCCTACAGAGTTTGTGCATATGCCAATGAGTGGTTAAGCACCTACTGAAAACTTAGTGCCTATGGGGGTTCCATTCAAACCTTAACTCTGCCCCAGGCCAAGGTGCAAGTCAAGTTAGTGGGAGGATGTGCTCCTGGTGCTGTTGAACATCTTATCTATAGGGAAGTGGAAGCATTCCTCCCCCGGTGCAAACCCCCAGATTTTTGTGGGGGGGAGAGGAGAGGGAGTACCTATGGATCAGCTGTCCTAGAAGAAAGCCACAGCACCCCCAACCTCAAGTTAAGCCCCTAGCAGCAAAATTACCTGAGCACCCCTTCCTCAAAGATGACAGGGTAATGGAGCACTTTGTGCTCCTCTCCCCCCCTTTTAAACTTGCTGCTGCCCACGGTGCCATCCTTCCCTGCTTTGATCCCTAGGGGATTAGCACAGTCAGCACTTTGCAAAGCATTATTAATGCAGTAGGTGTGTCATAAGAGATATCGGGAAGGATGGGTGGTTCAGAGTTCGCAAGCTTACGGGCAGAAAATTCAAGTCATGGCTGTTGCTCAACCCAAGAGATTTACTGCCCGGTATTTTCGTACTCGTATGGCCCACCCTTTACCATAGTAGCTCTATAACCCCAAATCTTTATTTGCCCAGGAGATAGGGAAGAAGAGAGGCATGCAATGTGTATTAAAGTCACCCCATAGTTTCATCATACTTTTTAGGCCAGCCAGGGGCCCCGCTCTTGCAAGTTCCATCTGGGCACCAAGTCCCTACGACAAGACGTGTGCGGAGACACATTCTCAGTGGCTGCTCTGCAGCTCTGGAACTCCCTTAGCTTAGAGTTCGTTGGAGCCGGGCCTTGCGCAACTAACAGAGAATGTAAAGCCTATTTGGCCAAGCATTTAGCAAGTGGGGATAGGGGCCAAGGAGTTGTTTTTAGGGAATTTATATAGTACATATTCTTAACAAATGTAATTGTGTATTTTTCTATCCATTGCTCTTCAGGGATGGGTGGGTTAGAAGTCTAAACAGCACTGCCACTAGAGCCCCTATAGAAAGGATGGATATAGAAAGATGGGTACCCAAGACTCTCCCTATCTCCTGCCTAGGAGATGAGCCATATTGCACAGATAGGGAACGAAGGCCTAGGAAAATTAAGTAATTTGCCCAAGGCCACGCCAGGAATCTGTGGCAGAGCAAGGAATCACTTCCGAAGTCCCAAGTTAGTTCAACTGAAAAAAATTAAACCCATATATATATTTATTTATTTATTTATTTTAAAAGCCACACACAATCAACTCAGACCAAGTGATGCATACAGAACCCCCTTGTCCATCCTAGATTGTAAACCTCTCGGAGCAGGAACTCTAACCCCAACTTTTCATCACCAGGCATATTGAAGCCACTATCTCAATAATAAAAAGAAAAACCCACTAGAACAAATGGAGTCTTTCCCAGTCATGTTTTTATTCCATTGTACACAAAAATGTACAGACAGAGAAAAGGAGACACTCGCTTCAAGCTTTTTTTTCTAAAAAAACAAACAAAAAACAGCCACCACCAAACAAACAAACAGCCAGCCAGCTACACAAACTGCAATGGATGAAGAGTCACCATTACAGTCACCTAGAATGGAAGCCCCTGGCTTGCCACTCCAGAATTCACAGCATTCTGGCAGGATTTGGGAAGTTTTTGCCATTTCAACCTGAGAAGTGAAGCTTGGAGGAAAAATTAATAGAAAAGACAGAAAAACAGATAACTTGGGAAGTGAAGCAGAGAGGAGACTACTCGGCCTTTTCCACCATAGCGTTAAGATCAACCCAGTGGATTGGTTTCTAGAGAGACAGAAAGCCAACGCCAACTCCATGTTGGAAGGAAATCATGGGCTTAAAGGGTCTCTCCTCCAGACCCATCCAGCTATTGATTTGAAACCAGGTTCCCAATGGATGCACCAGCATGGCACCCCTGCAGGCTAAGCCCACATGCTGCTGCAGCAACAGACTCTCTGCCACCTTGTCGCATGCATAAATTCAGGTAGAGGAGAGCCAGTGCCCCCATCCCAACATCGGCTATGGGAAGGCTGTCCCAGTGCTGGGCCAGGGGGTGCGAGGAGATGAAGCCCTTCTCCCTAACCTTCCACAAACCTCCAGCAGGCAAGGCAGCCATCTAGGGTCCTGTGCTTTAGGGGGGCTGATGTATCAGTCGGTCCCGACCCCCCCGGTCCTCTTGCAACAACCCAGGCTAGTAAGTCATCAGGGCTGTTGGAAAGGGCTCAGGATCATGCTCCAAACTGCCTAGAATCGCACACAGCCTAAGGCCAACCTTGGAGACAGGTAGGGTGGCCAGATATGCAAATTTTAGACACTTATGAGAAATACAGGTTGCAGGGCTGCACTGGCACCAATGCAGTCCTACAACCTGTATTTCTCATAAGTCTCCTCTACAATTTGCCGACAGCAGCAATAACAAAAAGCATTGACATTTCAGAATTGTTGCTCTGGGTTTCTTCCTCAACCCCCTGCCCAAAAAGAGCTGAAGGTTCTCGGGGCAGAACATCTCCGTGACAATAGCCCCTCCCATTCCAACAGCCTGAGGCCTAGCTACAGTCTTTGGCTCGTATGATTACAAGAGATTGTAGATGCAGCTCAAACAGAGCCCAGGACCCGACGTTTCTTTTCCCCACAAGCGTCCTTCCTATTAAAAAGGAATCCCGCAGAAAAAGCCAGTCTTCCAAATCCTTCATATTCTCTGAGGTCTAAGTTTTGGGTTCCCAATGGCAGCGTTTGCGGTTGCTCTCTCCTGGGTGGCTAGGGTTGCTACCTTTCACAGTTTGACCCCGAGACTTCCATAGGCCAAAATGGGAGTCTCGGGATCAAACTGCAAGAAGTAGCAACCCTGTGTGTGGCAAGCCAGGACACGTTGCAAGGGAATCCTACAAATACCTGCAGAGGGTTTGCGCTAGCGGGCCAGACCTAGCAACTGGATCAATACATGACTACTAATAGTAGAAAAACAACACTAAGCCACAGAATCAGAAGCCCGTAGCATCCAGCTTTCAGGGACCCTTTCTCCATAGTGAGAACTTCATCAAAAGGACAAGGAAGGAAGGAAGAGGGGGAATGTTGTAGCATGTCTTGATCCCTGTAACCTAGCCCCACGCCACACCAAACCCTGTAAAATTGGCCTCTCACCCCATAGACAGAAAGGGCTGTATGGGATAAAGAACGTTTTTGGAACGCAAAAGAGGAGCGACGGGGCAGCCTTCAGTTTTCACAAACTAAGGGCCCAATCCTGCTAAAAACTGAACACACTTGATTTACGACTGCAATTAGCCCCGTAGGTTTTAGCAAATAGACTCTCAGTAGTCAAGTCTTTGTAGGATCAAGTTCTCAACAGCAACCGGAGCTGTACGCATAAGATTTTAAGGCGGTTGCTTTTGCACCTGGATCTTTAATAGGACCATCCAAGTTGGAAGCCAGCAGTCTCTCCCACCCCCCCAAACCTCGACACACTAGTCTATTGTTTCCTGAATACCGTGCTAGTGCATTTTCAGTCATGTCTGTGCTGCCCCCTGCATGACACAGCCTGAAAACCTTGGCGATCAGGAACAGAGTGCCGTACGGAGGGGTAGGAGTTGCTATCGGCTCTGCTGGATCCACTGGGGGTCTTGGGTCACAACGAGAGATCAGGAAACAGGTATTTGCTTGCTGTAGTTACTGGCCGGTGCGGTCTCATAGCAGGAAAGGGAGGGGGGCAACTCAGTTCTTCTAATCAACAGCCGTGCATGGAAAACTTTGGTTTGTGGAGTCATGGTGGAGGGTTCTGAAGAGGTCATGTCCCTTGGAATTTAAAACCCTCACTTGTTCTTCTCCTTGTCTAGAGCGATGTTCACGGCTGCTCTGGATGCTATAAAGGGAGAAAATAATTATTAAAATGGTTTATATAGCACAAGCAATGTGCCTTGCACTGAACAATTGTTAGTTAGAGATAGGTCTCTTCCCCAGGAGGGCTACAATCTAGGCTGGACAAAAGGAGAAAGGAACACAGGGAGAGACGGGGTATAACAATGGTATTTGGCGATCACCCATCTTCGGGGAATGTGTATTGCGTGACTTCATAAATTGAATCGAGTCACTCAGGAAAAGATTGAAAAGGGCGGGGGCCAATAAACATCCCTGTCGCACTCGCGAACCCATTATAAGTTATTGGCATTCCCCAGTCCCCGTTGCTTCTAATTGGCATTCCTTATGTCTCGGTGGTTTTCAATCAGCATCCTTTGTAATTTGTTTTAGTACGTCCTAAACCAGACCGATCATAGTGAACTGGACAAAGGGCGCTTTCCAACGAGACAGAATGCAGAGTCTTTGGTGCCATGGGATTCTCCGAGAGGTAAATGACACGCAGCTTCCATCTCGTGGGAAGGGTGGAAGTGCAGATCTTTGCCGGCAAACATCCACCCTTTCCACGGGATGGAAGCTGCATGTCATTTGACTTCCAGACTTCCCTGCCAAGCCAAAGGCTGCGCATTCTGGTTCGTTGGAAAGCGCCCCTAGTCTTCCCAAACCAATCCATACCGATTCTCCCCAATCCAGACCAATTCCCTCAACCAATCCATACCGAACCAGACCAATTCTCTCCACCAAACAAGAATGATATTTTCTCCTGCAAACCAAACTAGACCGATCCGTACTGAACTGAACATATCCAGTAGGCTTCATATCTGACCCAATGGCTGCAGATCGGAGCAGCAAAATCCGATGGCTATAACATTATATTTGAATATTCCTTTCACCCCCTAGGACTGGAAGGAGTCTTGAGAGTACAGTTCTACGACGCTACAGAACAGAGGCCACCATTCCTCTCTAGGGCAATCCTGGACATTTGGCAGCATAGAAATGGATGTGATCAAACTATGGGAAAGGAATAACTTGTACCTGTGACCTAGACCCCAGGATGGAGAACCTGAGAGTCTTGAGTCACTGGAGGGGCCCATCCCCAACAGAGGTGAAAATAGAAAGACAGCTTGTCCTCCGTTGCTCTTACCACGAGGCCACCCTCTTATCCTAGACTCCAGGCGCGCAAACGGTCACGCAGTCCTGCATCAGGAAAGGGGGTTTCATGCTCCCCAGCACCCTTCTTGAAACGCTGTGAGCTCCTGTTCTACTTGGGCAAGATCTTCCTGACAGAGGTTCCCCTTTCTGTCTGAGCCAGTGAGCTCCTTGGCAGGGAGAGACTCAGAAAGCCTCTGCCTAATCCACTTTAAGCGCAGTAAGAGCACAGGATAATCCAGTTATAACACTGCAAACACCTGCACTGGCTGGATATGAAAGCCGAGAGGTGCAGGTGCGCCAGAGCAAGGAGCCCTGTGTGGGGCGGAGACGCTCTCCCCTCCCAGAGGCCACGGTTTGAAAATCAACACACGCGCCGCAGACTGGAGAGGAGTTGGGGGTGCTTAAGAGCGCACCTAGGATGGGGGGGCAGGGGGAGAAGGAAGGGGAGGGTCCAGATCTGGGCCCCTATCCTTGGGGAAAATGCCCTCAGCTCTGCTCCCTTCCCATGAGCTTATTCTTTTTGTGCTTAAGGAGACAGGATCCACAGACCAGATTCCAGAAGTGGATAAAATGAGTCAAATGATAAATTTGTCCCCCCCAAGCCAGGAGTTTTCCCCACCTCTGACCTAGATCCAGAGACTGTCACCCAGCATGCTTTGCAGCTTCTCCAAGAGGCTACGTGTAGGACGACGGACTCGATCGCACAACTCTCTTCCTCCTTGCAAACTCAGCCCCCTTGTTCTGTAACCCGGGTTTGCCTTGCCCCGGACCAATGTGTTCACATGGCTGAAGATTCCCCACGCACTTCAATGGCCCACCTCCTGACTCAGGTGGCAGAGGATTCGGGGCCATCCCCAGACAATCCTGTTACTGCCCACCTGCTCCACCCCCACCCTGGACCCAGGGAAAAGTGGGGGTGAGAGGGGAGCTGAAACCGATACCTGGCTGGGTATTCGCTTGCAGAGACAGGTCAGTTACTGTGGAATTTGATGGGGATTCCTATTTTTTGTGGGTACTCCTTTAAGCTCTAATAGTATTCTGGAGGAGTCGGGGCCTGCTCCAGCTGCAGAGACCAGCTTGGGCAGCCAGCTAGTACACCTGACCCATGAGGTCCGTTAGGCCTCTAATTCCCGTTCCATCACTATGGCACCAGGTTGCCTATGTGAGCCCATCCTTCATTCACACAGAGTACTACCACCTAGGGAACAGCCTCTCTGTTCAGGGCAGGAGGGGAACCAGGTTTGGAGACTAGGATAACCCAACCCCAAAGAATTCTGGGAAGTTTGACATCTGGGTACCAAGCTTCCAACACCCCTGGAGGTGAATGGGTAGCTACTAAGCGACACTCACCAGGGCAAAAAGCCCTCTCAGGCACGGTGCTGTGCCCAAGGAAGCTATTTGCGTTCCTGGAATGGTGCCTTATGTAATCCGATCCCAGATCAAGTGATTGATGGGCTTAGCGTGTCCAGCAAGCAGCTGGAAGCTCCCAGGGTTGTAATTTCAGATGCGGTTGCGGGGTCACGTCAAGGGGTGGCCGCAAGGAAGTGGCTGGCCCACAAGGAGGGGTTCCCCACTTGGCTAGCAAAGACTATGTGTCAGCCAGCATCTGGATTCCCCTTGAGGGAAGCCAGAGTCAAGGATCTCCAGCTGGCTGGAGCTATTTTGCCACACCCCCCCTATCATTAGAAACATCCAGTTAGCAAAGATTCCACCCCCACCTTTCTCTAGATTACTTATCTCATGCTCTACCCCTCGAAAATCAAATGCCCAGACAGATTAGTTACCCTAGGCCCTGTGACCAGAGTGAATTATGCAAATGTACTAAATCCTAAAAAAATATTTTTTTTAAATACACAAATTTGAATGCAGACAAGTTTCCCAGCTTGGCATTCCGTCCATTTGGGACACTATGTCGTGGCCCTAGCCTGTACACCAGGAGCTCCCAGTGTTGGCATCCCACCGGCTAGTTCATGGTGCCAACATTCCATTAGCTAACTCATGGGACTCCCCTCTCAGGCTGCAGTTCTTTGATGCCGGAGACAATTTCTACAGTAGCTTGGCCACATGGCAAGTTTTGGCCAAAATGCCTGTGATTGCAGCCACAAGGAATTCACCTTCAGACCATAAGAAGCCCACAGAGCCAAGCAGCAAGACCTGTCCTAAAACATAGGCCTCGTGCTCAGAGCTGCACTCAATTCCACCACCCAAGCAACATGACTTACAGGTTAACAACTCAACACCCCCACACACCTGAAGCAGCTGCTAGCCAACATACCCCATGCCCCAAATATCCACCACCAAGCACACCCAACAAAAGATCTTTTGGTTCTCTGACCATCCAGCAGCAAAGACAAGATGGAGGAAAGCTCAGGAACCTCCTGCCTATGGCTGGGTTTTCTGGGGTGGCGGGGGGGGGGGGGGGGGGGGGTGGGGGGGGGGGGGGGGGGTGTAATTTGGCCCCGTTCCAATTCCTGGATCTGGTCCATGGATCAGATCCCTACCTCTAGCATGGAAGCATGAGCTTAGGGGAAGGAAGTGCAGAGGAGGGTCTGCATATGGGCGTAGCTTTCATAGGTGGAGCTGCCTATGCTTAGATTGCATGCATCTCATGTAGGGGCAGGACAAGAGGGCCCAATCCCAATCTAGCTACGCCCCTGGGCATGCACTCAAGGACAGAGGTAGGATCCATAGCACAGATCCACAATCTAGACCCTCCCACTTCAGCTCTATGCCAAGGGCACCCCTTAAGCACCCCCTCCCCCCCCCCAAACTCCTATCTGACCCACGGAGCTCACACTAATTTTCCAGAGTGGCTGGCAGGAAGGAAAAAGATTCCCCACTCCTAGAGCGTCCTGTTCTAGACACCAGAATTAACGCCACCGGGTGGTGTAGGAACAAGGAGGTGCTAAGGAGTTAGCAGAAGGGCTCAGAGAACAGACTAGAACTCCACAAGGGAAGGCAGAGGACAGGAAAGCTTAGCGTGACATCTCTGCTCTTTGCAAACCATCTTGGGTTACGTACAGACGAGACGAGTTGTGGCTGAGAGGCTCCCTCAGAGACCAGACGGGCACGGCTGTCAGCCAGAGATTGGAGAACTAAACGGAGGAGGAGGAGAGGAAGGAAGGGAAGGGAAGAAAAATGCAGAAGAAAATGAGCAAAATGCTAGAGAGAAAGAATGTGGCTCTGTCCATCTACGAGGTTAAGTCACAAGATGGAACAACATCAACAGGGAGGCCTTAAAGGCCCTACGTTAGAGCAGCCTCGAAGCTCCTCTGCTTTACACCATGGGGCTTAGATGGAGCTCTGGAATTCCACCAGCAGCTGATTTTAGTAACTCCGAGAAGGAGGATCGGGCATATGAAGGCAAGAGATGACCGGATGCGGTACCTTCTCGGGTGACCGTGGAAGCTGCATCAATCGCCCTGCCGCTGAGGTCGCTGAGCACGCTGTCCACCGTCTTGTGGTGCTTGAGGAAGCAGGGCCGGATGACACTCTGGTACAAGACCTGGGAACCATTCCAGGAGACGGGGGCCATGCACCACACCAGGAAGAGGCACTGGAGGGGGGTTAGAGAACAGGGAGAGGTTAGCGTTAACTCTTCAGGCTAGAACCGTAATCGAACCACTTAGTCCAGAGTAGTCCCAAGCAAAGGGTTGGTGGAACTCATGGCCTTTGTCTTTTGCCTCAATTAATCTTATCAGAGTAACCGACTGAACTCCCCCAAGAAGGGGACAGTCTCCTCCTCCAATTCAGAGTCTTCCTAAAATGGCTGGAACGGCACTGGTTCTGCTCAGGGTCTTCTTTAACAGGGGTGGGAATTTCAAATTCAGTTTAATCCATAACTGCCAGAAACGCTACAACACGTTGTTACGGATTAATCCGAACCAATCCAGAACAGCGCTACAAAAGGCCTGTTCCAGTTCAGTTCTAAATTTATTTATTTTTTAAAAACAAAGTTTACTGCGTGTATGCAAAATGGCCACCAAGAGGAAGCAGGGAGAAAGGGCTGTTCCCTTTCCTTCCCAATGTATCCCACCCTTGTGGAGCGTCATGACAGGCCAATAGTAGAAAGGGGCTCAAAATGAGCCTTATCTGGAGGCAATACAAGACCTTTCAACATCTGGCAAGGTGGGGATAGGGGGGTGGGGTGGTTTTGTGTCGTTCCCCCCCCCCCCCCCCTTTTTTTTTTTTTTTTTAAGGGATTTTATAGATGTTGGTTTTTTATATGGTTCTTTTGTACGCCACCCAGAGACTTATGAGAAGGACAGGGAGCAAATTGAAACAAACAAATACATAAATAATTAGAACAGTTCGTGGAGGAGGGAGCATCAACGGCCATTAATCAAGCTGGTCAAGGGATGCAAAATTTGGGTTGCTGGAGTGAACCACAAGGAACGGATCAATCTACATCAGGGTTTCGGGAACTTTTCCCCTCCTAGGTAGGGGTTACCACCTATGTAAATTTTTTAAGGCCACTTATGAAAAATACATGTTGCGGGGCCTGCATTGGCATGTATGGCACCAATGTATGCCCTGCAACATGTATATTTCATAAGTGGCCTGAAAAATATACATAGGTGGCAACCCTACTCCTAGGAGCCACTTTGAAAAGGAGTCCAAGCTCTGAAGGCCACAGGAGTTGGTGGGGAGGGGTGTGTGCTCTTAAGGGGTTCAGATCATGGATGTGCGCCATGGATCTGTCCCCTATCCTTGTGTGCTTGCCCTCCTCTCTGCTCCCTTCCCCTGAGCTCAGTCTTTCAGTGCTTGGGGATAGGAAGTGGATCCAGGAGGCAGATCCAGGAACCAGAAAGCCTCAGGCCATGTTTGGTTGCTGGTCCCGAGGTTCTTCACCCCTGATTTGCACATACACCATTTTGTACACTCCTCCAAGGCATCAGATACTGGCCACTGTCAAAGAGGCTACAGGAGTGGATAGACCATTGGCCTGACCTAGAATGGCAGGGATTAGGTTCTAATAATTACCTTCCAAGCGTAGTAAAACGGGAACCAGTAGAGAAAGGTGTCCGAGAAGAACTCGGCTACACTGAAGACTCCATAGACCACCCAGTACGTGAGCCACGTGGTATCATCCTCCTTGGTGGAGCTTTCAATGGCTTTGATACTACAGGTTAAAAAAAGAAAAGTGCAACCTTGTCTTAATGCAGCATTTGGGAGCCAGGCCTCATACCTAGAACCCCATGTAGACTGCAATATTTTCCCTTCAAATTCTGCAACCAGGAAACCCACATTCTGCAAGCTAAAGTTGTACACATGATGCAAATTTTGAATGACAAATAGTTGCCCAGCATGCCACTGTCAATTTTGAACATCTCATGAACTAAACTTCAGAAAATACTGCACAGACCAATCAACAGGGAGAGGGGGGTGCGGGCAGTCTTGCTTTAGCAGCTGTGGCACAAGACCCCATGGCCCTAGAATATACACCAGCAGCTAACAACGAAAACACCCTATTGGTTACCTCAAGGCTACCTACTCAGGCTGCAATTCTGCGCCACCAGAGGGCAAAGTTCTGCAACAATTTGGCCAAATAGAAATTCCACAAAAGTGGCTGAGATTGCAGCAATGCAGAATTCATGGGGTAATCAATGCTCACGCCATATTATAGCCAAAACAACTTTACAACAAGGATGTTGAAATGTTAAAGCGTTTGAATGGGCAGAGCCCTTTGCAGGCAGGGAGACTAACAACTGCCTCCCCCCACCCCGTTTCAGGGCAGCAGCAGTTTCTCAAAACTAGGTTTGGCTCTTCCCATTCTGTACTTACGAGACGTAGGCGGGGTAGACAAAGCCAATGAGATTGCAGAGCAGGGAGGCCCCATAGCCGAACATGAGATACAGCCCCAGGAAAGCGGTGGAACCTGAGAAAGAGAGAGAGTCGTACGAGTCATGTGGGGACAGGGTGAAGCAAGTTAGCCCCCTACTCCCAAAGCCTGGCAGTCGTCATTATTTCTATAGCTTGGGTGGTCAAAGTGCTTTACGCTCCTTGGCAACCAAGTCCTGCGAGGCAAGTTGTCGTTATTCCCATTTTAGAGATGGAGAGAACTGAGGCCAAGAAAGCAGCTTGCCCAAGGCCGCCCAGTGGGTTGATGGCGAAGATGGGATTTGAACTAAGGTCTCCCAGCCTAACACCTCATCCACTAGACTACACCAGGTCTCATACGCAGGCTGAGCGCAAGCCTTCTTTCTATAGGAAACCAGGCAAAGATAAAAAGTGCTCCATTTCTAATTTGAAGCCAACGACTGGAAAACAAATGGAGTCATTCAGCAAAGAACTTGTGCCCTGGCACTGCCCCTCAAGGGAGTGACTGGGGATAAAACTCCAGGTCCTCGGCATTAACGATCTCCAGATGGGGAGCACGGATTAGCTGCGCTTCCGGTAGAGACGCGGGCCGGCTGACAAGTGGACCCAACAACTGCCTCTTTGTCTGGCTGGATCGATATCACAATCCAGCGTCCAGAGTCCAGCAGGTGAAGACATTCCAAGCACAGCAATCAATGCTTTGATTAAAAAACACCACCACAACAACCCCATAATCTTTTGCACACCAAGGTTTTCAAAGGCTGGCAAGGATGCCTGGAAATGCAAGAGCGTCAGCATAGCCTAGTGGATAATTTGTTGGACTTGGGACCCGTGAGACAAGGGGTTTAAATCCTGTTCTTGGGGTTGGGATAGATCAGCGGCTCTTAGCCCTTTTTGTGAGCACAAACCACCGGGATATTTTCCAATGAGCCCAAACCCACTAGAATAAAAGCTACGTTTTAGATTTTTAGGGTGGTGAAACAACTGAAGTTATGAAAGTCTTGCCTTTAAATGGGAGCATTGTTCCTGGAACGGAGAGCTGGCAGGGGGCAATGGTGGGGTAGGAAATGGGGAAGGTGCAAGATTTCGGGGAGGATGGGAAGTAGAAGCTGCAACCCACCCAAGACTCTCCTAGGACCCACCAGTGGCAACTCCTACTGGGAAGAAACCAGAGCAGACAGGGCAAAGAATGGTAGTGAATGTCTTTCGGGGGGAGCTGTGTTTTGGTTTTATGGATTTTTATGTTTTATGCATGCTGTTAGCTACCCTGAGCCTTTGGGGAAGCACAGGATGCAAATTTTAAATCAATAAAAATAAATTGTCAAGCATGTAGCGCCCCCCCCCCCAGCATTGTGGTGTCACAGCATTATGGGGGCAGAGCCACATCAAAGAGGGGGAGGGGCAAAGGGGTCACCATGCCCCTCAGATCATGAGATCACCATGTTCTTCAAGAGACGGGTCCAACAGGCTTCCATGCCCCCTTGGACACAAACCCAGCCCTCACAGAGTAACATGGCATCATGGTGATAGGGGCATGGCCATGTCAGGGGCGGGGGTCTTAATGGCCCAACATGGCTGCCTTGACTTCTCTAGGTTACCAGGGTCACCCCCCTTTGCCGATTTGGAAAAATCTGGGCTTCTGTTCTCTCCGCCACCCCGTCCTTCCCCAGGAATTAAGAGGAGATTTTTTTTAAAAAAAAGGTTTCCTCAACTCCGAGAACCCCTACACAACTTGACATATTGGCAACAAAGTCCATCCAAGGACAAGCTAGCTCCTGTGTCTGCCGAGCTCGGATGCCAGCCTTGGCACACGTACAACTTACAATGGTTTGGCTGCACTTGGAGTTCCCTACTCCCCAAGCCCTCCCTCCCCCATAGAGGAGGAGGAAAAATGGTTTCCTCACAGCAAGAGGCTTTCAAAGAGGCATTAGCAAGCTCTTTAAGAAAAAAGCAGTCATTATTGCTAATAGACATAAAAGCTTCAGTTATGGTTTTACGGGAGACCTGCCCATCATCGGCCTGCAAGCTAATGTAAGTTGGGGGTAGTACTGATTTTAAAATCCAATAGAAGAGACACTAGTCTGGAGTGCTACACGTAGCCTTATTTTCGACCTACACCCCATCCTAACCCAAGCAACTGCTCAGGACGGCTCACAACACAATAAAAAGCAGATTAAAAAGACACCCCCTAAACTACATAAAATACCCATAAAACCCCCTCGAATCCTAAGTCTTCCTGTTAAATGCTCAGCCACGTAAACGAGTCTTACGCTGCCTCTGGAAGACGATCAGACTAGGGCTTAGGCGAACCTTTAAGGGACAGGAGTTCCAAGGCTGTGAATTAGCCACCGAGAACACGTGGATGTCGAAGTCGTTCAAGATGATAAGTCTGGGCATCCTCAACGCTACCTCCGAGACCAACTCAGCCAGCTCGGACAGGGATCCCAGGCCTCAAACACGAGGTGGGCACTCTCCCCGTTGGCCACGTTAGGCAGCGATTACCTTCAATAGGTCAGATTTTCCTTAAAGATCATTGCCACTCCACCCCCAGCCGCCCAACCTGCCTCTGATCCAAGGCTGATGCTGTATGGACTACCCAGCTGGCATTAACTGGGCCAGTACCAGCCCAGTTGCATCGTCCAACCAAATCTCTGTAATTTCTATATATTATACAAGATTGATTTTCGATATGAGCTTTGATTCTATAGATTTTTTATTAATACTATTATGATTCATCAATAAATCAATTTTTCTTTATCATTTACTACAACTACTTAACCATTTGGTTGCCGACTTTTTGTTTTGGTGCTTTTAACCACCACAAAATACATATAAAGTAAATCCCACCCTCCTCCCCCTTGGAGTTCCTCCCCCAGTCTAAAGCTTCTTCCCCTTTGCGATAATGAGACACAAAAGTGTTGCTACTAGCTACACCAGGGTGGGGGCATGCTCCCTGTCCAATCTAGCTATGCCCCTGATGGGAGAGGGTAGTCGGGGAAACAGGATGAAAGAAATTCAAGAAAGAAAGGCTTCATTAACAGCTGCAAGTCAGAAGCAGGAAATGTTTTCCCTCCCACAAGCCAGTGAAAATGTATACAGAGCTCTGCAGAGCAGACAGGAGTTGGAGATGGGGATGACGATCAGTTCAGTGGTCCATTCAGCCCAGCATCCTGTCTCCGACAGCAGTCAACTTCAGAGAAGTGCCCATCAGGTCATAATGGAGCCATCTGCTCCCTGCTGTTCGCACCCAGCTCCCGAGTCAGAGACCCTGGTGCGAGAAGATGGCGGCATACCCCCTGCCTACCCTTCCACTCCCCAATACAGCAGGACACATTCCCAGAACACGGAAGGGGTGCAACTGCGTGTCAAAGGCATGTGCGCACTGGAGTGCCCCAGCAGCGGGGCCCATTTCATCTTCTGCACCAGGGAACATTCCCACCGAGCTACACCCCTGACAGGCACCTAGGGACAGACAGGATTTTTATGCGAGCACCCCCAGGCTTTTGAGCCATGACAGAGTTGCAGTCTTCAGGATTCCTCTCTTCCCCTTGTAACCAAGCTAAACACATGCATTAACGTCTCCCTACACGTTCCTTCCTTTGTCCATCCTCGATTGTAAGCACCTCAGGGCAGGACTCCATCTCCAATCACCACTGTGCAGTGCCATTCCCAGCGACGGAGAACTTACAGCCTCCCTAGGCAGCTTGCGCCATTGTCACACAGCTCTTACTGTTAGGAAGGGTTTTTAAAAAATATATTTAACCAAAATCTCCCTTTCTGTAACTTGACCCCATTATTTCTAGCCCTGCCCCCTGTAGCAATGCAAAACAATTCCTTGCCATCTTCTTGTGGTGGCCCTTTAGATAGTTGAAGATGGCTATCGTGTCTTCCCTTAATCTTCTTTTCGCTAGGCTATACATACCCAGTTCCTTCAACCTTTCCTCAAAAGACTTCACTTTCCAGACCCTTTATCCTCTTTTTTTGCCCTCCTCTGGGACCTGCTCCAACTTATCAATGTCCTCCTTAAAAAGGAAGCACCAGAATTGGACACAATACTCCAGGTAAGCCTAGCAGCAATGGCTTTAGTCCTACAACCAGCACGTATTCAAAATAAGAGGACCGGGTTTTAATGTTCTAAAGAATCTTAACACAGTGCATGGAAACTGAACAGCAGAAGAAAGGGGTTCATTTCCAGAGTCCCAGCCAGGGCTGAAATGAGAATCAATTTGATTCTCATGAGAATCTCACCAGGATCAAGAACCATTACTGAGCTCTCACCTGGATTTCAGTAACTGTTCCGAGATTCTCAAGAGAATCTTGCTAAAAATCTGCACATGTACAAAAATGGCCTCTGGGATATTCTGCCCACATGAGCCTTTTCCAAAAGGGGCAGCTGTTCTATTTTGCACATGTGGAGAATAGTTGCCCTTTTCCAAAATGGCATCAATGTGGCTAGCGCCATTTTTGAAACGGGCTGCGCATGCGCGGAACAGCCACGATAGGCATTTGTCTCGTGCACGGTTCTCTTTTTCGGTTTTTTAAACGGAGAAAAAAAATCTTGAGAAATTGTCAAGATTGGGGATTTTTTTAGATGCCTGCTGAGAAGCTTGGTTCTTGACAATGATCGAGAGAAAAACGAGATCAAGTTTCGCCCTTAGTCCCAGCCTTGCATCAGGCAGGAGTGCTAAGGAATTCCCACAGTAGCTTATTCTCTTGTAAATCAAGCAGCTTGGGGCATGTGTGTTAGTTAAGCCACGGAATGGGCCAAGGGCCAAAAAAAACGAGCACAGAAGAATGTCTTTGAAGCAGGGATTAAAGCCTGTTGCTTGTGTGTCTGGTTGGACCAATTCCTATCCCCACAAATCTTAAAACCACCGACTGCAACTGGACGCCAGCCGCCCACGTATGGCTCCGCCAGAGTGTCTAGTTCCAGAGCTGCTGCCCAACCTGCTATTCCAGTCCCGGGCCGCAAGGCGCAGGGAACACTGGCGCAACCTGACCTGCTGCTGCCCAGCCAATGCAGAACTCGGCGAATGCCCCTCAGCAGCAAGCAAATCCAGACATTTGGCCAGACTGGTCTCCTTGAAACGTCTAGCACAATGGCCCTCCGCAAATATTTATTTATTTCGTTTAATTAACAAATGTCGTTACCCCGCCCTTCCTGCTCCAGGCAGCTCGGGGCGGCTTACACACACAAACAACAAGCTTAAAATATCACAATAAAAGAGAACGCAAAAAAATAAATAAATAGATCTCCCCCCCCCCCCCCCCCCCCNCCTCCCTAACCCACAACCCCCCACCCTAAACCCCATCTCCCTTGCCAAACAGCCAGGTCTTAGTCATACACTGGAAGGAAGGGAGGTCCACAGCAATCCGGGCCTCCGCCGGGAGGGAACTCCACAGCTGAGGTGCGGTCACTGAGAACTCCCTCTCCACAGTGGCCCCGCAGGCCACACGGGGCACCTCAAGGAGGACGCTCCCGGCTGACCACAGGGGTTGCTCCAGAGCGTGGAGAGTGAGGCGATCCTGTAGGTAAGTCGGGCCCAGGCCATATAGGTTAACATCAACACCTTGAATCGGGCCCGGAAGACTACAGGCAGCCAGTGCAGAGCCCGAAGCACCGGTGTAACGTGCTCACGGCGGCCCGACCTCTTAAGGAGATGGGCCGCCACATTTCTACACTGGCTGCGGTCTCCGGACTGTCACCATGGGTAGCCCCACGTAGAGCGCGTTACAATAGTCCAATCTTGAGGTAATGAAAGCATGGACGATGGTGGCCAGGTCGCTATCGGAAACATACAGCCGAAGCCAACGCACCAGATGTAATTGGTGAAACGCACTCCTCGCCACGCCCAGACTGCGAACTTAGGGAATCAGCAGAGGGCGAACCCCGTCAATGACGGGGGACGTCACATTCGCCGCCTTACCCACCAACGTCGCTTCCGTCTTGTTGGGATTCAGCTTCAGTTGGCTCGCCCTTGTCCAGTCCCCTACAACCGCCAGACACCAGGTAAGCACCGAGACTGCTGGGTCGGATGAAAAAGAGAGGCAGAGTTGGGTGTCATCAGCATATTGAGGACACTGCACCCCATGCCATCTCACGACCTCTCCGAGTGGCTGCATATACACGTTGAACAGGATAGAACCTTGCAGGACACCACACGTGAGGTCTTGGGGCAACGAGTAAGTATCCCCGAGCACCACACGGCGAGTTCTTCTGGCCAGGAAAGAGCTGAACCACTCAAGAACGGTCCCGCCCACCGCAGCTCGGTCCCGCAGACGAGTCACCAACATCTCATGGTCAATGGTATCAAAAGCAGCCAATAGATCTAACAGAATCAACAGGGTCGAACGACCCTGGTCCAATCCGCGGCGGCGGTCGTCGACTAAAGCCACAAATGCAGTCTCAGTGCCATAGCCCGGACGAAAGCCAGACTGCGAAGGATCCAGATAGCCGGTGCGGTCGAGACGCTCCCGCAGCCACTGGGACACAACCTGCTCAATAACCTTCCCTAAAAAAAAAAAAAATATTACGTGGTCAAGATCCCCTGGTCAGTAGCCAGGGAGGATATTGTTAATCTAGCACCCACAACGCATCTGGTGTTGCGCAATCATGATTAAAGGCAGGTCCCTGCCGCAAAGAGATTACAGTCTAGGATGGACAAGGGAGAGGGGAAATCTAGGAAGAGATGGGGCAACATCCACCCAGCTGAGAAGCTGCAGGTCTAGCTCCCTGGCCAGGTAAGTAAAACAAGGAGATTTCTTATTCTCACAAAGTAACCTAGGCCAGATACATACTCTAAGGTACGGTTGCCACGTCCAGCCATGTGTCAGTTTTCTAATTTATTGATTTCAATTTATACCCTGGCCTTCCCTAGGGGTGCCACCTATGCAAACTTTTAAGGAACACTTATAAAAAATACAAGTTGCAGGCCCGGCATTGGCACCTTAGGCTGTGCTTTATGTCCACTGTTCATGTAAAGGAAAGAGAGAAATTTCCCCCAGGAAAAATTGTGACCAAGGCTCGTTTTGTACCCTAACCTCTCACTCATACACCAAGAGGAGAAATGGAGGTACACTTGTACAGGTCACTCAGATTCACAGCCCACCACTGTACCACCCCCACCCCCCCAAAGGTATAATAAGTTTGTTAATATCCATTACAGTAATAACTGCATGTAGCATATCTAAATCATATGATCTCCAGAAAATAAGTCCAAAACTTATTAGATTGGGGGGAGGCAGTTATCAGGAACTACCAGATCCCCGAATTTCTCTCAATGGGCCCATTCACATGAACAAGCTAGCCCCGGGGTAACAGCACACTTTGAAATCGTGTGTGTGGATGTGTCCTCTTTAAGTGCTTACCGCCTGGCTCTCCAGTTACCCCCAGCAACAGACACAAATGGCAGACTAAGCATTTTCGAGCCAACACAGAAGGCTAATATTCTGGGTTTTTTTAAAAAATAGAATAAACTCAAGGCCTTCATTCTCCCAGCTTAACTCATCATGTGACCGAGCTGTGAACAGACAAAAGGCACCTTGTACAGGACTCCGTGCCAAGATCCCTTCGAGGCACAGTAACCCAGACGGCAAGTTTAGGAACAGAGCCAGCTACGGAGGGGCATAAATTAAGGGGGTACATTAAATGAAGTGCTGGGCAGAGAGAGCTTGGATACATGGAGATCAGAAACAGATTCCCCTTTCACAGGATCTGCATAGCAGGTCTCTAGGCCGATGTTTTCTACAACGCTGAAAGCAGAATCCAGCATTGCTTAAAAAATAAAATAAAATCCCTCTCCCCACAACTGAAGTGATCAGATTTTCAAAACATCATAAATGGGATACCGTCACGTCACGTGGTATTAGAGTTACTAGTTTTCCAGGTTTAGTGAGTGAGTGTGTGTTTATTCCCGCATAGCCACCAATGGGGGGAAATGCAGTGAACACACATCCCAACATATAGGTTTATTTTAGTGCAAAAGTGCCAAGATACTGCCAGTTTGACAAATCTATAAGGCAGCAGCTAAGCTAAGAGTCAGACAGCAGCCCGGTTCTGAGCTAGATATAGGCTGTAGTTTCTGGGGTCCACTCTGAAACCTCAGATACCATATTTTGGGGGAAATTTGGGGTTCCCTTGGAACCCGAATACACAGCTCTGGTATGTGTGGTTCAAATACGGAAGCTGGAAAGGTCTGCGTTTAATTGTGTTTTAGCTAAACCCAAATGAACACCCCTAATCCAGAGTCTCCAGCTGAAGCCTCAAATTTTCCAGGCACCCTTGCCTGTCGCTAACCTGGAGAATCAGGACAGCAATGTACGTAGTCACATCCCTCCACAGGATGCTCTGCCCCCCTCGGGTGGCAATCCACCCCCTAGGGTAGGGGTGGCCAGATGGGCAAATTTTAGAGGTCATTTATGAGAAATACAGGTTGCAGGGCTGCATTGGCTTCAATGCAACCCTGAAACCTGTATTTCTCATAAGTGTCCTCTAAACGCCAGGAGAAAGATGGAATATGGAGCTTGCAAACAGAGCGCCACAATGGAACATGCTGGCTCCTATGCAGATGTTTTGCTTGACAGCAGGGAAAACGAGCACTGCAACAATTTATTAGAGGCCAAGGAAGCTAGAGCAAGATTCAACCGAGCTGCAAAACGCCAGTAAACCATGGGAATGTTTTTTTTGTGGGGTGGGAAGACAACCTTAGAAGTTGGGGGGCACAAAAAGTTTCATCCCCCCAATATTCTGGGGTGTCAGGCCTCCCCAGCCCCATAAATGCAATTCCTAGTTCCCCAGGTTAATCTGTCAATAAAGAACTACGCCTGTGGTGTAACCTTTCCCTGTACCCCCTAAAATCCCAACACAGACAGGGAAGGAGTTAGGGCTCCTGAACCCCCTTCCCCCTTGCAAATTTGTTCCTTCAAGCAAGTGACAGAGAACAGGGGACAGAGCACAGGAAGCGGAAAGGATTCTACATCACACTCGGAATGTGGGTTTGGGCAATACCCACTCTAAAAAGGAGTGTTGTGCAAACGAGGACCTCGTTGGGAGTTAAGGGATTATAACTTTAGCAATGCTCATGCAAACATGCCCTTGGTCTCAACTGAAGCCTATGGCAATAGTCTGTAATTATTAGCAGTTCCATAGGCAAATGTTGATGGGGGGGGCACACACAGGACTGGGGACTGGGCAGGGGTTCTACAGAGTTTCCAAAAATCTGGGGGGGCACGTGTCTCTCCCCCCCCCCCCGCCTCCTCCCCAGTCAACTAGAGCTGCATCCTATAGAACTGCTCAATCAGGATCAACAAATAATTAGGGTTGCCACCACTCTGGATTTCATGCAGAACCTCTACATTTGGATTCAGAGGCTGTGGGGGAAGCCCGAATTTCTCCAGGTCAACCAGGATGCCACCAGTAATTTGGGGGGGGGGGGGAGATGGAGGCTTCTACAGGGGGCAGCTGCAGCAGAAACAGGGGGGAGGGGGCATCAGGACTTTCCCATCTCCCTTGAAATGTGGCCCACCCCTGTGAAATGTCACAACCCCATGATGCTCTGTATGGGGTAGGGTTATATTAAAAAGGGGGAGTGACCACCCCTTTGCCCTGCCCCTTGCACAGTATTGTGACATCTGATGCTCTGCTCCAGAAGGGGGCATGGCTTATGTCAGAAAGAAATGCAACAGCCCTGCCCGCACCAGGTGAAACTCGAAGGAGGCAGCAACCCTACACACGACAGCAGGATGCAGGAGAGAGACGAGGGGAAATTAAGTGCAGTTTCTGGAAAGCGGCCTTCATACCATCCTTTGGTAACTACACTAGGATACAGCTCACTTGGCACTAAGCCACTCTTGCGTCCACAATCTCATTCCGCAAGATACAGTCGTCCGCTGCCTAAAAAAAAAAAATTACAGATGAAAGACGAACTTTGAGGCAGTAAAGCAAACCCATGGGGCCTTTTTTTTGTCCAGATTGGATTCCTACCGAAAGGAGGAGCGGGGAATATCCGGACTAGGACTTTGTTCACCCCCTTTTCCAGTTCCCAGAACTGGCCATCAATCCAGTCCCCCTCCCCTCAAGCACTGAATGACTGGAAGAGAGCGGAGAGGAGGGCAGGCACTCAAAGGACAGGGGATGGACCCGTGACACAGATCAGGGGTGGGGAACCTTAGGCACGGGGTCCAAATGTGGCCCAACGGCTAGTTTTTGTGTGGCCCCTTTCCAGTTCCTGGATTGGGCCCCTGGATCCAGTTCCTAACTCCAAGCACTGGAAAAAAACAGAGCTCGGGTTATATAAGCAGAGATGAAGGCCTGTAAGTTCACAAGAACAGGGGACAGGTCCACAAGCTGAACGCTGCTCTTCCTAAGCGCACCCTCTCCCACAACTTTCATGCAGCCCCTGGAACTGAAGTACTAATTTTCAAAAGTGGTCCAGGGAGGAAAATGACCCCCGGACCTAGATCCACGATATGGGCCCTCCCCTCCCCACCCCCATTGAGCACACACCCCTGGCCCCCAGCTGCTATCCAGCACATGGAGCTTGTATCAATTCTCAAAGTGGCCCCCAGGAGAGGGAAAAAGGTTCCCCCGCACCCTGAGTTCATGCTACCTCTGGCTCCGGTGCATATGGGTATCCCCATCCATAAGGCTGCCAATTCTCCCAGTTTCACCCAGAGATTTCAGGCTTTGGTCCAGACAGTCTCTAGGCCCCAATTTATCTGGGCGGCCAAATATGCAAAAAAAAATTCACATTCACAGCCCTGTCACCTGTATTTCTCATAAGTGTCCTGTAAAAATTTGCATATCTGGCCACCCTAGGTGGGGCTACGCCAGAAGGCGGTGTAATGTCACAACGCTCCGCAGGAGATGGGGCCATCACAACACTCCACAGGGGCGGGATTATGTCAGTAAAGGGGGCATAGCACCCCTTTTGCCCGACCCCTTTTCCGAGACTCCCGCTGGAGGGAGGTTCCCCCACCCTCTTAATAACTTCTGATCCCACAAAACAAATCACAACCAATTTGGCAGAGAGGCAGATGGCTCAAAGGCAAGCAGGGAAATCACAGAAAGGATGCAATAGAGGGAAGTTAGGGTCCTTTTGTAGCCAAAAAAGGCCCCTGATTTACATGGAGCGTTTTCCCACCGTCTCCCCCCGAGGAAACCAGGTATCATGAGTTCAAGTGCTTCCTGCATGAAGCCATTTTGTCGCCTCACCTGTTTGACTTGGGGCCCACAGAGAAGATGATTCTCTTACACGCAAGAGGCGTTCGTGTGGGCCACACAATCTCCGTATCCGATTTGACTTCCTTCTGATGGAAGCACAGGTAAGACGGCAATCTTGTGCTCCAACCAGTAGGAAGTTTTTAGAAAGCATGTTGCATAAACCCCTGGAGATAGATAGGGGTGTGGCTATGTGGGCCTTGTTCCTATCTCAGCCTTGCATCTTTGGGCAGCATCTGTCAAGCAGCTCTCTCTCACACACACACACACACCTTAGTGCAAGGACATTCAGAAAGAATTCTCTGAAGTGCTCTACCTAAGAGTTCCCCATTTGTTGCTGCTGTGACCCCATTTCATGCTTCAGTGCAACCCCAGGACCTCAGCACCAGATCCAGGGAGGCTGGGGCCCTGTAAGGGACCGCCTCACTCCCCGCACGCTGGATCGGCCCCTACAGCCCGCCAGGAGAGCCCTTCTCAAAGTCCCCCC
>QEPC01010893.1:2386349-2434194 GCA_003113815.1 Sphenodon punctatus
AAGAAGTGGTCTAGAGTCTAATATTGGAACACAAGTGAGCTACAAGAGCCCTCAAGCTCTTGCGAACCCAGAGAGTAAAGAGTCTGTAAACGGGAAGGATCGGGTGCTTGGGTGACAAGAAGTTTCATTGTGGCAGACTTGAATTAGCCAGAGAGAAAAACTGATTCAAGAGGACTGTGCGCAAGGGAAACTGAGTCACTCAAACCCGGTAAAGTAGGGGGTGTTGAACCTCAACCCGTGACACCCCCTTCCCCCTACGCATTGAGGACTACACAGATCCAGCCGTGCCAGGTCCCAGACAAGCAGAGTATCAGTCAGATCACAACCCCCATTGTCAAACAGGGATTGTCCGACTGGGTGACCCACTTGGGAGTTCGAAGCCACACTCTGGGGGTGCAGGATTTCTGGAGCCATCCTGGGGGGGGGGGTTGTTCCCCACTGCACCTCAAACTGGGATGTTCCCCCCCCCTCCAATCCTCTCCACTTCTGCATGGGAGCCTGGGCTTCCCCCCACCCCCTTTAGATTATCATTCCACTACTACCAAGCAAAGCACCAGGTACATTGCTGATGCTATATACAGGCTTGCTAATCCATCATCATCATCATAATACAGACATGGCCGGCCTTAGGATTTGCAAGACCCAGGGTGAAGATAAAATGCAGGGGCCCTAGTGGTCCCACCCCTTCCCCTATGGCCCCATTTCCCCAGGACCCGAGAGGGGGTTGTGTTTGGGCCACGCTAGGAGGGAGTGGGGGTCCTACCCTTTTCCTTGGTGAAAACAGAGGCCACTGCGGGACACTCAGAAGTACGGAAAATAGCAGGGCGGTCAACCCAGCTCACTCTGTGGTAAGGCCTGCCTCGAGTTCAGATGAACAAGATGACAAACAAAATAAAATAGGCCATGTAAGTTATCTGCCTCCCTCAGGACACGTTCACACAAGTGTTTTCTCCTGCTTTTAAAATTGTCTGCGCGGCAAAAATTGCGCCTTATCCTCTCACCCCCTTCAGTTCCTTCCTTTCAGTTTTATCTCCGGTATCGTGCACACACCTACACACACCCCCGTCCCCACTAGCAATCCCATGACACTGCATGGCTGTACCACGCCGCCATGAGGTTGGCGAACTAAAAGCAGGAAGCGTCCTGTCCTAAATTACAAGAAATGCACAAGAGGGAAACCATGGTCAACCCTTCGTTGGCACCATGACACTTGCAGGCGCTTTGCCAAGGGATCTAATCCAGTCATAGAATTTTTAAAAAATTTAAAAATGGGGGGAAACCAGGTTTTTGATGAGAATGTGCCTTCAGACACTAGGGTGGAGGGGATGGACACAGTTCTATGATGATGTGGACTGGGAGAAAACACAGGAAGAGGGAAAATTCCAGACCAGGTTAAGGCCTGTCGTCCACCTAGACCACTAATGAGAGTGGTTGACAGCAGCAGCTCCAGGGACAGAGAAAGAAATCCTGCCAGTCGGTACAGGGTTAAAGCCAAATATACTCCAGTTTCCATTATCCTCCTTAAATACCTTGCCTAATAAAGGGTCATTGTCTTTCCGTCAAAAATACTCCAGCGGTAGGACAAGCTGAACACTGGCCGCGCTTAGGCCACGTTCTGATGAACAGTAAATTCGATGTGGTTTGGGCCTCGCTTCGGTTTTATTCCCGAAGCGTTCACACAAATGGAGCACCAAACTGACACGACTCAGGAGTAGGAAGAGAAGTATGTACTCCTGAGAAAAAATAAATAAAAATCAAGAGTAGCTACTCCCCCTCTGGTTTGTATTTTGAAGTGACTGTGTGAACACTTATCAGCACGAGGGTAGGGACCATAGTTCAGTGATCGGTACAGCTCAGCTAGGGAGGGAAATAATGCAGTACGGTTTCAGTTTACCTACACCAGGGAGGTGCGGAACCTTTTCCCTCCTAGGGGCCAGTTTGAAAATGAGTACAAGGTCCAAGGACCACAGAGACGTTGGGGGCAGGGGTGCGCTCAAGAAGAGGAGGGTCCAGATCATGGATCTGTGCCCTATCTTTGTGTGCATGTCTACTCCCTTCACCTGAGCTCACTGTTTCAGTGCTCGAGGGCAGGAACTGGATTCAGGAAGTGGAAAGGGGCCAAGTAACTAGCCATGGGTTGCATTTGGCCTCCTGGGCCCAAGGCTTCCCACCTCTGGTTTACACAGTTCGTCAGACTGTTACCAGAGTAGATTAGTTACTTTGATTTAATTAAATCAAAATAGTTGCTTCAGTTTACCCCCCAGAACATGGCCTTGGATAAGTGACAGACTCTTGGGGGCTCTGCCTGGGGTAGAGGAATGCCACCCACCCAGAATGGGGTTAGATCTCCCATCTAGGGTTCGATCGCTGTCACCGATGGTTCACCACAAGCCCATTCCTGAGCTGGTGGGAGCTGTGATGCAACGGAAGACGATATTTTTCTCCCACAATCAGGAAGTTTTGCTTCATTTCTCCATGTGACATTTTGTAAAACCAGCAAAAGATACTTCCTCACACATCTTCACTTTTGGAACACACCGACTTTTTCCACCCCACTCCCCCCTCTCCGGGTACGGCGCGTGCTTCATTCCTCCCAATTCCCTCCCTCCAATTTGTGGCCATCAACTTTATACTCAGGCGAGAGTCCGACATGCTGCACTATGGGGAGGGAGTCTTACTGGCACACAATCATTCTTGGCAGGATCTATAAGAGTTATTTCTCAAGAGCATTCACACCATGCTAACCACCAACAAACCCTCCCCCTCTCCGCTTGCACAGCACAGCAAAGAGAACAATGCTGCTTCTGCATGAAGGAGCACAATCTAGCCATACAACAGCAAGAAATAAAGCCATATTTCATGAGAGCACCTCAGAGAATTCAGTGCCACGCAAGTGGCAGATTCCAAAGGGCATTCAGCAGCACATGGTTTCTACTGACCGGCAGCAAAGCTAAAGTTTTAATGAGCAGGCAGACAGGCTACTCTGGAACAAGTTGGTGCAAGGGAACTTTGTGGGGATGTTACACCAAACCAAGCAGAAACCCCCTTTTCCAGATCCTTCCTATTTCAGATAGGTCTTCTGTCCCAGCAAGCTGCAACCCTCAGTAAATCAGACTCCTCTCTAAATTAAGCCCATTCATCAGCAACTGTGAATGTCTGTCTCTATGTCCCCATCCCCCCCCCCCCTCAAGTTTATTCAGATTGTACACTCAGGGCAAGGACCCATCTCTAATCACGACTGTTCAGCGCCAAGCCCGTTGCTGGTGTAATCATAAGAAACCAAAAAAAACACACATCCCCTAAGTTTCTACTGTATTTGAATCTGCTCAGTTGCAAATGTTCTTGGAAGGTTTGACTTGGTTTGCTTATTTATTAAGGTCAAACAAACTTTTACTTTGTTTAGCTTGGTTAAGCTCACGCGTCAAGGCACACATTACTGAAATCAGTGCCAAATGGCTCCTTTACTGCTTACCCTGCAATTGTGTTTACCCTTCAGTCATGCGAACACTCAGAAATGTGTGGTAAGCTACTATGCACTGCCTACCTGCAAAGCTGCTGCTACTTATGAGTGTTCACACATCGCATTAGCTTACCCACCTCAATTATCTTTCAGACTACCAAGCAGTCCTTACCACTTGTAGATGTCACAAGATTTCTGTCCCCGATATTTATGGCCAGTTCAGCTAACGTCATGTGTGAACAGGAGCAAAAGTGAAATAAGACACTTCATTTCCTCTGCTGTTTGTGGAACTCAATAGACCGTGTTTGTAAGCACCCCTAATGCACAGATGGTGTTTTTAAATGCGATGCTACCACGCATGGCCACCCAGGAGCCTCTCGTCCGACCGTCCACTCACTCATGGCCACTCACAGCACACTGCCGAGAAATCCAGTGCACGCCATGCAGGGCAAGCCAAAACCGTGCGTGGCAATGGGCGCCCACACATCCCCTGCTCGTACGAACTGGGGCAGCCACCCACACCAGCAGACAGGCCCCCCACCCATAGGCACTGCAGGTGGGGGACCTGGCCTTTGCAAGTCACAGGAACGGGTCGCGAGTGCTGGGGAGCCTGCTTCTCCAGTGCTCACACCCAGGACATGTCCATTTCAAAGGCCAGCCCAGTGGGTTTCCCCCTCCCCCATGGCAGAGGGAGTGCAAAGTGACTGCCACCCGTTAGAATTCCTCCCGACACACTCCACCCAAATGGGTGCTCTGCAGCTGTGCCACATAGTGGCCACTGCCCTCCACCCCCTGCTCATTTAAAAGCACCCCAAGTCAGGACTTCTTGATCACACCAGAGCGCCTCATGGCAATTTACTGGCAGAAGCCAAATTGCACAAAATGCTCTCATCATGCAGCCAGTGGATGTTACTCCTCAAGTGCTGGAGTAGCCAAACCCTGTTCAAACTTAACACAAAGTAGACTACGAACTGAGCATAGAGTTCAGAGCAGTTATTACATGGCGTCATTCTAGTCATTTATATTTACATACATTTATTACAATCAGATTTTAAAGACCACGGACCAGATGGAACCCTGCCAAGAGCCGGATTTGGCCCCCAAGGGGCCACCAACTGAACAACTCTGCCTGAAACTATTTATTTTTTTAAAAAAAACCCATCCACCATGTGGATTTGCATATTTGTCAAATAGCCAATACACTTTGAATATACAGCTTGGCTCTCCCAAAAGAAACATAGGGCCCAGCTGCTGCAAAAGGCAAATAGAACATGCAGTTTGCCCCATGTGCTCAGGGGTAAATTGCTCCATAGTAAGCATTTCACACAGAGAGATTCTCATTCAGCGTAGGGATTCCAGAAAACAACCAGCCTCGGCTTTCCTTTTGTGCAATCCCTTCAGCAAAGCCCGTTCATCTTTTTACACGGCACACAGAGAACTCTCTCTTTCAAGGCAAGAGAGATCAATGCTCAACACACACAGCCCTTGGGACAGGGGTGTTTTAGAGGAGAGCGTGGGGGGGGGGGGGGAAGGAGGCATTAGGAAGGGTGGAGAGAGAGCATATTGGCGTGAGGCCCTAGTCCATAATTTCTCAAGCTTTTTTTGAAACCCCTCCGCCAACTCCCACTTGTCTGTGGTAATCAAGGCCCCTCCCCCCACCTTACACACTTTGATCTCTTCCCCACACTTCTTACCCTCCTGTTGCTCCCCACTCCCCTAGAGTCAGTGTGATGTAATGGCTAAGTGCACAGTACTTGGACCAGGAGCTGGAGGACTCGAGTTCAAGTCTTGCCTTTGTCAGAAACGCAGTGGGTGACCTTTGACTAGTCACACGATTCTCTTAGCCTAGCCTATCTCACAGGGGTGTTGCAAGGATTAAAAGTGATGTTTGTTATCTGTAAAGCACTCTGAGCGCCATGGCCGGTGTGTGTGTGCGCGCTCTATAAAATAAAGATTATTACTACTACTACTTTGAAGAATCTCCCCTTCGAAGTATTTGCTAGCTGTGTTCCTTCTCAACCCGCCCATACCTTCTGCCCCGCCCCCCTGCCCTAGCCACTTAAAAATACTGGGGACAGGAGCACTATTCCAGATTTCTGTTTCAGGGGGGCATCTCTTGGATTATTTTACAATTTAAAAAGTGTGAAATTTAGAAGCATTTGTTGCAACTTTTTTCTCTGTTTTTAATAACTACAGGAAAAGTTACCAACACACACACACTCCATAGTATGAAATTCCCCCTCCCTGGGAGAGGGGGATGTCTCGGGGACAGAGGTCTGTCATGGCAATGTTCCAGGGAGAGGAGAAGTAGATGGGGGGGGGGGGGACACCAGGGTACCCCAATTGCATCCCCAGGGGGAGGTGGGGCATAAGGGAAAGCTAGACCCGTGAGAGGGGAGGCACAGATGCTCCCCCAGATAGGATCACTGGAACTAGAAGTAGAACACCGTGAACCTATGGGCCATTAGAGACGCGCATTCGAGAGACAAGCCAGGGCGCACGGGAGAGGGGCGCACGGTTCCCGACTCTCACCTGTGGCCAGATAGTAGCGCTTGACGCCGGTCTTGGTTTCCAACCAGGCCAGCAAGTCGGTGAGCAGGCTGGGCTGGTCCAGGAAACTCTCGAAGCGCTGCTGCAGGGCACCCATAACTGCGGGGACTGGAGGAGCAGGATCCCGGCGGGAGACTTGGCACTCAGATCCGGCTCCAGGCGCTGAACGCAGCAGCTGTTCCTCCCTCTCTATCCGCTTAGGCGCAAGGGGAGGCCGGGGCCAATGGGGAGGGTGGGGCGGGGCTGGCATGGCAAGGTGGGAGGGAGGGCTCAGGGGACGTCACAGGAGGCCAGGTGAGAGCGCAAGGCAGTGGGCAGCGCAAGCGATAAGCTAGGGGTGCATGGAGGGTGGAGCAGGGGCAGCAGTTCTGAGAGCAGGAAAAGACGCGGGGCTACGGGGGAGGAGAAGGGACGAGACAAAATAGAGCGCAGGGACATAGGGGACCATAAAGAGAGAGAGGAATCGGAGGTTTCAAAGAGCCGAGGTGTGAGCGCAAAAGCAGATACAGGGGATAGCGAGGAGAGGGGGAGGAAGGGACGTGGGGCAGGAGGCGCACAAGGGACAACATCGTGAGCAAGACGTAGGGGACGGATCAGAGGGTTTAAGGAGCCGTGTGAGCATAGAGGACGCAGTGGATACGGGGGAGGAGAGGGGAAAGGGACGCAGGAAGCGTGTGTGAGCGCAGGAGGGCGCAGAGGGAGTAAAATAGAGCGCAGGGAAGGGCGCAAGTCATAGGGGACAGAAGGGGTAGGGTGGCCACTGGCCAGGTATGCATTAGAGGGCACTTCTAGTCCTGCAACCTGTATTTCTCATGTGCCCACTACAATTTGCAAAACTGGTCACCCTAGACTCAGGGGACATGTGTGGACCCAGGAAGGCGCGTAGGGAAGAGATCAAGACATGGGGGACAAAAGAGAGGACAGATCAGAGGGTATAAGGGCCCGTGAGCGCAGGAGAAGACGGGAGGTACTGAGGAGAGGGGACACAATGAGCTACAGATGTTGCTATGGGCGCAAGGGAGGCTGGAGGAAAGAGAAGGGGTTTCAAGACGCTGGGGAGGCGATAGCGGGGGGGGGGGGCTGGATGAGGATCCTGCACTCAATGACCTTCGTGACGTTTCATTAAACATCAACTTTTAAGGTTAATTTTGTTAGTTTTCTCACACACGCACCTCCCCTACCTATAAAGGGGAAGACAAACACAAAAGACTACAGGTCCCAGGGGGCTTTGGATCTAATAAACTTTAGTTCGCCTCAATGCCTCCTGGGAGTTGTAGTTTCGGGCTCCCTTGGGCTTGGCGTTGCCATGGCGACCCGGGCTCCGCTGTGGTGTGAACACGTGGAGCGCGAAAAGCCCATTCAAACCCTCGCCATCCCGGGTGGAGTGTGCAAATCGAGGCCCAGGCTTCAGGCCTGAGGCTAGGCCGCGGGGGGTATATAAAACTCCCTGAGTGGGGCCGTGGGCGAGTGAGGTTTGGCTGGAGGTGTCTTTGCTCCCCCGACCCCCGGAGGGGAGTCTTGAGCCAGGGCAGAGTCATGACAGCAGGGGCTGCAATCTGGCTCGGGCTCTTGCTGCTGGCTGGAGTCCCCTGCTGCCCGGCCCGGCGACCCATCTACTTGAGCAGCTGGGCGGTGAGGGTGCCCACGGGAGCCCGGGAGGCGGAACGCCTGGCCCACAAGCACGGGCTGCTTTACCTAGGGCAGGTGAGGGAGAGATTACCTGGGGCAGGCAAGGGGTGGGGTCCAGCTGGGGCAGGCAGAGATCTCTGTACCTGGGGCAGGTGAGGGGGGGAAGGGTGGGTCTACCTGGGGCAGGTGAGTAGCTGGGGTAGGTGAGGGAGGAAGGGGGTGGGTCTTGCTGGGACAGGTGAGGGGAGAGATCTCTACCTGGAGTAGGTGAGGTGGGAAGGGTGGGTCTAGCTGGGGCAGGCAGGGGGAGAGATCTATACCTGGGGCAGATGAGGTGGGGGAAGGGTGGATTTAGCTGGGACAGGTGGGGGAGGGATCTCTGTACCTGGGGTAGGTGAGGGAGGAAGGGGGTGGGTCTTGCTGGGACAGGTGGGGGGGGGATCTCTGTACCTGGGGTAGGTGAGGGAGGAAGGGGGTGGGTCTTGCTGGGACAGGTGAGGGGAGAGATCTCTACCTGGGGTAGGTGAGGGGGGAAGGGTGGGTCTAGCTGAGGCAGGTGAGGGCTGGGGAAAGATTTCTGTACTTGGGGTAGGTGAAGGGAGAAGGGAAGAGACTTTGGAACCTGGGTTAGGTGAGGGGAAGGGGGTGGCTCTAGCTGGGCAGGTGTGTGTGGAAGATGCATTTACCTGGAGCAGGTGAAAGGGGAGACTGCTGCCCCTGGGGCAGATGAGAGAAGGGGTGGATCTAGAGTACTGCGATATGGGGAGGGGGATCCCAAACCTGGTTCTCCTGGTAACAGTAGGGAGGTGTTGGTTAAACCATCCTCTTCACACCAAACTTGTATTTTCCAGAAGATCCTGCCCCAAACTCCTGTTTGACTGACCCCTTCTGTATCTGTACAGTACTCGGCTCTTCCCCCAAACCTCTACCACTTTTCTCCTCACCGTTTCCCCCCCCTTCTCCTCAATCCATCAAGACTTCAACCACTCTTTTGTTGTCCTTTTAACAGGGCCAGTCTTAGTGCCCCATGCCTGACTGTTTTCTCTATTTGGGCACCGCAGTGGTCATTGTTTTCACTTGGGCAGGGCCTCTGCTTCTCCCGTCAGGACCCCAAACACAACCACCTCTAGAGTCTCATAGAGGATGCCCCTGAGGGACCAGGGCACAGGGGAGGGCCCCACATTTTATCTTTGCCCTGGGCTCCACAGATTCTAAGGCCGGCCCTGCCTCTTAACCCCAGTTTCAACCCGCCCCCCAAAAAGCAGGGGATGGGATTATGTCTACTATAGTTGAGGGGGTACAGCATGCATTGCCCTCCCCTGAAAAATAAATCCCTTCCATACACCTCTGTTCCTTGGATCTGAACTTCCTTGCTTAGTTCAGGGAGCAAGGTTCTCCTTCTTGCCACACCTTGCACGGGAAGTAACTGATCTCACATATATAATGTTTAGGATTGTAGTTGATGTGTGGCTGGCATTTAAGATGCCGCCCCTCCATCCATCGAAGTCGATGGCTCAGCTCCCAGTGAGTTTAATGGTGGAGACCTGCACCTTTTAAAGCGAACTACGGGACAAACCTCTACTGCATTAGAAGAAGGTGGCTAACTCTGAAGCTTTAAATCTGGTTTGGGGAACCTTTTCTCTCCTGGGGGCCACTTTGTAATTTTTTACAAGCTCGAAGGGCTGCATAGAAGTTGGGGGTGGGGATACTTAAGGGGGGGTGTGTGTGTGCTAGGGAAGAAGAAGGTCCAAATCTTAGATCTGTGCAGTCATCTGTTCTCTGTCCTCGTGTGCCTGCCCTCATTGCTGTTTCCTTCCCCTGTGCTCAGTCTTTCAGTGATTGAGGGCAGGGCCCGGATCCAGCAGGTGGAACGGGGAACCGACAGCGGACTGCATTTGGCCCCTGGGCCTGAGGTTCCCTGCCCTTGCTTTAAACCCTTCAAAGGTGCAATTGGCTGCTTCATTTTTTCTAATTTTCTTCCCTGTTTTTGTATGCTTGGCCTAGTGTCCTAGAAAAAGAAGTCTTATGCAGTGTGTGTGTGTGTATAACACAACCTTTCTCTTTTAATCAACCAATCCTGCAGCCCTAGTTTCTGGCCTGCTGCCCTTTTTCAGCTGCTTCTAGCCTTACCACAATAGAAACTCTTAAATGCACAGAAAGGACAGCCTAGGAAACAGGATTGAATTCAAAGGTTGTGGGAATACTATGCTAAAAGCCATCATCTGCCCCACCCAGTTCCCTTGTGTGTGGGGAGGAGCTGGCAAGCATCCGAGATGGGCAGGAGCAGCAGGGGTGGACCACAGTGAGGCCACTTGGATCCCCTGCTGCTTTTCCAGTTGACCAGCTTGGCCCCTGGGAATGGAGGCCCCTCCCTTAGGCCGGGGAATTCCATGCCGTAGCAGTTATTCTAATGGTAAATCTGGCCCTGCCAGGAGATACAAGCTGCCGAAGGAAGCCATTAGCTGCGTCACGGCCATTGGAAGAGAATGTCTATTTGCTACACAAAGCTTCTCCTGCATTAACGTTTTATGGAAACAGTTTGATTCGCAGGGGATTTTTGTTCAGCTGGGGGCGGGGAGATGCAGAGAGCGTATATATATATCCATTTAGCCCTTCTGGGGCCAAATTGAACCAGAAGGACTTTGTCAAACTGTGGCTTTAGAGCCACGTGGGTTCTCTGGCCCCACTGGGTTAAATGGATCGGGAAACTTTGCCCACCCCTATCTTATTCTAAACCTTTCTTTCTTCCCATTAACATTTCATACGATTGTGGAACTCAAAGTGACCTCAAGGGTCATCTAGTCCAACTCTCTGCTTTGAGGCAGGATGCTGTAAAAACCAGGCATGAGGAACCTCAGGCCCAGAGGCCAAATTCAGTCTGCGGATCGATTTCTATTTGGCTCCTTTCCGGTACCTGGATCGAGCCCCTGGATCCCGTTCCTACCTCCAAGCAATGTTTTAATTGTATTTTATATTTTTGTAAGGTGCCCTGAGTTTTGGGAAAGGGCAGGGTAAAAATGCCAAGAAATTAAAAAATAAAAGGATAGGGGACATATTCATGAGTTGGGGCCCTCTCTGAGCGTACCCCTTAAGCCCCCTGCCCCCAATTTCTCTGGAGCTTGTACTAATTTTCAAAGCGACCCCTGCGACAGAAAAGGTCCATCCCTCCTCCCCCCCCCGCTGTAAACCTACAGCATTACAGACAGATGCTTGCCTAGCTGTTTTCCCCGCAATGTAGGAGATTCTACAACTTATTATTAATTATTTATATGGCACAAGCCATGTACCTAGCACTGTACAATCAGTAGTTAGAGACGGGTACCTACCCCAAGGGCCTTACGATCTACTTGACCCTGAGATTCCCATAGGCCAAAACGGGAACCTTGGGGTGAAGCAGTAAGAATTGGCAATCCTACCCACAGCATTCTAGGCAACCACTTTTTGACTTTCTTCGCAGTTAGGAAGTTTCTCCAAATACTGAACTGAAATTTACCGTGCTGCAATTGAAGCCCATAGCCTCTTATCCTATTCTCAGTGGCAGATAAGACTCTTCTCTGTTTTTTCTAGATATTTGAAAACTGCTCTCATGCCGCTCCCTGCCTTTAGTCTCGTCTGTTCGCTAAGTGTTTCCAATTCCTTGATGTGATTTGCATTCTTCTAACCCCTTTATCATCTCCACAGCTCTAGAGTCCTCACCGTTGTGCTTTCAACGTCCTTGCTGGCTATGCATCATGCATTCTGGCGATCACTTAAAACCGTCGGCTCATGCTGGATACTGTGATGTTGGATAGCAAAGACGAGCACAAGATGCTGTCTGGGATAAACAACGTCCTATCGTTGCATCTTGGATTTAAACAAGAAGTTCTGTGCAGCCAATGCTCAAAGTAATAACTCTTGGTTTCCAAAAAGGGAGTTAATATTCAGTGTAACCCAGTGGGATTTGGGGGTGAAACAAAGGGTGGCATATCTCCCCCCCTGTTCTGAAATTTGAGGTGCCTGCTAACCATTGTTCCTTCTGTCTCTCTGCCAAATTAAATGGCCAAAATCTACTAATGTACTTGCCTGAGCCAGGGAAAGGGAATGTTTTTCTTCCTATGGGCCACTTTGAAAACTAGTGCAAGCTCCGTAGGGTGCCTAGCGGGGTCCTCGGGATGGGAGAAGGATGGGAAGGGTCCAGATCATGGATCTATGCCAGCAGTGGGGAACTTTAGGCTCACGGGCCATATGAGGTCCTTGGCTAGTTTTTTATGTGGCCCTCTTTCAGTCCCTGGATCTAGTACCTACCCACAAACAGTGAGAGAGTGAGCTCTTGGTAAGGAGCAGAGGAGGGCATGCATGCAAGGAAAGGAGACAGAACCAAGATCTGGACCCTCCTCTTCCTGAGCGAACTCCTTAAGCATCCCCACCCCGAACCTTTCTGAGGCCTTCAGAGCTTGTACTCCTTTTCAAAATGGTCCCTGGGAGGGAAAAGGCTCCCCATCCCCGATTGATGCCATGATGTATCCATCCCCTGTCCTCAAGGGCATAGCTCTAAAGGGGATGGGTGATATAGCTGCACTGGGAGCTAATGTTCCTTGGTTCAGCTGTGTCCCCTGCTGCTGAGAGAGGGGCTGGGTTTCATCTTCTGCACCAAGGTCCCATTCCAACCTAGCTACACCCCTGCTTATCCTGGTGTGCGTGCCCTTACCTTCACTCCCTTTCCCCCTCCCCGAGCCCACTCTTTCTGTGCTTGAGCCTCGAGACTGGTTGATCAAGGGTCTGGAATGGCTTCTGTATGAGGAGAGGCTGGATAGGTTAGGGTTCTTCAGCTTGGAGAAGAAGCAACTGAGAGGGGATAGGATAATAGTTTATAAAATAATGAGTGGAGTGGAACGAGTCAATAGGGAGCGGTTGTTTACCCTCTCAAATAGTACTAGAACTAGGGGACACTCCATGAAACTAACAGGCAGCAGATTTAAACAAAATAAAGTTGGGGTTTTTTTCCCCGTGCAACACACCGTTAACTTGTGGAATTTGTTGCCAGAGGTGGTGGTCAAGGCCATTAGTGTAGCTGAGTGGTTTTTTTAAAAAAAGAATGGATAAGTTCCTGAAGGGTAGGTTCATTAATGACTTAGCCAAGCAGGTGTGGGGAACGCAACCTCTGACCTCTGGGGGCTGGGAGTGAACAACAGGGAACGTCTCGCCCTATCGTAACCTGTTGGGTACTTCTCTCAAGCGACTGAGATTGGCCACCGTCGGAGACAGGATGCTGGGCTCTTGGTCTGACCCGCTATGGCATGGACTCTGTTCTTACAGATTCATAGGCCAGATCCAGGAATTGGAAAGGGGGTGTCCAAATAAAGAAGCTCCAGGCCCAATTTGGAGGTCCCCCACCCCTAGCCTAAGCCGCCTTTCCACAGGCGCGTCGTTATCTTTGAGTTTATGGGTATTTGTGTCTGTCCGTAGCCTTTTGTATGTCACTGTCGTTTCTGCAGGTGATCGAAGGGGAACCCTATTACCATTTTAAACACCGCGGCATCACACAGAAATCCCTAAACCAGCACTGGGGCTGGCACGTGCGCCTGAAAAAGGAGCAGAAGGTAAATGGAATGTAGCATCCAGTGCCAGCTCAAAGGAGCCTTGTCTCCTTGATGAGCTGTTTTCTGCAAGGCTGTGGAATCAGAGGGGAGAGGTTGAGAGGTGGAACTCTGTTGTGCTCCGTATCAGCGAGCCTATGAATGATGTTATACTGCGTCATCAAGTGAGCTTGTGCATTGGTGTAAACTTGAACGCGGATCTGGTTAGACCAATCGGGTCCATCGCTGGCTATCCTGTCTCCGGGGGTGACCAATGGTCAGTGCTGGATCTAGGGGAATGGGGGCCCTGAATGAAATGGCTTTTGAGGGACCCCCTCCTAACCTTGACAGTCATTCTTGTTAAAGTAAGGTGGAGCTGGGGTCGCTCGGAACGTGGGGAAGAAAGGGGGAATCTTGATCATCGATCTGTGCCATGGATCCGTCCCCTCGCCTTGAGTGCCTGCCATTACCTTCCCCTCACCTCAGTCTTCCTGTGCTCAAGAGTAGAGATTGGATCCAGGGCCAGGAATTGGTAAGGGGCCAGATTAAAAAGGAACACTAGGTTGGATTTGGCCCCTGGGCTGAAGATTCCCCATCTCCAGAGCCAACGCTTTCAGGGGGACCCAGTAGAGCCAGCCCCATCGGGATATCAAAATGTCCTGCCTTGCCTCTGCTGGAGCTGCCTGTGCCTCCCGCCCCCCACCCCACTTCCCCTGAGCACCTCCCCCCACCTTTCTCCATGCCTCACCTCTCTTACCCCAGCACCCCAAGCCCTGGTCTGCTCCGCTGTGTCTTACTGTTCCCCTCATGTCCACCTCAGCCCCCCCTGGCCTCACCTCCGACCCCCACCTCAGATGGTATGGGGCTCGGTCATTTCACTTGCCCTGGGACCTCGTTATTGATCTATTTATTTATTCATCTAGTATTCAGTTTTATACCCTGCCCTTCCCACTAAGGCTCAGAATGCCTTACAACGTATATAAAAACATCTTTAAAAATCCACTTTAAAATCCCACCTAAACCCTCCCCCCGACCCTATCCTACCTAACCCTATCCCTGCTGGCTAAGACCCTGGCCAAACAGAAAGGTCTTACAATACTTCCAGAAAATAAAGCAGGCTCGGGCTTAGATGAATTTCCAAGGGAACGGAGTTCCATAATTGTGTAGCAGCCACCGAGAATGCCTCTCTGTGTATCCATGACATAGAAACTTGGCAGGCAAATGGTCCCTGCAAGAGCCCACTCCCAGCTGACCTTGGAGGCCAGTCTTTGAGATATTTGGGGCCCAAGCTGTTTAGGGCTTAATAGGTCAAAAACGGCACCTCTTCCATTCAGAGTAGTTACTTCACCACCCATCTCTGGCGTGGAGGAACCGTCACTTCTTTCTGACATTAAGCAGGTCCAACTTCTTCCCATTTAGGTCCACTGGTTTGAGCAGCAAACTCTGAAGAGGCGAACAAAAAGAACTGTTGCCGTGGTGCCCACAGATCCTTGGTACCACAAGCAGTGGTACATGGTACGTGCAAGTTCTCCATTTGCTTGGAGGTCACCATGAACCACTTTTCCTTGGCTTGTGGGTCTGTATGGATGTCGCGGATAGAGCAGCTGACTGGGAGGCGGGACTCCTTCCTTCTCTGCTCAGCTCCTCCTCTAAATTAGTAGGACCTTGAGAAAGCTGCTTCTCCTCTGTGTGGGTTTGCAGCATGGGATGAAGGCGAGCTGTAGGGTTTTTACAGTCCAGGGAAACCATGGTAAGGACATAAGAGCTGCCATATTTGTTCAGACCAACGGGAGGGTCCTATGGATTCTGCGCTACTGCAACGACAGCCATTTTCGCGCAATTTGAGACTTGACTAAATTGTCTCAGAAATTGCCTCTGGCAGCATAGAATTACAGCCTGAGAGGGGAGCACTGTGAGCTAGCAATGGGGTGCTGACCGTGTAAGCCGCCAGCCTATAGGCAGTGGGTCCTCCTGTCAAAGCTGCCATAGAAAAACAGCCAACGATTAGGGTTACTACCTCTCATGGTTTCAACCTGAGACTCCCATAGGCCAAAATGAGTCTGAGTGAAACTGCGAGGAGCAGTAATTCTACCCACAATCCTCTGCTGGAGAGACAAGCCCGTTGTGCTGAGATGTCTGTGTATGGTATTTTGTATTTTTAAGACGTCAGGTGTCTGAAATGGGATGCAGCGGCATGCTGGGCGACTTGCTTTCCCCCTATTTGTTTGCATTAACATTTTGTATAACTTTAGGGGGTTGGCTAGAATTAGTTTTTTGTCTAAATTGTATTTTTTATGTTTTTTTAAGGGACATGGGGTGGGGATACTGAGCGGGGGAAGGGTGGGATATGACTATGAGATTAGGCGGGTGGGATCACAATGCCCTAGTGAGGGTTAGGGGGCTTATGAACATGGGAGGAGAGTGTGGGGAAAGGAAGGAGGGGAATGTATCTTTCTAAGGAGCAATGGGAGGGTGGGGGTGCCCCTGGGTACGATGACTGTGGTGAGACTCTCCCTGGTAAGAGATGGGAGAGTGAGTAGAAGTAGGATGTAGGGGCCCTGCAACATGTATTTTTCATAACTGTTCCTTAAAAATTTGCATAAGTGCGGTGGCAACCCTAACCATGGCCCCTCTGCGGTGGAGGGGCTGGGTATGGGGACTCCTCAGGGTGGGCATGGGGACAGCTTGCATTTATTTTTCTTATTATGTATTTTAGCTGTGAGAGTAAGCCACGCTAAGCCATCTCCAGGATAGGGCAATTTATAAATGTAATCATCATCCAAACAGAATCTGGGCTTTCTGTTTGCAGAACTTGGGTTCTGCTGTTGCAGATTTTAGGGGGGTGGGGGGAATGCAGATTACATGGGACCCTGCCAATGACCCATCCAGTCCCGAATCCTCTCTGTGACAGTGACCAACAGGGAATGTGTAGGAGAAACCATGGGGCAGTTACGGGATGATTTGCTATCCATCACTCCCCAGCTTCTAGCAGAGACCCCGTAAACCTGAGGCTGCATCTCCAACCATCTTGTCCATGGCCCTATTATCCTTCACGTCATCCCCTCTGCCCTGTTAATAATAATAATAATAATAATAATTAATAATTTTATTTATTAATAAAAAAACCCTGCCTTACGTGGCACTCAGATTGTTTCTTGTTTCAGAACAATGACGTCAGTCCAGACCTGAATGTCCTCACGGCTTGGAGTAGGGGCTACAGCGGCTTGGGGGTGGTGGTGACCATCTTGGATGATGGCATTGAGAAGGACCACCCCGATCTAGCAGATAACTATGTAAGATGAACAGGGGCCCTATCCTCTGTTTGAGAGGCAGCAAAGGTGGTTACGGAAGCACGGTGTAAGACGTCCGCGATGTCCGGGACATGGGCAGGCTTCAGGATCTGGGGCTGAGTCGAGAACTGGACCCTGGAAGATAGAAATGGGACAAGGCAGGGTGCAGAGTTAGGAACAGAGATGGGTCAGGGCAGAGCAGGTTCAGGAACAGGGAGGGCTCAGAGTGGGACTGGCGGTTAGGTCAGGAGCAGATGTCCAAACATCTGATTATTCAGCTTCCTGTTCCTCTGGGCTTATATGCCAAGAGTCAGCCTATCAGGAGCCAGACAGGGTGTGGCCTAGCCAGAGCAGAGGGACCTACAATGCAACTCCAAGACCCAAGCCAGGGTGTAGCAGCAGTGGTGCTGCTAGACTGTCTTGAAATCCTAGGAACATCCGTTCCTGACACCTGGAAAGGAGGGGAGGTGTTTTGAAGGAATCCCGTTGCATCAGAACTATCCTAATGCGTGTAATAACATTGGGAGCGGCTCCCCAATCCATGGTCTAAGAATCACCAGTGGTTCATGAGACCAGCAGGGCTAGCTGTCTCGGGCACTAGTTCTAACAATGTGGACTTCGGTCTCCACCAGCCATTGTGGTCGTCCCCACCACCCACTCAGAACGGGGAGAAGCCACGCAGGGTCAAGGATCAGGACATCGGCCTGTAAGTTGTGGGGAGAGTCAATTAACAGCCTGGAGCAGCTTGGTGAGGCAGGAACAAGTGGGTCAGTGGTGGGGATGGAAGCTGTCCTCAGCGAGCCATGGTGGGTATGTGATGCACGAGAAATTTTGCAGGTCAGTGGTGGCTTCTTGGTCCAAAATGTTTGAGAACGTCTTATCTAAGGCCGTGTCCTAACAAACAGGGCGTGAACAAATGAAATGGTAGCCCGCAATAGCCCACACCAGGTGGGTGTCTACCTGCCCATTTATTAGGTGTTCGCCCCCACTGGCCACATGACCTCTGTGTCCACCAGACCTGCACCCCCCATTCATGGCAGGGTCTTGGAGAATGTGGAGCCCACCGTGTGGACAAATGCGGGTTAACACATGCCCACATGTTGCGTCCTGTCAATTAGGTTGCAGGCAGCGCCTCCGCACGTGCAGGTCCACCAGCACCGTAGAGTTGTGGGAGGAAATCCTAGAGCATCTGAGAAGCGACAGCTCTTGCTGGGGCTGCCAGTGGGGGCTGCCCGCAAGCACATGAAATACACGCCAGGGCTGCCCGTTGTATTAGGCTGGACGCACTAAACATGTGAGTGCAGACACCGAACCGGGACTGCAGTAGGCTGTTGTCTCATTTGTTAATACCCTTAGTTCTATGTGGGTAGGCCTCACTTCTGTTTTACTCCTGAAGCGTTGACATGAGCAGAGCGCTAAACCAACGTTATTCAGGAGTTGGAAGAGAAGTAGCTACTCCTGAGGAATATGTACTCTTCCTGGAGTACATACCTCTCTTCCTGCTCCTGAGTAGCATCAGTTTAGCGCACTGTGTGAACACTTCAGGAGTAAAAAAAAATTTAAAAATTCAGGAGTAGGGACATACTCCCCTTCGCTTTGTATGTCGAAGTAACTTGTTCATGTGAACACTTACCAGTGTGAAGGGGGCGATCACAGTTGGTTGATAATTGTGTCTCGGGTAGTGAGAAAGCTGCTGCAGTACTACTCTGGCTTATACTGTTTGTCTGAATGCCACCGAAGGGGAGCAGTTACTTAGATTTAATTAAATCAGTTACTTTGCTTTACGCTGTTCATCTGAATGCCACCAACGGGAAATAGTTACTTTAATTTAATAACTGAAGTGGTTACTTCAGTTGACCTCTCTTCATCAGAATGTGGCCTAAGAGACCTCTCATCCTAAAACTACCTACTTTCCTTTAGGATCCGCTAGCAAGTTATGACTTCAACGGGAACGACCCAGATCCCCAACCTCGGTACAATGCTTGGGATGAGAATCGGTAAGCCTTTCCTGGCTTCCTTTTGGGATGTCTCTTCTCTCCCCTGGTGGGGGGGCCGCACTCTGTCTAATCTCCCTGTAGGTAGAGGTGATCTCCTGCATCCTTCTACTGATAGCCCTCTTCAGCTTAGACCAGAGACAATTGTATGGGGCAGGACATAACAACCTCTACCGTCATGAATGGTGCAGAGAAAGTGACCAAGAAGCCGTCATTCTACCTGTCCTCAGAATCCTAGAACTAGAGGGTGACTGATGAAATTAACTGAAAGCACAGCTAAGACCAACCAAAATAAATTATTTTTTAAATGCGATACATAATTAACCTGTGGAATTCGTTGCCAGGAGATGCTGTGAAGGCCAGTGGTCTAACTGGGTTCGATAATGGATTGAATCACTTCATAGAGGATAGGGACATCGGTGGCAAGTTGTTTGGTGGAGACAACCTCTGACTACTGGGGGCTGGGAGTGAATGAAGGATTAGATCACACCATATATATTCCAGGGTGGGGACCATCTGGCCTGGAGGCCAAATACATCCCATGGCTAGTTTTGATGTGGCTCCTTTCCATTTCCTGCCTCTGGATTCTAGTTCTTCTCCCCAAGCACTGAAAATCTGAGCTCAGGTTAAAAAAGAGAGATGAGGGGACAGATCCATTATCTGGGCCCTCCTCTTCCTGAGCGCCCCCACTAACCATCCCCTGCCCCCAACTTCTGTGTAGTCTTTGGAGTGTGTACTAACTTTCAAAGTAGCCTTGGGAAGGGAATAGGTTCCTCACTCCTGATAACACATCGTGTCTCTGAAGTGTCCCATGCTGGCCAGTGTTGGGGAAAGGATACAGGGATAGATGGACCATTGGTCTGATCTAATATGGCACCTCCTATGAGAGCCAGTGTATCCTAGTGGAGAAGATTTTGGACTTGGACCTAGAAGATCAGGATTCAAATCCTGTCTTAGCCGTGAACTCACTGAATGGCCTTGGGCAAGTCGCCATCTCTCATCCTCAGTTCCCCACCTGTGAAATGGGAATAATAACAACCTACTAGGACTGAAACTAAAATTCCACCACGGTTCTAAATTTGGCAGAACTGGACGGTTCAATTGTTTCCACTTGGAATTTTGATCAGACAGTATTCTGATCGGAACAATTGACATGAACGTTGTCAGTCTATGCATGCACTAAATGGCTGCTGCCCTACGTTGAAGTTACGGTGGCCATTTTGATGTAGGGCAGTGACCTTGTCGTACCTGCACGAAATGGCCAAAGCTGTTTCTGTGCAGGCACGATGGCCGCTGCCCTACACCAAATGGCAGCCGTTGCTTCAGTGTAGGGCAGCAGCCATTTTTCACACATGTAAATCGTTCAGTCGGAATGTCAATCAAAAAATGATTTTGGTTGGAATTCTGACTGAAATTCCGACAGCCATTCCGATTTCACTGGACTTTTTTGGAATGACTGTTTCAAACAAGCCATTTGATCTGTCTCACAGGGGTGTTGTGAGGGGCGTAAGGCACTTTGCGCAACAAAAGGGCTAGGAAAATGATTAATAATCCTCAAGACCAAATGAGGATACACTTCCCACAGGAGATATTACTTCTCAAATGGCAACGATAATAAATCATCATTCCAGGAGAAAAACCAGCTGCCAATTGGGATTGGGTTGTCATGTACTGCGTCCCAAGCTATAATATATATGGGAGATTCCCAGTTCTTGTCTGGCTGACTGCTGTGGTGTTTTTCATTCCCAAATTCGGTGTCTCAGGCACGGGACACGCTGTGCGGGGGAGGTAGCAGCCGCCGCGAACAATAGAATCTGCGGAGTGGGCATTGCTTACAAGGCCAGAATTGGAGGTAAGCACGTCTCTATCCCAAAATGGTGCTTTCCAGCTCCTTGGGGAAGTCAACTTTATTTATTTTGTTTCAATTTATAGTCTACTCTTCCCCTAAGGCTCTGAGTGGATCACAGAGCATATGCAAAAATATACATGATAAAACCAGTTTAAAAAACAAACCAACCACCAAACTTTTAAAACATAAAAATTCCCCTTTTAAAACAACCTGGAAGCCCTATCACTGCTGGCCAGATGTCTGGCCAAATAAATCGGTCGTACATTGCCTGCAATCTGAACCAAGCGTGTATTTTGTGTTTGGAAAGAACTTTGCATATTCATTCCCACAAAACAGGATCTGGACTTGTCTCCATCGCCATAGCAAAATTTGTCCCTTTGTAGACTTCCAGGTACTTTGTTCTGTGTGATTTGGTGCTCTCGTGACATTCCTCCGTGTGACAGCACAGAGATTTATTGGTTGTTTATAGTTCACCCTATCCCTCTGGTTCAGGGTGGATTACAGCTCATAAAAAATAAAAACTCCAGAGAGAGAAAGTAAATAGAACGCAATACAAATATAATTTCCCCCCTCCAAGCCTATCCCCTCCCACTGAATGCCTGGTCAAATAGAAAGGCCTTACACTGTTTCTGGAAGATGCACAAGTTTGAGTCTTGTGAACTTCAGGCAGGGGTGGCCAAACTTACTATGGTACCTGTGATCCACTTGTCAATCCCAGGTGATCTGTCAGAACACACACACCCCATTGGCTCCCTGCTCCAGAGCACCTTAGAAACTGGTCAGAAGAGCACTCCCCTTTAGAGAGAACTTTCCATACCACACTGGAGGTGCTCTCCTAGCCAGTCTCCTTCCCAGAGACACTCCCTGCAGGTAATGGTTCCTCTCTGCTCCCCAGAGGTGATCTCTGAGAGGCTGGTCCCTCTCTCCACACAGTGATCTACTAGAGATTAGCTTGTGATCTACCAGTAGATCATGACCTACCTTTTGGCCTCCCCTGTTCTAGTGGAAGGGAGTTCCACGGGTGTGGAGCTGCCTCACTGAGAACGCAGGCCTTAGCTGTACAAACTCGGTTCCCTGGTGGAATTAGCAAGAGGCTGCTCTCGGCTGGCTTTAAAGATCATGAAGGAACCATATGAGAAGAGGCACCTCATCCCAAGAATCACAGGCTGAGGGTGGGCTATAATAAGAGCAAATACATCCATTAAGAAAAGAATTATGTAAAAAAAACACAGTTTAAACGGAGACCGAATAATTCAGGCGCTCTCTTTTATTGGACCAACTTCTGTTGGCGAGATTTGCTCCACTCAATTCTCTGTGGGGTGCACTTTTCCCCAACAGAAGCTGGTTCAGTCAAAGAGATCACCTGAACTAGTCGGTCTCCATCTCTTAGAGAAGTTGGGATGGGAATCTTTATGTTCCGCCAGAGGGCGCAGTTGCTCTACTGCTGCTGACCCCGCATCAGGAAAACCTCTGCTGGCAGTCCTTGCTTGAGTGGACAACTGCTGCCTCTTTCTGACGGGAAATATTGTCCCTTACATCTTGCTGGACTAATCTTGAAAGCTTTCTGCCCAAGGGCTACCAGGATTCGTGGGCCTGCACAGCTGAAAGGCCTGCTTATTTTGCCCCATTACAATTCCTGGCTCTGTCCCTCGAGGATCCCCTCTCTACCCTAGAGCGCTGGAGGAGCGAGTTAAAGAGAAGGGAGTGGAGTTGAGGGCATGGACTTCAGTTTCTTCTCCCATCCTGAGTGCACCCCTTAAGCATCCCCCACTCCCAATTTCTAAGCAGCCCTTGGAGCTTGTACTAATTTTCAAGGTGGCCCCTGGGAAGGAAAAGGTTCCCCACTCCTGATTTACGGCCTAGTGCCAAAGATAAATTTTCCTGGAGAGTTACAGCGCCATTCTGTACGGGATAGTGTGCATGCGCCAGCTCAACTGCAATCGTGGGAATCGCACCAGGCTAGCAGTTTGCACGCCTGCACGTGCTACCCCGTGCAGGATCGCACTGCTAGTGTCTGGAAAGAGGTTTAAAGCTCTGCCTGGTTTAAGAGATTAGCCCAATAGTCTGAATGCTGATGTCAGGAAGCAGAGGTTAGAACCCTGCATTAGGAATGAAACCAAATCTTGGCCCGTTTTTTTTATTGAAACGGTCGATTTTTGATCTGTAAAATGGAGATAACGTTCCCCCCCCCCCCCCCCCCCCCCCCCCCATCCGCACCAGCATGTACTGCCGGCAGCACATCAAGCACATCTGGCAAGTGTGCACAGGGAAGCGTTCTCCGTGCCTGCCCCATATTTATGGAACTGTCTTCTCCTAGAGATTCGTCTGCTCAGAGTATTTGTTTGAGGCAATGTAAAGCCTTTTTATTCAGTCTTGCATTTGGTAGATGGGTATAGGGCTTAGGGAGGTTGAAATAAGGATTTTTAAGTGGTTTTATTTATGTTTTTTTTTTTTTTATTGTCGCCTTGAGCCTTGGGGAAAGAGCATGATATAAATTTAAATAACTAAACAATAATACCTCACAGGATTGTTGTGGGAATGGATTAGATAGCGATTGTAAAACACTTCGGGTAGCCTAACGGAAAAAGTGTTGGGACTCGGGAGATTCAAATCCCCACTTGGCAATGAACTCACTGGGTGTCCTTGGGCAAGTCATGCTGTCTCAGCCTTGGTTTCCCGTGCCTGTAGAATGGGAATAATAATGACCTATCTCACAGGGCTGTTTTGTGGGGGAAAGAGAGAAGGATTGTGAAGCACTTTAAACACCGAAAGGGCTATAGAAATGATTGATGACGATATGGGCCTTGTTTCTGCCGGAGAGCAGTGACGGCATGGGGTTCTGCAAAGAGGGAGGCTACATCGGAAGGGACAGGGATTGTTGGAGTGACATCACAGCGCATGGCGTCCCTTGACTTTTCCAATCCAGCCCGCTCCTTCTGGGATGTCGTCATGACAGCCCACAGGGTTGGGGCTTCAATGGAGCCCAGGGTTATCGGGGTTGGCTCAGGATGGAAAGCCGGCCATGAGAGCAGGCCTGTACTGAAGGCACCTGCCCAGGGTCATAGCTACCATAGGGTAAAGCCATATGTGATGGTCAGGCTGCTGCGTCCTGGTCTGGTCTGGGATGCGGCAGCCCAGGCGGACAGGGCGCGTGCGTGCTGGAGCCCGAAACAGACATGCCCCAGGGTGGGGAGAACGGGGAACGTGCAGCCACCTGTTGCTGTGCCCAGCACCCTGCCCCCTACCCTGACAGGAAGCCATGGCAGCTAATGATGACCACCATGGCAGAGGCGGTCTGGGCCGGCAGACCAGCCATGCAGGCTCCAGGATGACCCGCTTCACCCCGGTCCAGCAGGCCCTAGCCCAGGCTGTTACCTCGGCAAGTTGCGGAGGTGAGAGCCCACCAGGCTAGCCGCCAATGTGACCCAAGATACCCCAAATCAACATCTGGTGGCTTGGAACCGCACATGACAGTGGCCCGCAGAGCAAAGCAGGCCGCTGCCCATGTCTGGTTTTACTCATCAAGTGCTCAGGCCGCTTGGAAAAGGTCCCATCAAGAAGGATGTTTTCAGAGTGGGTCGGGGTGGAGAGGTGGCCCCGCCCACTCTGAAAACTTTCTTTCTGGTGGGGTGGCTACCACTCCAGGGGGTGGGGGCTCGCTGGGCCTTTCCACCTTGGGGGGGGGGGGGAGGAGCGGATGAGGCCATCTGGGAACTCCCTTGGGAAGGCTGTCATTTAAGAAGACCTCACCCCCTTGTCCTTGGAGGGGAGGGCATAATTGGGAGAGGAACCCCAACCCACCACAGCCTCGTAGCTGGAGGTCTAACAGCATCCCGCTAGCACCGGCCTAGAAGGACAAGCTCTGTGCTGCAGAGGAGCCGTGTCAGCTGGGATCTGCTGCAGCTGCCCCCCCCCCCTTTCAGGCGTGAGGATGTTGGACGGCCCCATCACCGATATTGTGGAAGCGCAGTCCTTAAGCCTCCACCCGCAGCACATCCACGTCTACAGTGCCAGCTGGGGCCCAGAAGATGATGGGAAAACGGTGGACGGGCCCGGGATCCTGGCCATGGAAGCTTTCTACAAGGGCATTGCAAATGTAAGCATGGGGCTCCGGGGGTCGGGGAGTGAGCCTGGGTGCAGCTGTGTTGTGTCCCCTGCTGCATCCCCTTCTGGTGCTTGGTCTGGCCACCTGTGCCCACTGAGGTGGGAACAGGATAGAGAGACGAGGGGTGTGGCCTGCCACGGCTTCCCCACCTCTCTAGCCCCTGCTTCCTACCGCCACATGCCAGCTCCCAACTGCTGCCCAAATTGGGGGTCTCCTTTCTGCTGCTGCTGTCGCTGGATTCAACCCCTTTGTCCCTCCCCCACCCTCCCTTGCTGTTGTCCTGCCACTCCTGGTTCAGTTTTGTTTTTTTAGGGTGAGTCCTGGATTTTAAAAAGATGTTTTGGTTGATCTTGGCCATGTAGAGGTTGAGAACTGCTGCTCTAATGCATCTGGTGCTGAGTACTGTCAGAGACAGGATGCTGGGCTAGCTGGCAGGGGAAGCCTTACTACAGAGTGATCTGGGCTCCAGTTTTTCTGGGGGCCCCTCTGTGGCCCCTGCTTTCACCAGAGCAGCGTGTAGGGACCCCAAACCCAACAGCCTTTAGGGTTAGGCGTGTAACTCGGTACTTGGTTTTTCCTCCGTTTTTGCCAAGGATCCGGGTACATGACTTGGTTTACTCAGAGTAAACCGAGAAATTGGTAACTCGAGGAACTGAACGGGGACAGGTGGGGGTCCCCTAATGTGGTGTGGAGGAAGGGGGGCAGGTGCAGCGGGCAGAAAGGGACAGCAGACTCACTAAGAGAACTGGGCACACCAGTGGAGTCGGAGAATACTTGGAAAAATACTCAGTATTTTACTGAGTATTTTACCGAGCACTGAGTGGTACCGAGTATTCGACAGTATTACCGAGTAGCTCCCAGAAACTCAAGCCTGGTACTTGGCTACTTGGAAATACTTGCGAATACGCGCATCTGTCCCTCTTGGAATGCTGGGAGATGTGTGCACATGTAAGTACATGAGGGGGTGGAGCTAATTGACTGAGGGGGTGGGACTTGCCCCCTTTAGCTTCTTGAAATGTTGAAATCTCCCCCCACCCCCCTTTCCCACAGGGCCGAGGGGGCTTAGGTTCTCTCTTTGTCTGGGCCTCTGGCAACGGCGGCCTCCGCTACGACAACTGTAACTGTGACGGCTACACCAACAGCATCTACACCCTGTCCGTGGGCAGTGCCAGCGAGAGCAGCAGGGTCCCCTGGTACAGCGAGGCCTGCGCCTCTATCCTCACCACCACCTACAGCAGCGGGGCCAAGGGCGAGAAGCAGATTGTGAGTCTGCAGGGGAGGGGGGAGACAGGAGGCAGGGGTGGCATTGCAGAAAGGGCAAGTCCTTCCTCTCACACCCCCCCCGCTTTCCAGTGAGGCAAAGCTTCAGCGCATCATGATGTCACAATGAATTGTAAGGAGCAGGAGAGACTTTATGCCCCCCTTTTTTGTAGGGAAAAAAAAAATCTGGTGGCACCCCTGTACGTCACAAAGAGACCCAAGTCTCTAGAGCCCCATGTGGCAGACGGGGAGATCTCCAGTTCAGTTCCCGGTGTGTGGGCCAAGCGACAGTTTGCCTGCCACACCGATCAGCCAAAAAATCCCCACCTAAACTCAGCGGATGCTTGTCAGCAGGTGTGGGCCCTCCTACAGGGGAGGGACACCTGGGTCTGATTTATTTTTTTTTAATTTTTTTTTTTTTCTTCCCCCCCCTGCATCCCCGCTTGTCCTAACTCTCCTTCCCCGCTCCCCAGGTGACCACCGACCTGAGGCATCACTGCACCGATAGCCACACAGGGACCTCCGCCTCTGCTCCCCTGGCGGCTGGGATGATTGCGCTCGCCCTAGAGGCCAAGTAAGTAGACTAGTGTGTTCTCATTACCCCTCGGCCAGAGTAGGAGTGTCCTAGCCTCTCCAGTGGAACTCCTAACCCCTGATAATCTACTTCGGTCTCTGGGTTTGGATACCCTAGTCCAGTGGTTTCCATCCTCTCTGTGGGTGAGACCAACCCAAACATTTTTTTAAAAAAATCTGTGACTTTAAAAAAAAAAATTTTTTTTTAAATATTCCAGGCTCCGAAGTGGCCGGGCAGTAGGATCTGGATCGGGATCCCAGTGTGGATGGAATTGTTCTTTTCATTGGAAGGGGGAAACCTTTGGCCTCTGCCTCCATGCAAATTGTTGCAGTTGGGGATTGGGAGTTACTTAGTTTAGTTTATTGGGCTCTAGCTTTTGCCATGACCAGCAAAATAAAACGAAATAAACCATAATAAAACATAACACGATACAAAAAAGTAAACCTACAAGAAGGATAACATCTCCTGAATTACCCACTTGCATACAGTCCTCTACTATACATTCCTCATACTCCCATGCAATACATCCACTATAATAATAATGATAATAATAATAAATTTAGAACACAGGCTTTCTCCTTGGCCAAACCAACCTACTTGTTGTACAATACAATTATACAACATAAAACATAACACGCAAACATTATATAAAAATAAAATAAATTCAGGGCACATCCAATGGTACAATCAAAACCAATCAGTTCCATATTCCACCACAGTGAACCGATACATGAGAACTGGGGGTAAGAGTGCGGCAAATATAGCTCCATTTTACCATTAAGGATATATACCGTTTCATACTCCACAAACCTAATACCAAATTCCCATAGTTGGGAGTCAATAACCCAAAAAAATCAGCCATAATACCCCCAGGCAAAGGCTAAACAGTTCCTGTTATACTTTCTGCCCCCAACAATTGGGAGTTAAGCTTAGCTCATGATAACCTGGGAGAGCTCTCAAGGTCAGGGATTAAAGTTATTCTAGCAATCGTGGTCCGGCTTCTTGGCCAGGTCCAAGGAGTGACAGCTGGTCAGTTACAACTCCCAGTGTCCGGGCATCTATCCCATATCAAGTGCTTACTGGCCTCCCTTACCAGCCTCAGCGGGGAGGACGAAGGCAGAACGGACCATGAAGATGTCCTCTTCAGGAGACCAGAGCCGGGATGCTCTGGAGCAAGTTTTATGTAGATACGTCCCCACGGTAGTCTGACTTCTGAGAATTTTGAGAAAGGCAACAGACAGTCTCTTTCTAGGCCAGAGTTGACTCCATCTTCCCCATGTTCTCCTTGTGTCTAGCCCAGCCCTGACCTGGCGTGACATGCAGCATCTAGTGGTAAGAGCCTCCAAACCAACCCATCTACAGGCGGATGACTGGGCCACGAACGGAGTAGGACGCAAAGGTGAGGCTGGGTTAGAAGTTTGGTAGATTCCTGGTGTCTACACAGCCCACAACATGGGGCTCATACTCTGTTCTGCCATGGTGAAAATGTCTTGTGGCAGCTGGCATGGATGTGCTGAAGCTACCTTCTCCAAAGGTCAGAGAACTAGGCTTCAAGGAGGATCATAGTTGTCCATGGGGCATCAGGACCATCAGTGGCTAGAAGCCAGTCATGGTCAGGATGTCCCTAACCCTCTGACTGTTGCGAGCTAGGGGTGGACAACAAGAGAGGGATCACTCCATATAGATACCCTAGTTGTGCGCGCTTTCTCTGAAGCATCCGGTACTGGCCGCTGTTGGAGACAGGATACTGGGTTAGACAGACCATTAGTACAACCCAGTTTAGCAGCTCCTACATCCTTACACTAGATGCCGTAGCCTTGTGTGCCTGATATAAATGCCCATTTTTGTTGCTGCTGTTATTTATTTGTATAGAACCAGCAACGTGCCTGGCATTGAACAGTCCTTATTAGAGACTCGTCCTTGCCCCAAGGGGCTTACAATCTCGAATAGACAAAGGAAAGGGCAATGGGGGCGGGGTGGAGGGGTGAAGATACACTGTCAAAGCTGAGAAGTCCTAGGTGCCCATGTTTAGCTTAGTCACAAGGGGAGGTGGGGGGATTCTGAAGGAGGAGACCGGATAAGGAGAAGTCTAAAGAAGCGATCTGTGGAGACAAGGAGTTAGGGAAGACTGGATGGAAGAGGTAGGCTTTGAGGAAGGATTTGAAGGTGGGACGGGAGGGAGCAAAGCGTAGGTGTTCAGGGAGGGAGTTCCAGACATGAGGGCAGCATGGGCAAAAGAGCAAAGGTGGTTAGAGGGGGAAGAGACTCAGGGCGCGGTAAGGGTGACAGAGGAGGAGCTGACATTCATTAGTGGTTCTACAGTGCAGAAATACGTTACAGTAATGTGTGGTGGACAAGGCAGGAATTAGATTCTTGGAGTGGGGAGTGGCCCAGCACCCCCCTTCTGAGTATTGTGTGAAAGCCTTACCGCTTCCTGTGCTCCTTGGTGATTCACCACTTGATGCCCAGGGTGGGCCATTGAAATGTCATTGTGTGAACACATTGATACGGTGCAAGGCAAACCCAGATTAAGGAACAAGTGGCAAGGATGTTGTGTGAATGAGTCATCCTCACTCTTTCCCCTGGGCGGGTGTCTCTATTTTTCAGTGAGCCACCATTATGGCTATGGGCTCCTGGATGCTGGGGAGCTGGTGGACCTGGCCAAGAGGTGGACCACGACTCTGCCACAGAGGAGATGTTCGATCAAGGTGGTCTACAGGCCCCTGTAAGAGGCGAGAATGTGTTTGGGCGTCTTAACCCCCTGGGTCTCCCAGGAGAACACAGCCTTGTTCCAAACAACCTCGGGGATAACCGTTTTGCCAAGGAAACGAGATATGTTGAGTGGTAGACATTTCAGATGCTGTTTCCAAGAGTTACAATTGAGTTTGGGTGTTCCACAAAGGGGTCTGATTTTTAGGAGACTGTGAAAATGTGGTTCCTCTTCTGAAGGGTCTCAGGCTGGATACCTAACCCTGGAGACCCCCACAATTGCTCTTTGAAAATCTTGGGCCACTTTCATACCCCCCCCCCCCACCACCACCCCGCACGTATCCTGGCTGCGGGAGGGAATGCGCACACCAGGATCTTTGCGGGGTTTGGCCGGTCTGAAAGCCCCCCTGGCGTGGCTTTGCCGGCAAACACCCGCGGCGATGCAGAGCTGCTCTGTATCGCTGTGGGTGTTTGCCGGCAAAGCTGCATGGGGTCTTTCGGACCAGCCGAACCCCGCCCAGATCCTGGTGTGCGCATTCCCTCCCGCAGCCAGGAAATGGGGTAGGGGGCAGGTCTGAAAGTGGCCTTGGCTTCTGGTCTTCACTATATGCTCAGTGCAACAGGACCCAGCCTTTCCGTTAATACTGTAATCCACCACCACCATCTTGCCCTCTGTTTTTCAAAGTTGCGTGCCGATTGCTCACAAGCAGAACCACGCGGCTTCGAGCAATACATCTGCCCCAGTGAGATGCTCATGTTCAATCCTAGGGTCCCGACCATGAATAGCAGATGTCCATCTGATGGACACATAAGCAATCATGGAGGCCTCTGGTGTGCTGCTTCGGGAAATAAGTAGTCCTGCCTCAAATTGTCATCCCCAACCTCTGCTTGCTGTGCTGCTACGACGATCACAGCTGTTTTCACAGATTTTTGCATTGGTTCAAATTATTGTAGAAATCGCTTCCGGTAGCACAGAATCACGGCCTAAGTGGGGAGCGCTAGGAGCTAGCCAATGGGATGCCAGGGCTGTGAGCTAGCCAATGGGGGCCAGCACTGTGAGATATGGTGTTCAAAATTGATGAAGTGGCATGGTGGGAAATTTGTTTTCATTCAAAATGTGCATAGTTTATTCCACTTGCAGAATTTGGTTTTCTGCCTGTGGAATTTTGGAAGGAAAAAAAAAATTGCGAAATACACAGGGCCAAGGCTAAGAACCATTGCCATGGAGCTCTGCATTCCTGTAGGTCTGGTTCACGGGATGCTTCTAACTGGACATGGCTCCCTCTTGTTGTTTAGCGCTGTCAGTCTTCAACGTGTCTTGAACTGAGGCCAAGAGAGTTACTTTTCCAAGGGAGCCCAAGCAGGTATATGGCTAGAACAGGGTTGGAACCGTGGTCTCTCGGGTCCAAGGCCAACACAGAATCCACTAGACTACCCTGGCACACTCTCTTTAAGTTCTAACGTCTCCTTGTGGCTTGCTCAAAGCTATGCGCCAAGCCAAGGCCCCTTGCTACACAGTCCCCTCTTCCCCCCCCCCCCCCCCCCCCCCCCCTTGTTCAGATGAAAGTTTAGGTCCCTGCACCATGGGAAGGGGAAGAAGCACTTTCACCATCTTGTCTCCTTGCAGAGAGATAGGCCCGAAACTTGCCATCAGCAAAACCATCTCCACCTGCACCGGGAGGATCAGGTACATCCGCTCGCTGGAGCACGTTCAGGCCCGCCTGTCCCTCAGCTACACCAGGAGAGGAGACCTGGCCATCTCCTTGACCAGCCCAAGGGGGACCACATCCACACTGGTGGCTGTCAGGTGAGGTATCTATCTACTGATGCTTCTACGTAGGGTTGCCACCTATGCACATTTTTAAGGAACGTGTATGAAAAATACATGTTGCAGGGCCTGCATTGGAGCCAGTGCAGGCCCTGCAACATGTATTTCATACACGTCCTTAAAAATGTGCATAGGTAGCAGCCCTCCTTCTACGGGTGGTGTGTCGTGCCAGCGAGTCTTAGGCCTGCAAGAGTCATCGACCCCAGCAATTCTCATCCTTTTTGTGGAGAGATTCACCAAAACATTTTAAAAAACCCAGGACCTACTTTCAAAAATAAATAAATATCCACCCAGGGGGTCATGACTCCCATTTTGGGATCCTCTGATTGATGGCCTGTTTTTGTGCAGTCCCTGAAGCATCTGGTACAGGCCACTGTTGGAAGACTGGATAATAGGTTTCCCTCCCATCTTGAGGCCAGATGGGAGAAGATGCTTGAAGATGGGGAGGGTCCAGGGCGTGGATCTGCCCTCCGTCCTTGGGTGCATGGCTTCATCTCTGCTCCCTTCCTCTGAGCTCAGTGGTTCTGGTGGGGAGGGAGAGGCAGGGGCGTAGCTAGCTGGGAATGGGCTTCCTGCTGGGGCACTCCACTCCACTGTGTGTAGGCACTCAACACACATGTGGGGCTCGTGAATGGTGCACCCATTCTAGCTACGCCCCGGAGAGGATCCACAGGCCAGTTCCAGGAATTGGAAAGGGGCCAAATAAAAAACAGCTCCCCACCCCAGCTAGATGGACCATTGGTCTGGCCCAGCCTGGCTGTGTTCTTACCATTTTTCTTGGGTTATGCCACACTGGAAGCGGTTGTTCCATCCCTCCTCCGGCTCCCCAAGGCTGATGGCCCCGTGTCTGTTTACCAGGCCGCACGACACCAGCAACCAGGGCTACAACGACTGGTCCTTTATGTCCACACACTTCTGGGACGAGGACCCGCGTGGAGTCTGGACGCTCTTGCTGGAGAACAAGGGGGATGCCTACAACACAGGTAAGCTTCCCGCCCTGCCCTGAAGACCGAGTCCCATGAATTTAGCGCTGCTGTGAGAGCTGTCGTTTTCACAGAACTTGGCACGCGACCAAACTGTCACAGGAATTGCCTCTGGCATCGCAGAATTGCAGCCTGGGAGGGGGGGGCACAGGGAAGCAGCCAGTGAGCTACTGGCAATATAACCCAGCCAATGGGTTGCTGGAGCTGTCCGCTTCCAGCCTATATTCTGGGGCAGTGGGATCTCCTGCCACAAGAGGAGCAGCCTATGACACCCCCCCCGCCCCCTCTGGTTTGAGAGAAGAGCCCCGTGTCCAGAGGTCTGTATGGCATTTTGTATTTTAAATGGGAGATGCTCCAAACGGATGCAGTTGGCATGCTGGAGAACTCGTTTGCATTCAAAATGTGCAGAATAGGGAGGGCTTGGTTAATTTGCTTAACTCTCAAAGAATCTGAATATTCTGTTTGCAAAATTTGGCTTTTGAGATTGCAGGATTTAGAAAAAAATCCTTGTGGAATATATGGGCCCTGCCCTCTGCGGCGAATGTTATAGCACGGCCTTAGCGAGATCGGAGGTAACAGGCTGCTGCTTCGATCAGTAGCTCCCAACGCTGTGGACTTAGATACGCACCCCGGGGGTGAGGGCTGCAGCCCTGTGCCTGCTCTTGGAGCTTCGCAGAGTGGGAAGCTTGTTGCTATTGGTGCTGCGGCTGTTTCTGGGATTGGATGGGGGAAGTCTCTAGGAGAGTCTGTGCTTTACCGTCCTTTCCTGTCCTACCTCCCAGACAGCCATGCCACCTGTCGGGACAGGAGGCCATTCTGCTGTTGCTGGGCCAGGTCGTGGGCAGGCTTGCAGGCTTGGGTCCAGCAGAGTAATAGTGGAGCCAGATGGGAGCAGCAGGTCCTGGCAAGCATGCACAGCTCAATCGAAATCAGGAGTGGAGGGACCTTTTCCCTCTCACTGGCCACTCTGGGAATTAGAGCAAGCTCCAAGGGCCACACTAGGAGGAAGGGTGTTTAAGGGTGGGGGGCGAAGGGGAGGGTCCACTAGATCATGGCTCTCTTACAGGGGTGGGGAGCCTCCGGCCCAGGAGCTAAATGCAGCCCATGGACCGGTTAGTCTCTCTTATGTGGTCCCTTTCCAGTTTCTGGATCTGGTCCCTGGACTCAATTCCTACCCTGAAGGCACACTGAGAGACTGAGTTCAGGGGAAGGGAGCAGAGATGAGGGGATGGATCCATGGGACAGATCCCTCGTCTGGTGGATCCCCCTCATCCTGAGAAGCACCCCAGCTTCTGTTCAGCCCGTACTTATTTTCAAAGCGGCCCCTGAGCGGGAAAAGGTTCCCCCAGCCCTGATCTTTGCCATGGATCCTTCTCCTATCGTTGAGCATGCCGCCTTATCTCTGCTGCCTTCCTCTGAACTCGTGCTTGAGGGGGGAGGGGACTGGATCTAGCGGCCAGATCCAGGAACTGGAGATTGGTTAAATCCAAAACAGCCGTGGGCCCCACCCCTGGTGTAAGCCCCTCTTCCCTTTATTCTGCTAGGGTTCCTGACCAGTTTCATGCTGCATCTTTACGGGACAGAGGAGGACATGATGGCCAGAGAGATCACCACCTCTGTCGTGAGCGAGTGTGTGAAGAGAGACACTGAGGGGGCGTGCGAAGGTGAGTGGGACTCCTGGATTTTGGCCAGGTTTACTGTGGAGAGAAGACGGGGGACAGAGTGGGGTGCTGTCTGTGTGTTGATCCCATATGTGAATTTCCATCAAATTTAGCAGAAGGCCCCAAAATAAGCCTGGACCATGGACACCAGAGTGGGGAGGAGGGCAAGGGGAGAAAGTTGCTGCAGCCACGCCCCCACCATGAAGAATTCACAATGTTCTTAAGGGGGCGTGGCCAGCAGGGCCGGCCCAAGGGTTTGGTGGGCCATGTGCCAAGCCTTGCTGCGGGATCCCAAAGGCTTGCCGGTCTGCTGGCGGCTTTGCCACCAGTGGGTTGGCAGAACCTTATGGCTGGCAGAGCTCTAGGGAGGGGCTTATCCATTGTAGGTGGAGCCTCCAAAAATCCAGCAACAAAGATTTTTCAGTGTTAAGATGTGATGAACAGAACATTAGTTTACATTGGGAACTCCTTGCTGCTGAGTAAAACCCTACCACTTGGAGACTGAGAGAACCCTCCTCCTAGCATCTCATCCAGTAAGTGGATGGGACTCCAGTAGGACAACTTGCTCTCTCTTCATCAGCGGTAGTGCCATAGCAGGATAAAAAAAATCCTATTCACATATTTAAAACATACAAAACCTCTGGGCCACATCAAAATAGCTGCCTGCTATTAACAATACTTGATCACACAAGTAGGTTCATATTTAGTAAAAATAGCATGTGAGGAGCCGCTCGAAGAACAAAAGGTTGCTACCTTGTAAATAAGGTTCTTTGAGATGGCTTCGAACACTCTCACAAATACCCACCCTTCCAGCCTCGCATAGAATGTTTTCCTTCTATTTCTAGAAAGGGTTGGAAGGAACTGTCATTCTGAGGGGGAGCGCACTTTTTACTACAGGAGCTCGAGACCATCATGTGGCTATTATTTGAACACTGGTGATCATGCACAACCGTTGTGAGAATGTTGGGAGCCATCTCGAAGAATCTTCTTTACAAGGCAACAACCTTATGATCGGCACATGGGCAGAGGAGCTGTTTGTAAACAAACAGCTTTATCTCCCAGTCCGATTGCTGCTGCNTCCTACAGCAGTGTGAGCCCGGCAGTGGAGGGGAGGAGGGGGCATGTGTCAGCCGGCAGGGGGGCCCCAGGGCAGGGGTGGGGGGGAACCAAGCCAGGACAGGTGGCTGCCGGGGCTTTGCTACCAATGGGCATGGGGGGGAGGGGAATTTAAACTGAGGGGTCCGACTGCGGTGCGGGGCTCCTCCCTCGGAGGCTGCTGCGGGGCCATGTGCCTGGGCACCGGTGGCACATGCCTCGGGCCGGCCCTAGTGGCCAGTCTAGAAAGGGGGCATGGCCACACCCCCTATTAAGTGTCACGATGCTCTATGGGGGTGGGCCACAGCAGAGAAGGAGCAGAACAGCCTCTTTTTGAGGGGCCCCGCCCCCCAGCAATCCTTTCTCTGGAAGCAACCCTGAATTTCACAATCGGTGTGTCTGAAGCAAGGAGCTGCCCTTCTGTAGCCCCCAGTTCCCACGTATGTGCGTTCTGTATTATCCCCACCTAGGATAGCTAATCCCCTGGTCCCTCTATAGAAGCCTTGGCAGGTGGAGGGAGGCCTCGGGCTGTGGGTTGGATCAAGGGAATGAGTTTGGAAGTCAAGGGCCAGGCCGAGGCCTTGCAATGTCCCAGGCGGTTGATGTGGGCTTCTTCCTGTCACCCCAGAATCAGCTGCATTTTGGGCTTGAGTTAACTGCTCTCTCTCTCCTCCCAGAATGCACTGGCCCGTTTTACGCCTTCCGCCACCTTTGCCTCTCCTACTGCCCTCCCCGGTATTACAACCGTACCCGCCGGTCCTCTTCCCCCAATGGGAGCGATCGCTCCACCCACATCTGCGCCACCTGCCACTTGTCCTGCTACACCTGCCGGGGGGAGACAGCTAATAACTGCACTGCCTGCCCACCCTTCTGCACCTACGACGAGCTCAGCCACTCCTGCTCGCAGCCGGCGTACACCTACCGGTGGCTGAGTCCTGGCAAAGGCCCGCAACGCAGGGAGCACCTCCTCCTCTTAGCCTTGGTCATCCTGCTTTGTGGGGGGCCCATCCTCCTTGGCATACTCTATATGGCTTACAAATTGCTACGCCTGGCAGGCACGCAGGGACAACAGACAGAGCCTTGCGCTCCAGCCTTGGCCAGCTTGGAACTGGCCCAGCAAGAGGGAGCTGGCAGCGGCAAGAGAGACGAGAAGGGTTTAAAGGAGCCAGCGCAGACACAGTCTCCGTGAGGCAGAGCCCTCCGCCTGGCCTGGACACAGCAAAGAGCTTGCTCCGTCCAGCTCAGAGTTATTAGTCTTGCCAAATGAACCTTGTCTTGATTAGATGCAATAAACTAACTCTTGCCATCCAGAGCCAGCCTCCCACAGCCCGTTAGATTCTTCAAGCAGGTCTGGCCTGGGGTGATCGCTACCCCCAGTGGCCCCTGTTTGGGACATTGGGGGGGGGAGGGCTCTATCTCCTAGCAGACATGACCTTGTGGAGGGTGCTCCAAGGACATGGACCACAGTGCTGCTGCTTTTTATCCTCATCCCAGACGTCACAAATCCTAAGGCCCGCCCTGATCCCAAGGATTACCTGGGTCGGGGGGGGGAGTCCTGTGGGTTCTCCACCCAGGTAGCGAGGCTGCAGAATAGCCGCATCCACAGCCAGATGTGATAATCATGTGGTCTGAGCAAACCGCTTGGGGGAAATTCAAGCGCAGCTCACTCAGACGAGGAGTTAAATTAGGACTAAAAATAATTTCCCCAGCTGCCACGGGCTCCAAAGTGGGAAAGGAGCTGTTGTCACGGCCAGGCCCCCGACCCTTGCTCCTCCACTGGCCCACAAACCACTGGCAGTGGAAGGGATCCATCCAGGGACACAGCTTAGGAACTGGGAAGCTGTTGCTGCCTCTGCCACGCCAGCTGGGGGTAAAGGCAAGGGTTGTAGCAATCCTAGGGACAAACAATGCAGCTGCCATGGGGGGCACTGTATCCCCTATTGCTGGGAGGGAGGGGGAAGAGCCCATTCTGTCTTCTGCACCAGGGCCCATTCCAACTAGTGGCTACGCCCCTGAGCAGGTGCAGATAAGCCATCGCTACCAGGAACAAGTCAAGTAGGTTCCTAATTCCTGTCAGAGCGGGGAAGGGACACGCACCCTTGGGCAGAACGGGTTGTTCAGGGGTCAGGACCGCGTCCTTGTTGCCTCTCTGTTCACAGCAGGCTCTGGTTTGGGAGAGACTGGCACTTCTGCCTGCTGGAGATCAGTGCCGCTAATATGCAACAGCCACTTTTCACGTGTTCGTGGCTACACAGTAGCCAAAACCTGGGGCAATTGCTCTGATATTTGCGGGGGGTAACCCTACACCAGTGGGACGGGGAGGGCAAGCATGGGGCTGCCCTAGGGACCCATCAACCCCTGATCACGTAGCCATCAGAAAGTAATACAAGGCGCCGTGCTGGAGCCAGGAACTTTGGGGCTTCCTGCTAAATGGGGGCTTGGGAGCCTGCGTTTAACACAGCAACGTTTGACAGACACGCGCTGACTCTCCTGTTAGGAAAAAGGAGAACATCGCTGCAATTTTTGAACGGCCGTTTTGACCGTTCCCATTGAAAATTGGGTCGGAAATTATTTTTTTTCCTTGTGCATGGGTGGAAAGGACCGCTGCCATACAAAAAGGACTGCCCTTTTGCGTGTCTTTAAACCAGACACGTCCACATCTGCCCTCCCTGTCCACCTCCGTGGCGGGGGTAGCTATGCTGGGAGCTGAAACGCTCCCCCTGCACCTCGTGTGCATGGGTGCCCTGTTGCCACCCTATGCACCAACCATGGATATTATGATGAGCATTTATATAGCGCAAGCTATGTACCTGGCGCTTTACAACAAGTAAGATAGACACGGTCCCTGCCCGAGAGCTCACAATCTAAACACAGGGCAGGGAAGGGGGAACAGAGGGAGAGACGAGGGATGCAACATTCAGGAGGATGCGAGAGCTCAGGTGCATGTTCTTGGCTTGGTTGCAGTAAGTTGGGAGTTTGCAGATAACAGGTGGGGGATAAACCTGGGTGGGGATGATTAGCAGGAGATAGGAAGTGCAGAACGGAAGAGGTGGGTTTTGAGGAGGGACTTGAAGGTGTGGAGAGTGGGGGCAAGGCGGACGAGGGCAGGGAGGGAATTCCAGGCGTGAGGGGCAGTGAGGGAGAAGGGACGAAGGCGGTTGGGGGAGCAGGGGAGGCGTGAGAGGGGATGGAAGAGGAGCGGAGTGCTCGAGCAGGGGTTCGGATGGAGATCAGGGCAGAGAGGTAGGGGGGAGCGAGGTCGTGAAGGGCTTTGTAGGTGAATACAAGAAGCTTGTGCAAAATACGCTCAGGAAGAGGGAGCCAGTGGAGAGAGGAGAGGCTGCACGTGGTCAAAGCGATGGGGTAGATGGATGATCCTGGCAGCAGAGTTTGAACAGAGATAAGGCCTGATTCTGACCGCCCCCTTCCCAAGGCCACCTCAAGGCAAGCACAGACTGAACAAGTGCATAGTGACTCCTCTGCTCCTGACAGACTCTGGGATCCCCACCCCAGTAGGGGCAGCCCTGAGGGCATGGCAGAACTGCTGCTCCTGAGGTGCCCCCTTCAGTGCCCTGCTCCCTGCCTTGACTGCTCTGCCCCAGCAACCCACCCCCCTATCCTATAAATTCTAAGGCCAGCCTGACTGGGAAGGTGAAGCTCAGTTCTTTGGTAGCATCTCTCTTCCCCATGGAGCTCCACTGCAGCCAGCTCTTTTTACTGTCCTTCAAACTGGCCCATCCGCACCTGTTCCTCTGACCTGGCCCAGTAACAACAGAAGCGTTAAAGAGTTTGGGGGGGGAAATCCTTTATTCAGAAGCTGTTGCCCGTGCACTTCCTTGCACAAACTGTCAGGCTCGAGCGCTGATCAGTTTAAAAAATAAACATGAATTTAATGCCCTTTTAAATCAGGGAGGTAAAAGTCTAGTTCCTGAGTCAGACTTTTTGTGCAGTTACTTACAGAGCTGTGAGGAAGGAATCTGCTGCTGGATCAGAGGGGAGTTTGTGTGACCTGCACCTTTGGGAGCAATGTGCGGTCCGGTTTCTCTTTATCCATGGTAAGGCTGTGCATTCAAGTTTTGGTTAAGCACAAACAAACACACAAAAAGCTCCTTCCAGATTCTGTCTCCAAAGCACACATACTAGGGCTGTGTATTCAGGTTCTGGATGAACCAACATTTCGTGGGAAATTTGGTCTTACATTGGATGCCAGAAACTGCAGCACATCTCCAGCTTGGAGCTGGGATGCTCTCCAACGCCTTTGCCTGTAGGCCTGCCCTTACAGGCCTCACTGCACTTCTGCACCAAAATAACCCAGAGGCAGGGAGTCATGTTCATTTTGTTTTCCACATTGGTGGCTACTGGGAAAACACAGGTAAAGGCACAAATAAACATAAAGACTAAAACACACAAATACTTGACCCTGTACGTAGCCCTAATCCATAACCAAGACTCAGGAAGTTATAGACCCTCCTAAACTTGGGACACTGGTCAAAGAGCTCCTGGAGTACTGGGTGCAGTTTGGGGCTCTGCGTTTCCAGAAGGATGAGAGGAGAGCAAAGATGATGATCGAGGAGCTATGTTTAGCCAAGACAAAAGACAAGGGAGGGATAGATTAGGAGTTTTCAAATATTTCAAAAGATGGTTTGTTCACTGAGCAAGAAGCAATGAAATTAAGAGTGCAGCCGGGGAAGTTTAGTTCAAATATTAGGAGAAACATCCTGTTAGAACAGTTCAGCAGTGGAACAAGTTGGCTGGAGAGGTTGTGGAATCTGGATGAGGATCTGTCAGGGATGCTTTAACTAGCAGGCATCCTGTCTCAGGGCAGGGGGTTGGATTAGATGACCCCTGAGGCACCTCCCCCCCCTCCACCCCCAAACTCTCCAGTTCTAGGGTTAGCTCTGTCTTGTAGGAAGGAAAATCCTGCTTTTCCAGGTTCTGACACACACCCCTCCCCCTTTCTGGAGCCCAGATCACCTTTTACAGCCTCAAAAAGGCAGGTGTCATGGGATGTGATTGACTAAAGAGCAGGAAGAATAAGATTAGGGCTCCAGTTACATGGGAAACAACCCTCCCAGCTGTCGGCTCTGCAACCTGCAGCAGAGCTGGTTTAAAACTCTGCGCTATCAGCCATCCCTGCCAGTTGTCTCGTGGGGCAGAGATTCCCAAGCTGGGGGGAGGGGTCATGAGCCCAAGGAGGGGGGTGTCAGACCATCTGAAAAACCTTACTCAGATTTGGTATGCTTTGTGACTCTGTTAAATTCCTGAGTTCGCAGGGAGGGTTACTACCACCCCTCTGGCCCTGGGTAGCAGGAAGGGGTGTGGTCACCCCCAGAAGGAGGCAGGACAAAGCATCTCTCCTGTTCCCCCGCACCCAATTCTGCCAGTGCCCTTGCCTCCACCTGCGACTAGAGTCTCTGCGCTCCAGAGAAAACCTCAATTTTCCCGGATTACGCCGAGGTGCTTGGATAGCCTAGAGAAATCAGGGGCTTTAAGGAGTTGGTAGAGGCGGAGCCACAGGGGGAAGGGGCAGGGCTAAGAGATTCCCCACCCCCTTTCAGATGAAGCCTCTGCCCTCAACAAATAATTGCGACATCATGCTCCAAAGGGGGTGTGGCCACAGGGAGAGAGCTCCTTTGTCACATCCCCTTACCTGGCCCTGCCCCCTTCAGCCAAAGCTTTGGGGAAGATGGCCAAGGGAACCGGCGACCCAGGCTTATATTCAAGTCCCAAAACAGAGTCATGCAGGTTTAAAAAAAAAAAAGCAGCAGCAGCAGCTTAGGAGCCGGTGTCCCATGGCCCAGACAGTGCTCGAGTTGCATAAGAACTTTTAGAGTGACGGGAAGGACACAATCCCCCAGTCCAAGTGTCATGAGATAAACCCTTTCCACTCCCTCTGCCCCAGCTGCAAAGGGCCCAGCATCTCTAGGATCGCTGCAGCTCAGCCCAGCCTGTAGCCATCAGCCCCCGGCCACCCAGAGAGTGGGGCAACCACCTGAGTGGGGGCAGGTTGTAAGGACTTTCCCATCCCCTTCCGTATACCCACCCGCAGTGCTGGGATGTTGACATTCTGCTGGGCCAGATTCACCTCAGACAAGGGCTGGGGTAGCCATTTTACCCCACCCCTTTTCCAACATAACCCCACCTCTATGGAGTGTTGCAGTGTCAACATTCTGCAGAGCCGGAGTCACCTCAGACAAGGGGTATGGTGGCCATTTTACCCCACCCCCTTCCCAACATGGCCCTACCCCACCCCATGGAGCATCATAATGTCATAACACTCTGTAAGGGGTAGGGTGCGACAACCCCTTTGCCCCATCCCCTCTGGTGTGGTTCCACGCCCCTCTGGGTTTTAAAGGCAAAGCCATAGGGCCCCTCAAACTGATGCACTTACTTCGATTTAAGCATGGTTCATTGAAACATGCCTTGACTATTCAAGAGAAGATGAAGGTCCCATCACATCAACAGGACTCCAGGATGCTATCCCAAGGAATGCCAGCATGGCGTAACCACGCCGATCAGGGATTGGCCTAACCCCCAGCCTGATTAACACTGTCCACAAAGTCCATATGAGGTATCCTAGAGAGGAAGGCCGCCGTCGGTCTCGACGCCTCCATGATCACACTGGCTCACTCGCCGGGAGTAGCCGTCTCCAAAGCAAGGGCGGGAGTGGTCCCTTCGTAGGGGGAGAAGAGAGAGCTGAAGCCCAAGCGGTAGAGACAGAAGAGGTTGTAAGCCGTCATGCCCAGCGCCGGGAAGAACGAGAGGCCAACGCCAAAGCCACGGTAGGCGCTGCTGATGTGTAGGCTGAGCCAGTAACAGCACCTGCAAGGCAAAGGGTCGAGGGGAATACATTAGGGATAATCCCCGATCATTGGGCAAGGCAGCACCAGGGGGGCCCTGGGGAGTCTCAGAGCTTTTGAGTTTGAAAGCCACAGCAGCTCCGCTCCAGCTGCAGCTCCTCCCCTTCCTAAGACTGTCATTTTTAACAAGGAAGTGTCTCTCCTCCCCCTGCCCCCCCAAATTCCAACCATGGTAACAATAAAGCAGTCTCTAGTTCTCCCCACAATCTGACTGTCTCTTAGAAGGGGTCAGAAATGAGATGCTAGGGGCTTGTTCAGACAACACTCTTGTAGAGCGGGTAGTGGCCCAAACCCACATTGTGAATGTTGTGTGAAAGCCTTGCCACTCCCTGTGCGAACCCTGCTACCTGATGCACTGGAGAGAGGCCAATTAACTGCAACGGAATCAGCAGCTGTGTGAACGCACTGCTACAGGGCAGAGCAAATATAGTTTAAGGAAAGAGTGGCTAATTTACAAGGGGGAAGGGGGCTGTCTGAATGCACTGCTACAGATCAACACACATTAAGGAACAAGTGGTTAATTTGCAAGGCAAAGAGGGTTGTCTGAATGCATTGCTATTAGGGGTGTGCAAAGGTACATAATTATTGATTTTAGTTTTTGTTTCCAAAAACCTCTTCTTGGGGGGGGCGGGGGGGTCAAAATACTACCATTTTGATTTATTTTTTCATTTTATTTTAATTAAAAAAACCAAAACCAATATCACTGCACATGTGCAAAATGGGCACCAGGCTATTCTGGCTGCCGGGGCCATTTTGAAAAAGGGCTGTGCATACACAGAGTGGTCCCATTGGCCATTTTGAACATGCAGAGTGATTTGTAATATTATTAATAATAAAGTAAAACAAAAATGAATATGATCAAACAAATGTATTTTGCTTATTCATTCATTTTCATTACCTTAGTTATGAAAACAAATGGGGTTCCATTCATTTTCATCTACGAAATCACCCCCTCCCCCCACCGCTTCGAATCAAAGCTCACACAGATTAAGGAACAAATTGTTAATTTGCAAGGGGAAAGCGGGGTGTCAGAATGCGTTGCTAAGGCGCAAGGCAAACGCAGATTAAGGAACGTGTGGTTCATTTGTTACGTTGTGTGAATGCGTTGCAGCAGGAAAGGCAGACAGATTAGAGAGTTTTCAAGCGGGAACTGGGTTGTGTGACTGGCAAAGAGTAATGAGGGGGGGGGGGGGGGGAGAGACAATGCACCAGTCTTGCCTCACCTGCCGACGCAGAAGAGCCCGGCTAGGATGGGGATGAGCCGCAGGTGCTCCTGGGACAGGAACGAGGCCAGAACCACCACGTTGAGGCAGAAGACCACAAACTGCTCCACGGAGCTGGTGACGTAAAGCTGGTGGAGGGCGACGGGCTGGGAGCGCATGTCCAGGGGAGCGATGGCTACAGAGCACAGACTGGAGAAAGCCCCAACCGTGATGCCTGTGGGACCAGGGCAAAAAAGAGGGAAGAGAGGAGGGGTTGAGATTTCGGAAACGCATTGAGGAACTTTGGTACCAGGGTGTATAGCCGTCACTGGGTCTCCAACCATTCGTCTCTGCAAGAGGCTCAAGGTCATTCCAAGGTCAAACTCGATCTCCCTTCATTCTCCTCTGAGGGGGGGGGGGGGCTCACTTTTCTCACTCCATATATTTTGTGTCAGTTAAAATTTAATTTTGTGGGAATAAAAAGCTGCCGCTGCTGTATGACAAAGGTCGGGCAAAACTAGGGCCGTGCATTCAGGTTTCAGTAAAATACAGATAAACACCTTTCCGGCTTCTGTATTCGAAACACAAATACCAGAACTGGGTATTCGGGTTCCGAGTGAACACACAAAATTTCCCGGAAAACATAGTATCTGAGGTCTCAAACCAGACCCCAGAAACTGCAGCCCATCTCATCCACCTTGGGAGCTAAGCTGCTCTGACTCCTTTTCCTGTACGCCTGCCAAAATGGCAGAGCCTCATTGCACTTCTCTGCCAAAATAACCCACATGCGATGCAGGTTCGGCAAACACGAGTAAAGATAAAAATACAAACAAATATTAAAAGCAAAAATCATCGACCCAGTGCAGCCCCGGGCAAAGTCGTCTGCCCCCAGCCCCCTCCTCCCCCCACACCAAGGGAGAGAAAATCTCTGGAACCAGATCTCTTAGTCTCCCACCACTGACAGATAGAAGCTTCAGGACAGGAAGAATCCAGTATATTGGGGTAATTTCTCATTGTCAAGCATAGAGGTACAGAGTACATTACCTCACTATGATCCTGCACATGGTGCAAGATCCAGTTTGGGGGCAGAAAGCAACATGGGTAGGTAGCCTAAATCTCCTTATAAAATGTGAGATCTAATTGCCATTTAATTGCAGAAGAAAATGCAGGCATTCATATTTTAACATTTAGGAGCCGTTCCAGGTCTCTTAGGATTCTAACCCAGTCATCCTACATTAGGGTTGCCACGTATGCAAATTTTTAAGGAACACTTGTGGAAAAAAACATATTGCAGGGTATGCATCGGAGACTTTAGGAACTGATGCAGGCCGTGCAACATGTATTTTTCCTAAGTGTTCTTTAGATCCCTTCCAACTCCATATTCTATGCCTTTAGTCTGGTGCTGCCCCCTACAAGACCCTTCCCCCCCCAGGCCAGTAGCCGTCTCTGCTGACTCTCTAGCAACTCCCATGCCGTCTCATTAGGACAGGAATGTTCCGCTGCTTGAGGCTTCCCTCGACCTTTCCAACTTAATCCCAGGCTGGGTTCATCTCGGTCCTCCAAGCTGTTTGCAAAGATAAAAAAGGAGGCCGTGGAATTCACTAATTAAAACTGGGGAGGGAAAGACTCTGTCGTAGATCACTAGGGTCCCCCAAGTGCCAAGACAGCAAGAAATTTGCATGGTTGGCAAAAACTGGAGGCAGCAGGGGTCAAGGGGCTGGCGATGGGAGTGAGATCAAGTGGTTCAGTATTATCAGGGGCCTAGCCCGGCTGGAATGGACCCTTGTATAGACTATGGAATGAGCTCCCCCTCCCCCAGAGTGGAGTGGTTCTTACCCGCTCTCAAAAACACTAGAATTAGGAGACTCCCGATGAAATTAACTGGCAGTAGAGGTGCAAGACCATTTTTCTCCACTCAGTGTACAATTAACCGGTGGAACTCCTTGCTAGAGGATGTTGTGAAGGCTGACAGCACAACTGGGTGAGGACTGGATAAGTAGATAGATCCATTACTCTTGGACAAAAGGAATAAAGGTGCCCAGCAAGGTTACGGAATCTTCCTCCTCAGAGGTTTTCAAAACCCCGCTGGACCAGCCTCTGCCTGCAATTCAGCAGGCAGGGAATATCCTGTATTATGGCCCTCAAGGTCTCCTCCAATCCTAACGTTCTATGATAAATAGCTCTTAGTCAAGTTGGTCAGGGAAGGAGACCTCTGACTGTAGGTGGCAGAGTGAACAGCCGGGAATGGATCACTCCATTGCGATCCAATGGGTGCTTTTCTGGAGCGACCAAAGGTGCCGGAGACAGGATGCTGGGCTGGATGGACCATGGGTCTGACCCGGACTCTGTTCTTATGAAAGCCAGAAAAGGTATGGAGACAGACAACAAAATGATCAAAGGGTTTGGAATGGCTTCTCTAAGGGAAGAGGCTCAAATGATCAGTGCTGGTCTGGTTAGGAGAGAGATAACAGGGGGCAAAGGGAGGAGGATAGGAAGGAATAAGGTTTCTAAAACAATAAAAGGAGTGAAGAAAAAAAAATCGTAGGAGGGCACAAGCCCATTCATTCATAATTAAAGGTGGCAGCTGTCATTTATTTACTCTCTCTTGTAACACTAGATTTAAGGGGACAACGATTAAAAATAATGAGCAGGTTTAAAACAAAAAAGAAGGCCTTTTTCATGTAATGCAGGATTAACCTGTAGAACTGATTGCCAGGGGTTGTTGTAAAGGACAATACTAGATCTGGGTTCAATAGAGGATTAGGTAAGTTCACAGAGCGGGGGTATTAATTAGCAAAGATGATCGGGGGAAATACACCAAAGAACGTAAGAACTACCAATGTTTCCGACAGTGGTAGATGTTGGGCACTTCTCTGAAGTAAGGGAAGGTCATCATGAGTGATCCATTCCTTGCTGCTCACTCCACCCCACCCCAACAGTCAGAGGCCCCATCTTTGAGGAACTTGATTAAGAGCCATTGATGAACCTATCCTCTAAGAATTTCTCCAATCCATTGTTGAACCCAGTGATGCCATTGGCCTTCACAACATCCTCTAGCAATAAGTTCCACAGGTTAATGGTGCAGTCAGAGAAGGATTGCAAAGCACTGAGCACAGAAAGTGCTACAAAAATGATAAACAATAAACATTTCAAGCCAGCTCTAATTCTATTAATTTGAGAGACTTAAATTGAAATGATTTGTTGGAAGGATTTAAACCAGCTGACGAAGCTAGGAAGAGAACCCAGGAGTCGCAACTCAACATGAGAACCTAAATTAGGGGTGTGGCTAGGTTGGAATGGGCCCCCCTTGCCCCCTCTCCCAGCAACAGGAAGCACAGTTGCACTTCTGACTGTGTTTCTTTCCCCCCCCTCCCCAGGTGGTCCTGGTGGAATTGCATCACCCCTCCCTGTCACGAGTGTACCCATGAGACAAAAAAGTTGCCATCATGCAATGCAGCATGGGTATTGTAGTCCACCTAGGAGTAAAGCCCAGGTCCACATCTCACATGTTGTACTGCAGGAAGCCTCCACACCACAAATTGCCTTCTAAAAGTCATAGTTTCACATCCTTCCTGTCCTATGGGCCTGATTGCTGGCCAGACTACAACTCCCATGATGTACTGTGGGAGCCCTGCCGAAGTGCAACATGGGAGTTGTAGTTCTAGCCCCCATTTTGTTCCATTGCCTTATTCCTGGGCAGACTACTACAACTCCAATGTTGCATTGTGGGCAGCACCGAATCCCAGCTCCCCTAACAGGCATCTAAGGCTGCCGGCCCTAGCCCTGATGCCCCGTTACCGAGCATGATGGGTACCACGGCGATGAGGAGGCAACGCAGGGCAAAGACGAGTCGGCTGGCCAGGTCCGGGCAGAGGGGCATCTGGAAGGGCAGGAAGCAGTACAGTCCGTAGAGCATCCAGGGAGCCAGCAACAAGGCCACAAAAGCAGAAGCCACAGCTTTCATGTGGTCGCTGGAGCATCCCAGGCAGCATTTTCCACCTCCATCGTGTGGTTGAGGAACATGCTCTCTTGAGCCATGGTGGGAAACTGGTCCTCCCTGACCCACCTCTAGGAAAGGCTGATGTTCGTGCACAGGGAGCATCTGACTGGCTGATTCTGGAACCTCCATTTGGCACTGTGCCGACATTGGCCCCTGGTTGGAAGACAGGCATCCAGGGGGTTGGATGGTGTTCAGGAAGGAGGTCTCTTTGGGGACCGCAATTGCTACACTGTCACCGTTGTCCTGCAGGGTGCCACTCTCCATCACAGGATGCCTTGGTCCATCCATCACCATTGGGGGCTTGGGAGTCACCATCACCACGGGAACCCTGGTTCCTTCCATCACTATGGGAACCCCAGTCCCGTCCTCCAAGTCAGGGGAGTCCAGACAGATGGAGGCCTCCTGCTCCTCGTCGGTGGAGTGCAGCTCCTCCACGGAGGATTCGGGGCTGTCTGACACAGGCGCCAGAGAGATCTGGGTGTCCAGGTCAAGGAAGGGAGAGAAAGAGAGGCGACTGGGGTCAATGTCCTGCAGCTGGCTGATGATGTCGGCAATCGAGTCCTTGACGCTGTCAAACTCCTTCAAATGGTGGGAGCTGGCTGGCCCTTTGGGGGACGTCATGGCTGGGAGGGGTGAAGAAATCAGTCAGGGACTCTAGAGGGAGAGAGAATGTGGGCAACCTGGCACATACACCAGCTTGCCCCTGGGGGGGTGGCCCTGTACAGAAGGGAAACTGAGGCACTCAATCAAGATCACAGAGCAAGTCTGCTGGACACAAGCCAGATCATCTTGCTCTAGCCCATTTCCCCCTCCCCCTGCCCAGTTCCCTCCCCAAAGAACCCAGGAATCCCATCTCCCAGAACCCCTGCCCTAAACCACTAGCCCCCACACCCCTCCGTGAGCTGGGGACAGAACCCAGGAGTCCTGGATCCCCAACCTCCTGCTCTAGCCCAATACTCACCAGTCTACTCCAATAAACTTGTATAGAACCCAGGAGTCCTGGATTCAAGTGCCTTATTCTAACCACTAGACTCCACTTGTCTCCCAGAGCTGCAGAGAGAACTCAGGAGTCCCAATACAGTGTTCTCTAACCCACTAGCCCCCACTTCCCTTCCAGAGAACCCAGGAGTCCTGGCTCCCAGCCCCCTGCTCTAACCCACTAGCTCCCACTCCCCTTTCAGAGAACCCAGGAGTCCTGGCTCCCAGCCCCCTGCTCTAACCCACTAGCTCCCACTCCCCTT